>JAVLVB010000669.1:1613217-1656800 GCA_032876305.1 Orestias chungarensis | reverse complement strand
GGGGGGGGGGGGGGGGGGGGGTTCAACTTTAAACATACTGACATTACTTAAAGCAACTGTAATTAACTTTTCAACCGTTATAAAATATCTTCATAGCTTCATAAACCTAGTTTAAAAACTTCTGTCTTGGCCCGAGGGGGTCCGTATCGCTTCAACCTGCACTAAAACAAATTGAGGTGGGTGGCAGGAACCCTGCCACACAACCACAAATATGCTGGCAGCTTTATGGCATACGTCACTTCCCACGTTTCTTATATTTAACATCATCATATGACATTGTTTCACCACAATTACATTCATTACCTCATCGCCATCATCCTTCACACAGCCACTGGAAAAGGAAATGTACTTCAATCCAACTGCAGGCGATGGAGAGAGATCAGCATTTCTTGGGTTTATTCAATTAAAAAAATGAAAAGCACTTCAGATTAAAAGCATTCAGTGTAATAACTACAAAAATAATTAGCCGGTCCAAATTCACTTTAAAATAAATGTAATATAGGTTGATAAAATATATGTAAAAAAAAAAAGTGTTTTGATGAACACTGTTTTACTTTGACAAAGAAAGTCGTGCTTTTATTCTGAAGAGTACAAAGCGGAAGCTGCGATGTGACGTCTCACCTCCACCACAACAACCACAACAACAACAACAGAAACATGTTTACTTTACTGCTTTTTACGTCGCTTATCAATCTTCCACGTTGTTCACCCGCCAACAGAAACGGCGAACCGATAATAGGCGAGTTTGTTACGCGTTTAAAAAAACGACTTCCGGTTCGCCTGAACTCGCAGCCCCGACCTGCTCGGTTCAAACACCGGCCTCGCGTTGAAAGCTCCGCTTTTCTCGCCGCAGGCGTTCTGGCTCAGGAGGTTGACTCCCCGGAACCGAACCGGTCGGCCTACATCGCTGCGTCGTACGTGAAGTTCCTGGAGGCGGCCGGAGCCAGAGTCGTGCCTGTCATGTGAGTCGTTTCGTTGTTGATGTCAGCCAATCATGACCCCAACGAACAGCAGAAGGTTCTCCTCGTTTCAGGATCAACGGGACTCTGGAGGAATACACGAGACTGTTCAGCTCCATTAATGGGTGAGACGTCACTGTAGCAAACCTATATTAGCTCTGGAAGTTCCAACCTCTGCTTTCATTTTTTTTAAGATGTTTGTGGTTTATAGAGTAGAGATTTGTCCTTTTCTTAAATTGTCGTCATCTGTTAGATGAGAGAGCTTCTTGTACTTACTGAGCCAGGTCCTGCTGGTGGTTTCTTCCTGTTGACAGGTTTATTTGTTTTTGTTTTTCCTCCCCACTGTCGCCACGTGCTTGCTCAGTGAGAGGGATTTGCTGCTGTAAAGTCGACAAACTATGGAACCCCGGCGGAGTGAACGCTGCAAGTCAATGACTCGATGCAATCTGCTGGCTTTTCTTAGATTGAAAAACGTTTTAAACCGATTTATTAATCGCGTATTTGTGATTGGAATGAAACGCTTTTCTTGTAAAACGTCTGTGTTGTAAATTGCCGCTTTACAAATAAATTGAATCCTAAATCTAAACTAAAGAGCCAGTGATTGGTCTCTTTCACATACACTGTTTGTATACGCCAGGTATTATAGATGCATATAAACTAAACACCGGATAGAATGAATGAAAGATGACAAAAGTCGTTATTAGGTTTAATATAACTGATAAACGTTTGAAAACCATCACAATTTTAAATCAGCACCTTCTGGATGAATTTATGTTAAGTCCCGTTTTTTTATTTTATTTGTGTTCCCAAGTTTTGATCCGTTTTCTGTGGCACAGGATCCTGTATCCAGGCGGCGGCGTCAGCATCGTCTCATCTGGTTACCAGAGGGCTGCTAAAGTCTTCTATGAGCTGGCCATTGAGGTGAAAGGCTAACCTGCCTTACCGGTAGCTGCTTTGCAGTTCGCCAATCGAACTAATTGCTTAAAATGTGTGACGGCCCAGGCAAACAAGAGGGGCGGCTATTTCCCCGTGTGGGGAACCTGCCTGGGGTTTGAACAGCTCATGCGCTTGACGAGTGGGAAAAGCCTGCTGTCGTACACTAACACGAGTGGCGTCGCTTTGCCTCTGAATTTCACTCAAGGTACGGCCTCTGTGTTACCGAGTACTCTGGAATTTATTTCTAAAATCAACTGATAGTGGTTTCATTATTTTTTTTTTATATTATTGATGAATTGAAAGTAAAACAAATGAATTCTGTAAAGGTTTACTAGCACATTACAGTAAATCAAGAAATTAAATTCCATTAAATATAAACTATTATGGTTCGGGTTCTATCTTAATTAACTGTAGATAAATAATTCATAGAATAAAATTCAAACCCAGTATAAAAAATCTTAGGTTTTTTGAAGTTGCTATAAGAACTGAACTGACTGGTCATGAAGGTTTTGTTTGGTCCCCAGAAGTGAAAGGCAGCCGGATGTTTAAGGACTTCCCTCCTGAACTCATGGCAGCTCTGTCCTCCGAGCCGCTAACTGAAAACTCCCACCAGTGGAGTCTGGGCACTGTGGTACGTGATTTCGTGCTGAAATGACCACGGAGTTCCTACACGGTGTAGACCATCGTTTTTAAGCATTCTTTGGGCTTTTTATCCGGTACCTCCCCCATCTTTCCGCCTATCTGTTCGCATCTAAAGCCTGATAAGCGCTGCATCTGCCATCAGTGAGCAGGAAAAAAGTTTGTTTGTATACTTTGAAAATTTGAGATTGCGTTTCTGACAGACACTTTTTTTTTTTTTTTTGGGTTATCTGCAGTCGGTAAGTTTTAATAAAAATGTGCTTTGGCGTGTTTGATAAAAGTGTCAAAATGTAGTGATGATATATATTCGACAGATAAGTCTGCAGAAGAAGAAATGTAAGGTTCGATGTCACCTTTTTTGTGTGAACCTACTGCAGTTTGCAGAACTACATCGCTCTGGGTGAGAAACAACCAATCAGAGCCGGGACCAAGGTCTGCACTCCTAATGATGTTGGAACAGCAGTGTGGTTCTGCAAACTGCATCAGGAGCACAAATGAGCTGCGTTAGCCGCCTTAGCAAACTACGGCGTCGCGTAGTGAGGCTCCCTTAGGATTGGTCATCTTTTACAGTAAGTAGCTCGAAAAGTATGGGCACCCCTGCTTTAAGGTTACTTTCTGCAGCTTAAGGTGGAACTAAACTGGACATAAAATCAAGCCTGACTTCAGATGAATTTATCTCTCAAGTTTAGCATTTGATGAAACAATTTATCATCAGAACTTGTGATTTTAATCCCCACTCAGCATGGGGTTGTCTGATCGAGCTGTGACGTAGACTTTGAGCGAGTTAAACAGGAATAATCCTCCACGGTAGCTACGTGTCCGTCCAAAGATGTCAACGCTAAAAAGGCTGTAGGCAGGATTTGGGTTTTCCCGTAACCACTCTTTTCCGTTTCAGACCTACACCACCAACGAAGACCTCAGGAGTTTTTATAAAGTCCTTTCAACAAACACGGACGGAAACATTGACTTTGTGTCAACAGTTGAAGGTGAAGAAGATGGTGTTGTCTCACTGATGTGGATGGAAGTGGACACTTCCTCATGACTGCTTGTGTTGTTTTTTTTCTCTACCTGGCTGCAGCTTACAATTACCCCGTTTATGGAACGCAGTGGCACCCAGAGAAAAACGCCTTTGAGTGGTCCAGACCTTATCATCCTCACTCCCCGTCAGCGGTCAGGACGACCTTCTACATGGCCGAGTTCTTTGTGAACGAAGGTAAACCGAACTAGCGTGGCGTTTTAATGGAGAGTAAGTCACTTGTCACTTAAATCTCTCTCTCTCTGTTTGTAGCGAGGAAGAACTTCCACAAGTTTCAATCGAAGGACGAAGAGAACAAAGCCCTGATCTACAACTACAATCCTATCTACACTGGAGTCTCGAGTGCCTTTGAGCAAATCTATGTATTTTGAATGGCTGCCTGAAAGTGGACTTGATTTTATTTTTTGTAATTATTTAAACAATTGTTGTGCACTGAATTGAAATTGAATTCTTCTTTTAATATTGTAGCAACGGAGAGTTAAAATCATTAGCACTGCCTGCTTTTCTCTGCGTGAAATTACTTTTGTTTGCAATGTAATAGAGAGCAAACTTTTGTCAGCTAGAACTTCGTGGAGTGGCTCATCCAGCCTACAAAAATTTTTAAATAAAGGCTTGAACCTTTATGACTGATAAAATATCTACTTTTTTTATTCTTACACTTACTTTCATGCCACAATCTGCCAATATCGCTGTATGCTTTGGATAACAAAGTCTTTTTTTGTAAAAAGTCCCCAACGCGTAGAAAGAAAGTTTGTTTCCATTGGGCGACGTCCACTCTTCCCCGGCGCACTTCAAAGACGGCAACAGGAGAACGAAAGGAACAGAAGGCAACATCCAAAATATGTAATGCACCAATAACAGTTAGGTAACGTTTTCTCTTTTCTTCAGAATAAAATAGAACATTTACACATTGAGCCAACGAGACGGTGATGTCAACCACAATACTGCTGCAAATATTTCTATGCAGTTCTGTAAAAAAAAACATTCAGGATGTCAAAATGTACGAGGAGATAAGTAAAAAGAAAAAAAAGAGTGTAGCAAAGTAACTGAACATTCACAGGAGTGCAACTCCTAAAAACTAAAATGAAATCTAAATGAACTTGTGCCTGAATAAAGTCATTTCAATCATTAGTTCATTGGACCTATTCATATTTTTTACGGTTTACAGTTTACAACAGGATTTCAAAACATATTTCAGTAAGTGCAAGCTTCAAAAGTCATCCTGCATACCTGAACATATTGTTCCGTTCATAGCTGCGTTAAAATTGATCTTGAATCTGAACATTTAGAGTAGTCATTGAGAACCATTAGCGTGGCTGGATAATTTGGCCCTGACTAAATGTAAACAAACAAACAAAGAAAAACAGGGCTGCTAGGAAATCATACCACAGGAAACAATAATAACATAACCACAAATTAGTTTTAGTGCAAATTAAAACAAGCACCATGCTAGTCATAAGCACAAAAACGACATAACAATCTAAAGGGTTGCTGCTGGCTTTAAATACAGTTTGAAAGCCAAAACAACCCCGATTGCATTTATTCATTCCAGTACGCCTAACTCAAGATCCTTAGCTCGGTTTCGTCTAATAAGTGGGTACTTGAATTTATATTTGTAGTAAGCAAATGAAAACACCTCTCTTATTAATCAAATCTCTATAGCTGGCAGAGTTTCTATTTTTGTCTGAAGTCCACGCTTTCCACAGTCTTTAAATAATTTATTGCAGTAAAATATGACCTGGAAAACTCAGTTTCAGAAATGCGGTGAAGGTCTCAATTAAAAATATCTTGGCTATTATGTACTAAATTTAGCTTTGTGTTTTCTGATGAAGTAAGGCACAGTGAATAAAACAAGAAAATGCTTTTGTTTGATGAAAAAACACAGAACTATGTCCAATTTGTAATAAAATGGCTTATCCTCCTCCACCCCCACCTCCTTGTAGAAGAACTGTGCATGAACGAAATAGATATGAGCCTAAAAAGACAAACCAGCACTGTTGAGGCAAAGAACACTTAAATGATTCTGCTGGATGAGGACTTGTTGATATATTACATACTGCTAACAACAGAGACAACCACAGTCCATGAAAAGTTCATCACAACTTTTAAAAATATTGACGTTTCCCGTTTCCACACGCTTCCAGACGCCCCGCATGAACGCTGCCAATCAGCGTCAGGGTTCTGAATTGTATTTATATACAAGCCCACACAGGTCATGTGCTATGTTTCTGCCCCCCACAGCCTAAAAGTCCATGTAAAGGCTTATGCTTTCGCTCCATTGCGTTTAAAGATGTCCAACCTGCTGTAAAGGAGACTGCTTCTTTTAAGATCATAAGTCATTTGTGGGCTTTTTTAATACCCAAGTCAGGGCACTGGATGAAGAAGGGAGGGATAGAAGTCACGGTTAGATCCGTCTTCTGCTGGGTGTCGCTGTCAACAGCGAGTTAAACCAAAACACCGAATATGACAGTTGCATATTATGGACAACTTGGCCGTGCTAGGGGCAAAGATACAATATGGAGGGAACTTCAGACCAAATTGATTAGATGAAAAAACGAGAGCTGTTTTGAAGACAATTTAACCCTGCTCTTCAATCTCCTCTTCCAAATCCTCCTCAAAAATGGTTTCTGGTAGCCTGAAGCATTCCTCAAAGAAATTCACCAGGGACTGACTCAGGTGCTGCCTTGTTGCCTCGCTGTGGATGAAGTGGCCCTCGTCTGGGTAGATCTGAAAGAACATGGTGAGAACGTGAAAAAAAAAGAAAAAAAGGTTGAGTTTGAAACTTAAAAAAATAATCTAATCAAATCTCATTACGAAGATGAGGTAATGTAGGGTTGGTTTAACCAGCTGTGGATTAAGTCCAGGATAAAAAAAAGATGCTCTGCTTATTAGGAACAGCAAGAACAATCTCTGTTTGTATGTATGTATGTATGTATATGTATGTATGTATGTATAGAGCCAAGTAGGAGCAAATTAAAATTAAAATAGAATAGGACCAAATATTGTTCCTTGTAGACCTCCTTAAACCGTACCGATGCTTTTATGATTTTAAATGACCAATAGAAACTGAAAGTTATTTTGGATAGTTAGGATAGTTTTACCAGATGTGGTTTTTTTTTTTCATTCTGTGAAACCACCCTGGTTTAATATTATACATTTGAAACAAATATATCTATAAATGAGCATGAAAACTCTATATTTCTACCAGGAAATTTTAGATAGGATGACTGTTGATCAGTCATCTGACTCAACAAGGCTTTACTCATCAGGTTCCACCTCCCAAAAAATCAAAGTACATATCCCCAAGTCATAAAGGTGTGGATATTTCAAGGGTAATTTCCTCCATGATGAGTTTCATCACTTTTTTTCCTTTTTTATTTTTTCAAAAGCACTTCTTGGAACTGGACCATGAAAACAATTGGGTTCAAAATGAAAACATACGCTACTCAGAATGTTGCTGTTGCAGGGATGTGTAAAACTAAAAGAAATAAAAATTAATGCACATACCTGCAAGGTGTAGTTGGCCTTTTCACTAATGAGCTGGGAGATGAATTTCGCTGTATGTTGGAAATGGACCTTTTCTGATAAACACATACAAAAATTTGAGACTTCTTTTCATAAATCTAATAAAAATGGGACATTTAAAACAAAGCTGTACCATCAGCTGTCGGGTGAACGATGAGGAACTTCTTATCCATGAATCGGGATGCTCTGTGGGCTAAATTTGCCATCTAAAAAGAAAAACAAACATAATAATAATAAGGTTTACATTTTTCCAGTGCTAAGTGCAAGTAAGGAGAAGAGAGGAAATTCTACCCTGTATGCTCTTGGATCCGGTTTTGGCAGTCCAAGATATCTCTCAGAAAAAGCAGAGGCTGGAAAAAAATAAATAAAAAACATCACTGTGCATTCATACTGTATTGTTGTATCTGCCAGGTCCCATCTTTATGTTTCACTCTTCTCAGCAGAAGGTTTAAAGTCCAGCCTTTTGGGAAATGTATTCCAGAAGCCGTATAGCTCCATCCCACGTGTGGAGCTATAAGTGTTATGTGTGTTTGGGATCACCTGATTAAAAAAATGAATAAATACATAACCATGTGACTCACTTGCCACCCTCAGATTAGTTAGATTAGAATGATCAGGAGCCATTTAGGCTTAACTTTCCTATGAACTGGAAACGTCTGGAAGTGGTTCAATATCAACTTAGAGGATGAAGTTTAGGTTAAAGGGACTTTATATATAATCTTCACCCCATGTAGAGAAAATTAAATAAAACTTGTCGTTTTATTTTTAAACAACTCACTGGTCCTCCATCAAAAACGTAGAAAAATAACAACATCCAAGCCTATGGAGTGTTTGTGTAAAACTTTTTCTCAGTAGCCTGTATGACAAAGTGAGAAAAATCCTACAGCTAGGGAATCAGGTCACACACCAACGCCCGGCTCCTCCCTAATTTTCACTTTCCTGACTTTATTCCCACGCCCAAAACAACCATCGCTCTCCTGACACACATCTAATTCTACGTCTCACACATGGAACTCCTCAGATAGATGAGGGGAGGGCGGTGCTTGATTGCGCTCCAAGTGCAGCTGCTCCAGTGCACCGCTTCCTGATTCCCAGTTAGAGGTAAAGGTGCGAGAAACGCCATCTGTCTTTATTTTAGCCCCACGGTGCATCCTGACAGCTCCGGGCTCGGCTCCAACTCGCTGCATCAACACGTGTCGGCACAGGAGGAAAACCTTTGCATTCGAGAGCACAGATAAAAATGAGAAGATTGTGAAGGGCTTACCGTATAATTCAAAGTCTGTGATAGGTGAGAGGACAGCTCCGCATTTGATCGGAGACTCCTCGCCGCTGAGCAACAGGCTGGTCACGTAGCCTCCATACACCTGAGGAACAACAAATCTGTGTTATCACACAAAGCGCAGCAAGAGATACAAAAAACAACAAAAAGAAAGTTCTCTGTTTAAGACACCGAAGTCTGAGGATGGATACGAGTTAAAGCGGCAAATTTGACCATAGCTGCTCCGCTTGTTGAGTCTACAACCGGCCAGCTTTAATCCAAGAGCTTTGAGAGTTTATATACCTCATGCTTTAACAGACGAGTTAAGATTATTCATGCCATATACGGACAGTATTAGTCCTCAACGTTTGACTACAGGGCCATTGCTTCATGTTTTCCCCTGTGTTCAATATAAAACTTTAGTTTTTGTGAGTCATTAAAACAACCAATCAAGAAATAGCTATTACACAACAAAAAATGTTCTCCAGTAGTTCTGAGAAGCCTCCGGAAATTATAGATGTACAGATTAATTGTAATATCCAGACAATAACTCCTTTCAAATTCTAGATTGTAAACCAGCAAAAAGGAAAAGGACATGCTTTAATTACTGCACAGCTCAGCTCATTGTTTGCCCAAACAAAAACAACATGGCTTAGATAAGAATAGCAGCCACTTTTAATTATCTGGTTGGATTAACTTTTTTATTTTTTATTTTACGTGAAATGAAGTTCAAAGTTATGCACTTCTTTTTCGATTTGAAAAATGCAGACAGTTATATTACGGTACACTGCTGCGTAATCATACCTATAGCTTTAACTTTACAGACACCCAACAAAAACAAAAAAAAAACATCCATGATGCGTTCAGGTGCAGAACAGAGAGGGGCACATCCTACCTGTCCAAAAGCTCCCACTCTGGTTTTGTCCACATAGTTCTCTTTCAGAATCAGACTGAGAGAAGAAAAAAAAACTCACATAAGTAAATGTTGTCTGAAATAAAAGTACAAACACAAAATAGATTTTTTTTAATAACACTACTACTTTTAAGATATAGCTGAAAATACTAAAATAGTTTTTTTCAAAGGTTTGTATTTTTGTTCTATAAAGGTATGCCAATGATGCGTGCGCCGACTAAGATGCAGTGGGTTCTAAAGTCTTGTAACTCAAAAGTAAAGAAGAGCGTTGTACTCGAGAGCGTCCTTCTGATCCTGTTCCTCGAACATGCCCAGCCTTTTATGGATCCGGTGCAGAACGTTGGTACCCTGGAAACCGCTGCCTCGACCGTCGCACCGCACCACGATGGCGCCGAAGCTGCTCACCAGAACCGTGGCCCAATCCAGGACGAACTGCTCTGACACCGCCTGGCCACCGGGTGTCCCGTCACTGTGCCAAAGAGCACAACGATCTTATCAGCTCACAAACGTGATACAATAAATAACACATTTATAAAGCTTTTGGTCAACTCTTTTTTTGCGTTTCTTGGTTTGCAAATGTAGGAAACTGTAGCCAACAAGCAAAATCTCAACCATACGTATAAAACCTAATGATGGAACTGAGGTCGACTTATTTCAACCTATACATACTAGAATAATTGAGCCAATCACTATCATGCCAATCCCTTTAAATTGCTCGTTGCTGGAATGTCCCATATGTAAAAATTTACTTACACAAGCAGAAGGAGCGGGTAATGTGATGTTTCCATGAACCCAGCAGGTTTCAGGATATTTAAAGACAAGACTGAAATAAAGAGTAGTAACAACAATGCATAAAACACAGTAAATGTATGAAGTATGTAGATATACTGCACCGACCACTTTTATTGGCATCCCAAGTGAAATGTTCAAAATAAATTCATAACATATGTGACCTTAACATAAAAATAACAATTTTTAACCTAAACAATTCCTACAAAGCGTATCCTAATCTGGAGCATGTGATTAGGAATCCTTGGTTTTCTGTTTTCCTGAGGTATAACAAAAAAAATGCCCACTTCACTTTAAAACTCTTCAAAATAGAGAACACTAAGGTATGAGGTCTTATCATCCTCTTATTCCAGCTACAGACATAATTGTCTCATATATACCGTCAGAGTTATCATTAGATAGTGTAACTAAACTAAAACTGGCAATCAAGGACGGACAAGGAACCATTTTATTACAAATACACAAATTTAATTTTAAACAACCAAAAGTGAAATGTGCCTCCAAATACTGTTAATTAGCTTTTTGGCCGCGTTGACTTTAAATAACTCTGCAGTACTTTTTATTTGAAAACACATCACAAAGCTTCTTGGTATCGCAAATGTATTCATAGTTTGGTTGTATTCTTTCCATAATTGCAATGATATTTTAAAATATCTGTTTAACTTATTACTGGCTTAATCACACACAATGTCCTGGATAACACAGTTCTGGGTCAAACCGCACAGACAGTAGGGAAAAAATACTGACCCTAAAAAGTATTAACACCTTCGAAATTTTTTTATTGATCAGCTTTCGCCCATTTGAGTTGGCAACTCTTGACATGAAACTTGTTGGGGGTAGAGCAGTGACCTTCCAACCTTTGCCTACCATTCGCCTAAACTGTCAAACTAGAACTGATCAGACCTAAAACTCTCGCATTTTCTTGTTCCTGCTGAACAAACTTAACGTGGAATACCATAATTGAACAAATAAATCAGGAAAATATCTACTATAAAAGGAATTTGTAAATCGGCGTATACTCTGTAAATCACGGCTTTGCATGTGCTAAGAAAACGACGGCAAAATCCTGGGTCTAATCAATAAAAACAAACTAAAAAAAGATCTATTCTCAGTAGGGAGAACTCATTTGGGTCACTCTTTCTTTAGCAGAGGTTAATTCATTAATTAAAAGTAGGTTTGAGTGCAGTTAAATCTGTTTTTGAGCAAAAAAATGTCATAAGACATAAAGCTGCTATAAACTATGAGCTATCAATACATAAAAGCTAAGAAAGTGATGATAAATCTATCTATCTATCTATCTATCTATCTATCTATCTATCTATCTATCTATCTCTCTCGCTCTCTCTCTCTCTCTCTCTCTCTCTACCTATATATATATAAATATATGAACCTTCTTCCAAGGTCACCTCAGTCCCCAGGCCTAAATTCTGGATGATGAGAGAGAGCCCAAACTCCTGTGATCTAAACCCATCCCACTCTACCCATGATGTATTTCACTCTCTTTACTAGGGGTGTCAATACTTGTGGAGAGCAGTAGAAGAAATGTCTCAACTGCTACATACTGTAGTCATCCATGTTGATCTCTCTGTACTCCACTGTGGGCATCTGCATAGATTCCATAGTCCGCCTGAGATCCTCGTTGTCCTCCAGTTTAGACACCTCTGCAATACCTGCGGACAGCGAACGATGAGAGGGAACCAACAGCATTACGTAAAGTACACAGACTCAGAATTTTGTTTTTGATTTGCTCAACAGCTCCCAAGAAAACCAAAGAAGAAAATTCAAAAAGCAAAACACCCAACTGCAGCTCAAAAGGTAACCTTGACCTTTGGGTTGGCGGCGCATATTGGATGTTGGAAGTGGTTCGTGCTCGAACTTGAAAAACTCAGGCAGCTTCCAGGAGGGCAATAAACTCAGCAGCAGCCGCAGCTGCTCCTACTTACAGGTTCAGATTAAATAGCTGGAGATCTGCTGGAAGGACGGATCCAAGCTCTATGGTGAGAGAGAGAGAGAGGGACTGCACGTGTTTCAGCACCTATGAAATGATGTGGCCTTGTTTCAAGTAAGAATGCTGCTACTATTTTATCTTACAACGCTGGAACCAGGTCAGCATAGTGGTACCTCAGTAAACACCTCTATACAGTAGATAAGCAAATAGCATCTTTTTCAGCGGGCCACATGGTCAGCATTTAGGGGCTTACGACATTCTAATCATTAAATAAATTAAAAAAAGCTCTAAAGCAACACTAAAGAAGCTGTAGAGTTTTGCCTGAAGGAGGACTGCATTTCAAATGAGGACCAAATCTCCTGGTCGCCTGCAATTGGATTGAAGTACATTTCTCTTTTCACTGTCTGTGTGAAGGATGATTAAATATGAGGTAATGATTCTAATTGTGGTGAAACAATGTCATAGGATGATGTTGAAGATGAGAAACGGGAAAGTGACGTATGCCATACTGCAGTCAGTACATTTGTTGTTGTTTTGTGTGGCAGGGTTCCTGCCACCCTCCTCAAAGTTGCTTAGTGCCGGTTAAAGCGATACGGACCCACTCGGGCCATGACAGAGGAGTCATTCAATGTGCTGTAAGTCAATGTATAATCACAAAAGTTATGAAAATATTTTACGAAGGTTGAAACTGAAGATATTAATTGAATGCAATCAACAGATTCCCCTCTACAGTTTGGTCCCATCTTCTCTAGCGGGGTCAATGACTTTAACTAGGCCATCTCTTTTATCAGGAAAATCTTTTCAAAAATGAAACTTACCAACGCTTACATTTTTTGGCATAAATTAAATAACTTAAACAAATGATAGTAAGTCAGAAGTACCAATAAATGTTTCAGTTTATTTTATTTTTATTTTTTGTCTCATTTTTAAAAATTTTTGTTTTTAGTGTTGACAGATTATAAAATCAAGCCAGTTTATTTTTTAAACAACCAACAGCTCTGGCTATTAAATCAACACAGAGTGAAAACACTATCCAATATGCCAATTTAACATTGACTAAATTATCCAAAGAAAATTTGCATACCTGTGGATTTCTCCCTAGTGGTCCAATTTAGAAAGCTGAAGTCCCTTGAGCAATAATGCGTCACATTCATGGGCTGGGTTTTCAAAGAAGCCGATCTAGGAGTGCCAACCATACTTTCAAGCCGGTTTCAGAATAGATCAACCAGTCCAACATTAGGTTTTTTTAAATGAGACCTGACTTCAACCCAGTTATAAAATGTTTTACATGTTAAAATAATTAATGTCACAAACTCAGCCCAGCAGAGTAGATTTTTTCAGGTGACAAATGTCAAATGTTTGTAAATTACAATCAAATAAATAGTGTACAGTAAAGAAAATTCACCATGTATTTTTTTTTTTGCATTTAAGAAAAAAAATCTCTGAAGGTGGTTCTTCATGGTCACTCATTAATCTACCCTAAATATAATACCTGCATCATATTAAGCCCAGCAGTAACACATTTTAACTGGTCTGTTTTCTGAAATGTCAGCATTATGTTGGACCGCTTTTCAGAAACCAGGAAGGTTGTGAAATTATACATATTATAAAAAAACAAACAATAGATTAGGCTTTCTATTCGCACTTGGCTATTTCAACATGTCTAGAATGAGGCAGTTTGTGTTTCTGCTTACTTCACAAAGATAGACCCAGCTTGGTCAATGTACTGTCTTCCTGTCCATGTCTGGGTTGGTTGTGAACCTTAACCGCCTACTTTTAACACAAAAACAATCTTATTTAACTGACCCTAAAATCCACACACCTTTGGAGGCACTCCAGTGACCCCTGCTCAGTTTCTATTAGATGTTCTGATGTTATTACTTAAACACAAAGAGCACATTACATTATGCTGATATTGCTGTTAGGGGGCAGGTCATAATGTAATGAGCGAAGCCATTGTGGGCAATAATGTGATTACTGAAATCATTTCAACCTTGGCTTGCAGACAATGACTCCGGGCTCACCAGATCATTCTGACAAGGTAATGTTAACGCTCCCGAGCATGGGGTCACTCAAAGTGTTGGGAACAAAGTGATATAAGTGTTTAGTGATAGCACCTGCACGGTGTACTTACTTTCTCTGTCCTGTGTTTCACTTTCAGCATCTCTTAGGGTCTTGTACACTGCGACAAACGGAATATCCGGCCCTAAAAGCACAAACAGAGTCAAAGCTGCAGCAATTCTGTAGCAGAATGAATAGCAGGGGTTCCATACAGAGGCAAATCTTTGCTTATTTAATTTATTTAATTCAATAGCTGGAGCAGCTTTTCTGAATCTGGGCCACAAACAAAACAAAGCCCAGAAAGAGCAGACCCAGAGGGAGTGGTGATCGATGCACTAAGCAGATTGGGAACACAGAAACATTGCGTCTGCATCCGCCGTGAATCGTCTTTTTTATACCTTCCTATCATCCTAGCCCGTCTCCTCTCGTGATAATGATATCAAAACCTCGCCAAATAAGATCACAGGAAGGCTGCTGGGTAGCGAAGTGGATTAAAAAAACATGAGGAACAAGCGCACAGACTGCAGAGCAGGTCAGCAGAAAGGGCTTTGATGTCATTACGGTCATTTTGTGTGTGCTCTCAAATTCAGATTCAGGGCTGATTGTCACTAAAGCGCTGGCGCGTGTGATTAAATATTGAAGCTACTGTCTTCGAACGTTTCCCCGTGAAAAAAGGTGCTTCGACATGCAGACACTTCTCTGATCTTCGGATCCGTTCTTATCTGTTCTTTTGTTATTTTCGTGTCTGACACAGCAGAGGGAGATCAAACATGTCCATGTCATTCGTTGCTGCTGCCAGCTCGTCATGAATGGTTTAGAAAAGTTGGACGGCAACTTCTGGGTAGAAGAATTAACCTCATTCTGAGAAACAGGTCTTAATATCAAATTCTTTAATTCAATGCTAATGGAGATATAATTACTAGCCGAAAGAGGTAGACTAAGGAGGATGGAGAATCTGTGAAACATACCTCAAGATTAAAAACAACCTGTGATTGAGAAAATAATCAATAAATGAGAGAAGCATTTAATCATGAATAAAGAATATGTAATATAGTCAAAAATAAAGGAGAATCAAGAATTACATGATTTATGTAGCCCCAAATCAAAACACATGTTTTCTCAAGACACTTTATAAGAAAATCAATTCAAATCCTAGATACATCAGAAACAAATCAGTTTCAAAAACAGTATCCAATCTAAGAAAATCCAACATTTGGCCTTATTGAGTCATTGACTTGCAGCATACACTCCTCAGGAATCAGCACAACGAAAAAATAGCTTGTGTTGTCGTTGGCTTTACAGCAATCCCTCATACTGAGCATGCATGCAGCGACAGTGGAGAGGAAAAACTCCCCTTTAACAGGAAGAAACCTCCAGCAGAACCAGGCTCAGTACGAGCAGCCGTCTGCCACGAGCGACTGGGGGTTTGAAAAGACAGAAAACTAAAATAGATGCAGAGGAAACTGAAAAAAAAAGAAAAGACAGAAAACCCAATAGTGTTTTGGTGTGTTTCTAAATTCAGCGGACGCACCCTGGCCTATGTCAACCATGAAGACCAGAAGTAAGTGGCTATAAAATTGGCCAGTTCAGCCATCAGATTTATTTTTTGCTTTACCTTATCATGTTGTGTCCCCTAGCAACTGTGACACCACTTTACACGACCTAGTAAAAAGTTTGAATCTTGCTGAGTTTATGAATTGTAAAAAAAAAAGTCTAACAACACAACTGCTTTATGCTTTAAATGATTTTTTTACCACCAGATTTAAATATATTTGTGTTTAAAACAGTCATCCTCTCTATCCTTCATTTTGCCAATGAACGAATATTTCCTATTTTTGAATCTTTGGAGCGAGTCTGCAAAGGATAAACTAGACTCGTCCTTCAAAGTCGGGGAGAAGGTTGGCCAATTTCTGGGCCGCCTTTGAGGTAGGTTTCAAAATAGAACAGCCTTCGTTGAATAGCTAGGACTTAATTAGGCCTTCAATGCGACCTTTAAAGGATGCGACCGCTGAGTTTGAATGCACCCTCTGCATTATCTACCTTGACAGTTGAGCAGGAAGTAACTCATGTTATGGCTGAAGGAGCCGCTGATGTAGCCACAGCTGTCGGCCGGGGCGCACGACAGGCAGCGTCGGTTAAATGATCCAAACGTGTCGGCGCTGTGAAGACGAAATAAAACCTTTCAGCAATTTGAATAGATTTTTTGGGTTTGTTTTGGCAATAACGGCTACAATTACCTGTAAAGGTGTCGCCGTTTTGGTCCATCTTCAGTACTCAAGAAGTATCTGAGTTATAAAAGGAAAAACATTAGGTGATAAAAATGCACTCCTGTTGAGTGCTACACCGGACTTTTCAGCAGCGTTCACAGTTTACATGTAGGGGTTAGGAAGAAAACCACCTGGAACACAGCTGCTCGCTGAAATAGATGCTTTATACATAACCAAGAGTGAAAATGATGGCAGAGGTTGGGGGTATCGGGCTGAAAAGAAGTGGGCCACATTTAAACTAACATCTATTTCTTTCTCTTGCTGCACTTCATTTTATTTATTTATTTTTTTGGGTGAATCTGCAATCACCCCAGAGTATGGACCAAAATAACCATACTTGTACCAATAACACAAAGCGGCCTCCGTACAGTTCTACACAAACTCAATAGTTTGTTTATGGAGTGAACTTGATCCAATGTTAGAAACATTGCATCAGACTCAACATCAGTGAATATGTTGACCAATCGTTAAAGCCCTATTCAAACTTCGATCCAAAACAGAATATTATCCTAAAATCCATTCAGCATGCTACACACATGCTTTTGCCTGAAGTAGCACATAAAAAACAGTAAAACAAAGAGTTTTTACAAACTCAATATTTAAAATCAGACCACTAGATGAGTCGAACCACAAAAAGAGGGCTCGGGTTTTTGCTTCAGTGGTTTCCTATCTAGGAGTTTTTAAATGCATTATCCTCAGCTGCAAATGGGTTACTTTGCTAATAAAAAATATAAGATTTCTTTTTTTTTCTATCTAAGCAAAAAAAAATAAAAAAAGAACATTGAGCTGTTTTTCCAAACTTACATCAGTTGGCTGTCTTCATTGTAGGCCAAAACCTTAGTGACATCCCAATCTCCAGATGTGATGGACTGCAGAGTTTCTGTACTGGTGTTGGGCTTCAGGTTTATGAAAGGGAGGACAAAATACAAAACTACTTAAATAAATCAGGTTTAATATTTATAAAATACAGTTTCTTAAAAAAAAAAGTATAGTCCTTTAACTTTTCTAGATGTCTTTTAGAAGTTTTCATTGATTGCTGAGATTCAGTAAACTATTTTGGTCCACATAACATGCCCCCGCTTCAGCTCTAGGTCTATAGGACAGTAAGGATAGGGTGGAGCTACTGCGTCACACACCCAATCCATTGATTGGGGGACAGAAAATGTCAGTGCTTGCGCCTAGGATTAGACATTTTAGCGAATCGCCTTTGTTGTCGTACAAGTATGAAGCAACGTTAGCTGTTTGGGTGTAACCCTGCTTGGCCAGTGACAATGCAACTGGCGGTGGAAATGTATTGAACCTCAAAGACTTATGCTGTACCGCTCAGTGGAAACAAGGCATAAAGTTCTCTCAGCACCCCCCCTGAAGCCATCACAGAACAGCTGAATTTACACTGAGATTAAACTATGGTTTTGAAGACAATTGACTGCAGAGGATTATTTTTTGTTTGTTTTATCAGAGCAAAGACACCTTCAATACATAATCACACCACACGTTAACATTTTAACACTTTTTTGTATCCTCTTTAAAATATGCCCTTTGTGTTGGTTACAGATCACATTAAAGTTTATGGTTGTACGTGTTGTATTGTTCCTAGATATGAAGGCATAAAGTATAAAGTGCAAAGTGATGCAATAGTAGGCAGACATGAGAGTGGTCTTATACAGAGGTAGGCAATCTTTCTACCACCAGTAAAATATGATTTTGTGTGAAATTTGGAGAGACAAAAATGGGAACAGTAACTTTATATATAGACTGATTCCTTTTATCACCCAATATTTCAAGTGAGACTGCGAGCGAGTATCTCAGGTGGCCATACATCTGCATTCCCCCCTCATATCCAGCCCCGAGCGTAGCCACCAGGCAGACGACCAGTCAGTGTCTAAAGCAGAGCAACTTTCACACTTTACTTTATTGCTCATTTAGGAGGTGCACAGCTGCTGTTTGTCTATTGCAGCTGAAAGCCCGAAGCACATTCATCTGCCTGCTGGCAGCGGCTGCTGCACATCGCGCCGCGCTGCAGTGATAAATCCAAGCATCCTTAAAGTGTTGTTTAGAAAAGACACAAGAGACACAATGTGAGCATGCGCTCAGTTTTAACAGCAATTTAGATTGGTAGGTTTATTATCCTCGCTTGCATCTCTTTGTGGGAGGAAGGAATGTCCCAGTCAAGGATCAAGACTAATTTCAATTAAGAGTCTAAAACAAAACATTAAAATAATTGTTCTGGGACAAAGCAGTTGTCCCACACCATTCAATTTGATTTAAAGGAGCTTAATAACAATCTTCAACACACTTTTCAAATTTTATTTCTAAGAACAA
Source organism: Orestias chungarensis (assembly GCA_032876305.1). NCBI lineage: Eukaryota > Metazoa > Chordata > Actinopteri > Cyprinodontiformes > Cyprinodontidae > Orestias > Orestias chungarensis. The sequence goes on along the minus strand of JAVLVB010000669.1, from coordinate 1,638,147 downwards.
ATCCTAAAAGTAAGAAAATATAAGCCATGCAAATTTTTTCACAAGGTCCTGTTTTGACAGATTTTAGGCACAAAAGTAAATATCATGATAACATGGTATTTTTAGAATATGTTTAAATGAAAATGTATAGTAAGTAAAGACTTGCCAAATGCATGTATAAATATCCTCTAACCTGGGAGACAGACATTGAGATGTGGAAGAATTTCCCTCTGCCTCCTTGGGGAATGGCACGGGTGAAAAAGAGCTTGAAGCCATCTTTAGAAAACAGAGGCTCCTCGTTCTGAAGAGAGAGAAAAGGCATTTTCACATTCGTTATTGAGAAAATAGCAACCAAACGACTACCAAACATACAATAAAACAATTACCCAATTAAGACGGGGAACAAAAAAAACTGATACTGCTTAAATCATTCTGTAATCAGACCGAAAGCGCAAGAAAACAAAGCAAGTAACTCTAATTCACTGAATTAAACCATCAGTTTTAGCATCAAATCCCTGAAGGGTGTTCATCAAACGCTCCAAACACGAGTTATAAATGTGTTCAACAAACTCACCTGTCTGTGGAGCCAGCCTTCGCTTTCATCTTCATGTTTCTGGAAGAACAGATTTCCTGTTTTCAGTCGACACACGGAAACAGCCTCAGGCACAAACAGCTCGCGTAAGAAGCACACCGGACCGTACCTTTGTGCAGACTCCCGTCGTGGCCTCACACAGCGTCAGCATGGAAATATTCTGAGCTCTGTTCAGCCAGTTAATGGCCAGTTTGGTTGTGGTGGCCCACTTTACCATTGTCACGTAGTACTCACTGGAAAAAACACAGTTAACAGCTTCACTCGGTGCTGTTTTAATCCGCCACGAGTGGGTAAAAGCACTGAATCCTTCCATTAACTGACTGCAGATAAGGATGAGAAAGAAAGATGTATAATAGAGAAGAACATGTAGTATGGATAGCAAACATTACCTTTAATAAGACTTAAGTGCTCATTAAATTAAAAAAAACAGAACATAGCCAACTTTATCTCATATTCAGAACAAAACAGCATCCTAGGATGTTGATTTAGTTCAGGGTGCAGTACAGGTGTGCTTTAAAGTGAGAAGATTTAGAAATAGACTTAAGTTTAAAAAAAGAATTGACATGTTTCCATTAAAGTATTTAATGTAGCTGTTATCTGTATGCAAACTATGCAGTCAGGGTGTAAAAAAAAACATCCTCAATATTTTGGAAATCAATTAACAGTGCTATTTAAGCTTTTTCTACCTCATTTTGAAATAACCTATAACAACCTAGGGGGTAAAACTTTAATTGTACAATAATTATGTCTAATGGAGTTGACCCAAGCCACAAAGTGAATTTGGATCTCTGCACAGGGGAAAGGTGCTGTAAACGTAAATTAAAATTGTCTTGTTTCAATCAAAGTTTCAAGTATGGCTAAAATCTCAAAACTGTGATATAGCTAAACAAGGAAGAGTTCTGCTAACAACAGCATTCATTAGAATGGAAGTGTTTTATAAACAAAGATGAGCGAATATGTAAGAAATTGTGGATAACTCAGACAGTGAAAAAGTAATAGAGATCACAACTCTCAGCAGGTAACAGGAAGGCTGTGACAGTGTATTAAAGCTGCCCTGTTTTATCTTTTGACAGTAGATTAGATAGACAGACATTAGATAGCAGAAAGGCGTTTCTGCTATGTAGAGGAGTTTTTATATTTTCTTGTAGTGCATTTGTCTATGGAATCAGCTAAACTCTGTTTCATTAGGTCAAAACCTTTTAGAAACCAAAGACAAGTAGAAGTGTGTACAAAATAATAGATCTGGCCAAAAAATATACCTTGCAACTGAAATATTGATACTTTCTGTGTTTTACCCGTGGAACTAAGAAAAACCTGATCCAATCAGCTTTCAATTAACTTTGTTGAACAGTATTTTTTTTTAAACACGTTTTCGCCAGCTGTGAAGCCTGGTGCTGGAAATGCGTTTACTGTATCAAAAGACCAGGCAACTTGCTTTAATTGATTTAACTGTCAAATCCACTTGTGGCTACCAAAAATAAACAAGTTAGGGACGTCCAGTTTCCAGGTGAAGATTACTCTTACATCCAAAGCCAAATAATTTTGAAATCAAATGTTAAATAAGCAGAGCATCATCAAAACACTCCTAAACTTTTACAATTTACAGAATATTACAATATTCCTGTTTAAGATTTAAAAGAAATGTGTAAGGGACAAATTTGACATGGTCCCATTTACGAACAATCAAATTTATTCATGTCTCACCCAATCCTGGGGTCATCAGGTCTCCTCATTTCGATGGTGTGGAGAGGGCCGTTAAGGTTCACAACGTAGAGGGTGATGATAGGGTTCTCCTCACCAGCCTGAACCCAATAAAAACATCAGAGTCTTAAATGTTTAAACTATGTTGCTCTAGCGATGTAGTAAGAGACAGGATGGGTACCTTGGGATATGGATAGTCTTTCCCCATTGGGTAGGGGGATCCTGTGAACATTGGCAGCTCCATCTTGGGCACTCGAGTGTCATTGATGGTGGCGTAGGCTAACCTGGCTCCATCAGGAGACCACCAGTGTGCAATATGTGAGTGGAAGATCTCCTCTAGAAGAACCAGGAAAGAATGACAACCTGTGAAAAAGGCTGAGTGAATAACTGGACCGCATTTTGGAGAGGTGGTCATAGACATTTTGAATATGAATTATCCGTGTAAGCAGGAACTTTTATCATACTCTTTATTGGGACTTTATATGAAAATTAGAGATTAATACTCTTGCAAAGGCTTATGTCACAACTCGGTCACTTCAATCATCAATGTTTTGTGCTCTAGCGATGCCTACACCACACTTAAGACAATCTAGACTGTTTTCTTGTGTTGTTCCAAGATGATGGAATGATCTACCAAGAGAAACAGGGACAGCAGTGTCCCTGTCTATCTTCAAGAAACTCTTGAAGACACATCTCTTCATAGAGCATCTCCTATCGTAATTCTTACCCATAAGCTCTGTACTATTCTCTATACTACCTTCTATTTCTTCGCTGTCACCAATGACTCTGACTACCGATTTTCCTCCAGAGATTAATGTTCGATTGATGATAACTGTAAAATTGTTTCTACTTTGTACGTCGCTTTGAATAAAAGCATCTGCTACATGCATAAACATAAACAGATCTAAACGATGATTACAAATACAACTGCAATGGACTGGTAACCTGGCCAGTGTGTAACCCCGCCACTCATCCAATTATGGCTGGAAATAGGCACCCGGTCCCACACCAACACCACCCAAGGATAAACAAATATACTTGAATGATTTATGGTAACAAATGGTTATGTTGTCAAGGGAAATTATTCTCTGGCCCTGTTAAGTTTAGGCATTAATGTCTAATCCATGTTGTCCAATTTCACCTTGTATAGCTAAAAATAAGATTGAAAAAAAACAAGACAGTGTATATTGGGTCTTGTACATATTTTCTCTGGATGATTGAGTAATATATGGACTTGGCTTTTTGAGTTGAGCGTGACAATATTTAACAAATGTGGGTAAACCAAGGTGGGCTTTCATTCCAAGGTCTGAACAGGTCATCAAAAAAAAAAAAAAAATATATATTTGTTTAAACTGCTGAAAATTGACAACAATCACAAACCTTGACTGCAGTATTGTAACATTTCTATTTCCCTGACTGTCATCAATTTATATCTTGGTGCGTCTCTCCGAAACCTTACACACTGCAGCACACACAACACCGAAAGCTCAGGTCATAAATCACAGCAGCTTTTAATCTCCACACACCCTGTTGACCAAAACACCACTTGCCTGCGTTCCCCGAAATGAACCTAAACGATTATTTCTCCCCTGGTGCAACAACAGCACCCATAGGTTTTTGGCTTGTTGCTGCCTGTGTAAAAACACGCTGAACTGACCAGAAATAATTGTGGGGTCACAGAAGTTGGGAGGCTTTATCTGTCCTGCAAACATACACATTTTGGTTGAGCTTGGCTGAGTCATTGTAATGAATTGTGCAAATAAAAGCGTGGCCTTGATCATTATACACTTTTAGTTCTGCATCAACAATGCAGTTTTATCTGAAATAACTTGACTTATTGTTGTAGTTTTCCACCCACACATTTTCTTAGATTTGGATTTAAAGCTTTATAAGTACTATTTTTTTCTCTAAAATGTCTGTTGGGATCCTTGGTCTTCAGGATACCGTTTGTCCCATAATGTTCACTAACAAACCTTTAAAGGCTCTCACAGAATAAACTCAAAAAGGTAAAAAAACAAACAAAAAAAAAACTGTTTTAACTGCATTTTATTACGGTCAAAAGAGTAAAGAAGGTTGGATAGAAATGGATGGCACATTTTTTAAAAACCCACAGATCAAACATAAAAGAGCATATTCTGTTTCTTTTATATGTTGACTGAGAAATACTTCAGGACGTATAGAGACAAAAGTGAATTTCTTCCCCTGAGAAGCTCTCCTTTACAGAATGGGTAAGAAGCTTAGTTATTTGAGAGGATGTCAGAGTTGAGCCACTCCTCCTCCACATCAAGAAAAGCCAGTTGAGGTTAGGATGTCCGATGACCCCTCTCTGGTGAGGCTACTCCAAGCACGTCCCACTAGGTGGAGACCCAGAAGACTCAAGTGGAGGGACTATGGCTATTTTCTCACAGCAAGAAAATACCACCCAAATACATTTTTTTTTTGCCTATATCCGCCTCATATTCAAATCTTTCTTGGTAAAGTGAATGGATGATTTCCTAACTTTCCTCCCCCCCCAAAAAAAATCAAAATTGCACCTCTTCTATTTTTTTTACAAATCAAAAAACTTTCAAAGTGTATGCAGTCTAAATGGCGAATTGATTTTATCTGACCTTTATATAATTGATGTTAGACACACCTTATAATGCTGCAGCAGGGGATTGTGTTGGGATTCCCCACGAGGACCTGAGTAAAGGGTAGACTGGGCCTATCTTTTTAGGCTGCAGCCTTAGCGACCTGAAAATGCACTAAGCTCAACATAACGGATGCATGGATGGTATAAAACCATTTAAAGGGCACTGCAAAGTATAAAGTATTTCGATAGCTGGAGAAAGCCTGTTGTTTCCAATTGCACCCCGCAGGTGGAGCTCAGCAGGATCTAACTGCCACGGACATCCTGATAATTGACAGAGCAGTGAAGGACAACACAAAGCAGAGCCATATTGCATATGAGAACATGGCTGTGCTTTTCTATATATATATATATATATATATACAAGGAGAACACAGGTAGCGTTCTCCGAGCATCTTGATTTGTGTGAGGAGTCAAAAAGAGGGAGAAGCAGCGGTGGGAGAAACACTTTTAATGAGCTAACTCTCATTTTCCTCTTAAGTAATGAGGCTGTCTCCTTTTATTCACAGCCACCTCATTGAGACGATCACCAAGGTGAGCTCATCTCTTCTTTACTCGCGCCCTGGCTCGCCGTGCAGACTGCATTATGCACTGAGTGGAGCGCATTATTAATGCATGAGATACAATGAGATGAGTGGCCAGTGGGAAATAATGAGTGCAAGGTGACAGACTTGAGCAGAATGAGATCAGGAAAATCAAACGCTCCAGGTCGGGTTCAGCTGATGTTTTCAGAAAATAAAACAAAAAGTTTGCCCTGAACATATTAAGTCACATGTTAGAAAGGGAAAACTTAAAAATTGCGATCATACTCATGAATGTGACCTAAAGAGGGCAGCAGAGCAGCACAGGAATGGTAAGTTTATAATGTAATGCAACTATAGGCTCGTTTAGTTCTTGATTTTTACATCAATCCTGCAGTCAACATATAGCAAATGATATAAATGAATTTAAATACACGATTTAACATAATTTGACAGGAAGCTTTAAGCTGCCTTAATGATTTAGACATTAATTAGAGGGTATGTCACAGAAGGTTCTCTGTCTCTGGATTAATCCCGGCCATTATACGCAACATAAAACTATATCACTGAAGTTAATAACACTAAGAAAATGTAAGACGTGCGCTAAAGACACTAACTGTGCAGTGAAACGGTAATTATCCCCCACAGATTTATTTAGTTCTTGATTCCTTGTAAGTACGTACATACAAAAAGATTTTAAATGTCACATTTTATCTTATAACATCCTGGTGTCGTAACAAGTTCCTGAAGCTAGAAACAGATGTAAAGCTATAATTAATAAAGTAATATCACAGGTTTTCCTTCTTACTGCGCAGTGGGCAAGAGGCATCTTTTTCCCACTTATTCAAATCCATCTAGATCCTTTGTCGTGAAAAGGTTCATCATTGGTATCATCTGAGCAAAGCATATGTTCTGAGTTAAGTTTATGAAGCTGTAAAAGTTAATGGATAGAAAAAAAAAGATTTGTATTTTTGGGTTTACCTCTTAGGAGCCAGTGTTTGTAGCAACTAATAGCTATTATGGAAACTTTGTGACAGCCAACATGTAACTGTTTGCCTACCCAGGAAAGAATCGTACGTGGGTTTTGTGCATGAAATGTTTGCAAGTCTTTTCTGTTTTGAAGGCTGGCTAAGATGAACAGGTCTATATGACATGTCACATAACATCCCCCCTCAGAGAAAACGTTCGTCATGCTTTAAAGTAACAGAAAATATTCAAGATTTTATTAATAAGTCCATAAAGGTTTGTATTGATGGACAGACAGATAGTTGGATGCCAATCACTGCATTAACCGTTCACGGCACATCAACAGTTAATGAGATTTTGTCACTCAGGCATCACTTAAGCTGCTTGAACGTGATCTGACAACATTTCTAGAGCAAAAATATTTCACATTTTACCCCAAACTAAAACTTGTCCACCTGATTTCCTCTGATAATTACAAAAAAAAAAATCTCGCTCCGATCCACTGAGACATTCACCTAAAACATAACAAATAAAATCCATATTTTCATTCCCTTTTGTTAATCTTTCCCTCCTTGGTAAACACGTGTTGATTATGCAGTTACTTTATGCCCGGCAGGCTCCGACACAAACAGTGCGATAAACAGAGAGAGCCCAGAGATCGAGCCTCTCGACGCAAACAGCCATCTAGCCAAACATCTATGAGGCAAGAACACGCTGAATTAAAGCAACAGTGAGTTTGTTTTACTTTTTATCTCAGAACGACAGAACCCAAATAAACAGCTGTTTCCTGTGGCCGCGCCGCACTGCACGATGTGTCAGGATGACTGCCGCCTCAGTAATCAGACAGCCGACAGATGACAGGACACCTGAGGTGTTTTGGACTGTATCCCACAGCTGCTACCACTCCTGAATGTGTACCCGCTCCTTTAATTTTGCTTTTAATTTTCCTAGCCACACACTTCAAACACACGGATTCATGGATTAAAGCAGCACAGAGGAACGGAGAAGATATCCAAACCCGGGAGATTATTTGGCAGACTTTCGGCCCTCTGCTCCCAATCTGCCACAGAGCGACGGGCAGACCGAGCCTCAGCTTGACCTTGGCCAGAGGAGAGTCTGAATCATTAGCATGGGAAATGTTGTGCCTGGCAGTCTCACTGGTCATTGTAAACATCACAGAGACCGGCTCAGCTCGTAAGCTTCCCCCCGCAGATACTTGCATCACCGCTGGGCCAGCGCCAAATCTTTTTACAGGCTTACAGATACCGTTTGTGAGAAGGAATTTTCTCTAACAGGAATGAAAAATGGGGCTTTCACTTTATTTACAGCCGTGAAGAAATAAACCCGACCGTCAACATCGGCCCTTCGGTGAGGAATGTGTGCCTGTTCGGACATGCAAGTTATTTACGAAACTGTTTATGAGACATGTGAGTGCACCTCGCATATATTATTCAGATCCATCACATTCAACTACATTGGATGGAATATTTCAGCACCATAGACAGTGAATGTTTTAGTCCAGATCATTTGATCAATATGCATATGTTTTCGTCAGGAAAAGTCCAAAGCTGAGTTAAGCAGTAAATGCTTACCAAGATCAAGGAACTTATAGCACAATGGTTATTATTCCTTGACGCAGGTGTTTTGATACTTTTCTTTGTTATCCACTTCTCTACCCGTTTTTCTGTCTAACAACTGTCAATTCAAAGCACTACTATCTCAAACACAAGCTATCACTGAGATTTGATGTTCACATTGTTTTGTGAGATTACAGTTTAAATCCTTAAAGAAAATTCTTATAAATTAGGTGAAGATTCCCAATTTGGTTGCAATGGTTAAAAGGGATTTTATTGAAAACTCTCACAACATACCAGTGTATATATTTTCACAAACCTAATGAAAGCATTTATAAATCTATGATGGAGCTACCATGCGTTTCAAAGATGGATTTGAGGCAAGGATAAGACCAAAAATATGTCTAATTGAGGCCAAAAACATTAAAGTCTTACCATTTCATTCCCATTTAGCTATATTTTGTTTCATAGACCATTCTAATATTTTCTCACATGTACCCGAGTCCATTGAAGTGGAAAACTTGTTTCATCTCCAAGTCCATCAATAAATGATGAGGGTAAATTACTGGGCTTTCAGTGGTCCATAAATAGGAGTCACAAGGTTAGACACTCTGATTAATGTTTAAATGTCAGGGAAGGATGAGAAAAATCTCAAGGATGGACCGGGGTTCCAATACTGATTAATGCTGCGTGTTTACAGCATTTTAAATAAACAAAGCTTTATAGGCCATCGAATCCCAGCTGATGCTCAGGTGGGACTTTATAAGAGTCATCTGTGGTGAGATCATGTTAGATTGCTTTAAAAGTATCCGAATGCTACCACATTCCTTTGATTGTGGCGGTGAAACTTAAAGAATATAAGGGCACCCATGCAAAAGCAAACTGACACACACATCTGCTAAATCAATGCAACACACTGCCTATGTGGAACATGTCTATTTTCCAGCACGTGTAAAACAAACATAAAGGAATAGAATTCCTAATTTTTAGTCGCCTGCAGGTAAATTAAGAGCTCCATGTCAGATATGCCTGTGTGGCTACAGACACTTTAGTCCAATTTTGTTGCTTGTTGCTAATCAAACAAATCAGGGCATGAGTGAAAAAAAAAAGTCCTTACATCCTTTTATTTATTTTTTTACACAAAATCTGTTAGAGTATAAGTTTAAAATGTATTTAAATGTTTTAAATGTCTTTATAGTAGCTCGTGGCACATTGCTAAGGGTGGTTGGATTAGCCTGGTACAGTATAGAGCTAATTATTTTAATTTTAAAATTGTAGTATTCAGATGAAGAGAAAGCAGCAATCAATTTATGTTTATTGTAATGTTTACACAAATATGTGTCACGTCTGTTTTAGAGAGTGGATGAAAACGTCCACCATTAGCATAGAAATGTGGTAATGGCAATGTTTTTTTTTTTATTGGTACGCAAAACGTTAACCTCATTGGGCTAGATTAACGTCCAAATGAACATTTAGCTTTTCAAATGAAAATTGCATGATACCAGGTTGTAGCAAAATAATAATTTCCACCTGTAGTCCCGGTTTTGGTTGATGTTAATTATTTATCTATGTCTAACTTAGTTTTTACACTGAATTTAAATCTGTAAGCCTAAATTGGTTTAATAGAGTCCAGTTCCAGGTGGATTATTTCAAATGTATTTGATTTTTTTTAAATAAGATAAAAAATTGTTATAAATTGGGCAATGAAGAATTACAGTAAACAGACCAGATCCGGTGATGTATTCCCCCCCCATTAAAATCAAAGTCTAATTAAGTCTAATTAAATATATGCGAAAAGCGTCAGGCTCTCGTGCGCCAAGCTAATACCTTTTTTCTTTTGACCAAAGTAAGTTCAACATATATATCAAACTTTGCTATAAACGTCGATAGATTTCACAGCATCCCCGTTACCTTCATACAGCCAGTCGCTGAGTCCATTAAAGATGACGCCTTCCTTCCCAGTGGACACGAGACGAATTGAACGGCTGTCCACCTTAGACCGATAGTAGATGTTGTTCTCAAAAATGAATATCTGTTGGGGCAAAAAGAAGCAAAGTATGATCAATTTTATGTGAAACAGTAAAATACATCCAATCAGATGCAAGCAAGTCTTCCTACCTCTTATGTAAGGCTTTTGTAAAGCTCAGTGTTACATTAAAGCCTTCTTACACTATGATAAATAACAAGGTTAAGAACCCACTGGTCCGACGTAGATATACATATTCAATATATCACAACATTAGACCACAACGTTAAAACATACAAAGAAAATGTTGTAAACAAGGAAAAGTCAGTGCTGGTAATACAATGGGAATAAAATGGAAGATATCTAAAAGTCCCAGGGACCCCAGGGAATGAGATTTTGACTTAAACTCCAACCCCACACAATCCTGCGGGGCTTTTCAGATAACTGAAGGTCAATTCAGTCATTAAGGAGAATGATGGACCATCAGCACCTTACAGTAAATGAGGTGGGGCAAGGCTGCTCTTCAGGCAAGAATTTTAAGATGTTACTGCTTTAATATACCACATGGAAATCAATGCTGTTGCAGAAAGAAACTAATTTAGCATGTAAGGGATTAAATGTCTTGGCCTGGAGCAAGTGTCTTGGTGCTGGTTTGAAAGAGATTCTCAAACAACTATTCACTCTGCGCCGTCTGAATGATAACGTATTGCACAGCAGGACCTCCACTTCTGTTTCGGTCGTTTGTTGCCTCTCCTATGATTTTTCTTTCTTCTAAAAAATAATAAGATTTAAAAAAAAATCATCCAGGGTTTTAGCAAATTGTCCTCTCCCTATGCTATGTGAGATTTAGGATACGTGGTGAAAAATGTTGCCTTTTAGTGTCTTATGCGCCGTCTTTAAAAGAAGAAAATATAGCAGTCACAATTTGTTTCTCTTGAGGAGGCGCAAGCATGTGCGTACGTGACAGTCCAATGCACACCGCGTCCTGGTATAGAAGCCCATCTAGGCAGCAACAAAAAGGAGAAGACGCTGCCAGGCTCTCTGAGGGACAGTGGAAATCTGCTCTGAGGATAAGTGGAGCACGAAACAGTTTGAAGATAGAAGAGATTTTGTTGTTGGATGATGGAAAACATCCCATCAGCAACGGAAACTGAAAACGCTGCAACAGCACCGCTCTGTCGTATTCAATCACTTCGGATTTTATGAGTGTAAACCTCGTAAGCCCCTGGAGCTTTCTTTGGTATACCTTCAGTTGTATTGTTGCAAAATGCCTAAAGTTTGAACCGCTAGTGTATTTTAGAGTTAACTTTAAACGTTTTTTTATTTGAATTCAAGTCTCACATGTGTCTTTTATCCCATTTAAAAAAATAGTACGATTGCATGTTGACGGGTTGGAATTATTGGAGGTTTATTATTTGTTCTTAAAACATTTGTTTCAGCTTTCTGACATTTATTTGTACACCATGTTCTCTTTTTCATTAAACAATTCGAAGGGTATTAAGCATTTTGGACAGAACTGTAACCTAGCAGTAAGCACTAAGTAATTTTTGTTAAATATAATCAGATGTTTTCACTTTAAATATGACGTCAAGTGAGTAACAAAACCCCAAATGACCATTTTGTTTAATAAAATAGCTGAAAAGATTATAACTTCTGAACCTCTAGGAGAACAGCTTCTACCGACTTCTGACTAATGATGGCATCTTCAACTCAATAGAGCTTGCAAACAAAAACCAGCATTTTAAATGGGATTTTATATTTAAACCCCACAGATTAAGAGACAAAGAGTAGACAATGGACGTAAATTACATCATAATGGCTTTGTATCCACACACTAACCATCTGGATTATGTTTCTATGTTTTCTCACCTACCACACACAGATAGTGTAATAAAATGATCAGAAGCTGCATAAAAAGTTTGGATAAATGCCTTCTTTGCCCTTTCGTTCATCTTTAAAATTCAACACGAGAATAAAGGCTTTCTGAGGCCTCGGTGTGTATCAGTACTTCTATGAAAGAGAATCGGCTTCACGTGGAAGATTAGCTGCAGAGAATGAAAATAAATTACGAGGGGATTTACTTTTCAAGGTAAACGAACTGTAAAATAAACAAACTTCATGCATTAAATTTTCAGAGTGTTATTATTCTAACAAATAGTCTGATGCGAGTAAATGATAAAACAAAAGAAGGTTCAATGATTGGGAATATAAATACAGACTAGCAGGGGGACTGATTTACAAAGATTAGAGCTAACATTTGAAAACTGTTTTTTTTCAGGCCCATGTTTGGCTATGTTTCACCTAAATCTTTGTCTATCCTCGGCTGAACAGGACATGGAAACCTTTAGAGACCGAGGGATCTTTGTTTCCTTTTAACATATCTGTGCTACTAGTAGAGAGACCAAAGCATAAATGATACAGCAAAACTTGAGAACAAATCAATCTATACAGCAAGTTAATTAATCCTCCGATCAGATAACGGGTAATTAATAGCATTTTGCCTTAGGAAGCAATCACTTACATTCTGACTGCCCTGTAAACCAGCATGCTGAAGCTCATTAGGACTCCTGCAGATCTGATGGAGTGATGAGGTAGAAGATGAATGACAATCCATCTCGGACATGTAGAGATGGGCCTTGTGTTTCTTAGGTTTCATCTCGAATCAGTTTAACTTATTTTGTCTATAGATACCAGGAAAAAAAATCCTCAGCTGTTGACGTATGTGACGTAGATTGCGTCAAAAGGGTCAACATTTAATATTAAATCCATCAAAAGAACTGAAGCAATGAAAACCACTTCAGGACATAAATGATGTAAGACAGGAATAAAACCTTGTTGTTTGTCCTTGATGGCTAGTTGGAAAGATCAAGTGTATTATATGACTGGAGTTCAACTTTGAGAAGCATGGGAGTCAAATTATTAGCACTAAACCAGTTCAAAACATACACAGTACAAAGTGTAAATACACTTTGGTTGCAGAGAAGAATTATTTCTTTAATCTTTCAAAAAAAAAAAAGAAAATAAATATATATATATATAAATATAAATATATGAACTGAAATGTATGTATAATATTATTGAAATTAATTATCTCGTTGAGATGACATGCTGTGAATTGGCACTATAGAAATAAACTCAATCGATCTAAAATATTCTAAAGAAAATGCATTTCGGGAAGCTCAAATACCTAAAGAGAATGTTAATCGACATTCTATGGACTGGTATTTGGAAAGCACAATGATTTTCCTTGGCACGGTTTGGCTTTACCTCCAAGAGCGGAAATACAGAGACTGTGTATGTTAGCTTCTATGGCAGTGCTAATATAGTTACCACTTTGTGTGCTAATGTATATGAAGGTATATTTAATGTTTGAACTGTTAGAATGAAATAGCATATGCTTTAAGCAGAGGCCTTGAACATAGATGGATTTTAGCAAATGAAGAAAAGTAAAAGACAAAAGTTGACTTTCATGTTTCAAGTTAATTGTCAAATTCTAAATATTTGAGAGATATCCAAAGTTTTTTAACAAACATTCTGTTAACAATATTTTGAACCCCTTTGCAATTCTCTATGTCTTCATAAAAGTTTCAGCTGATAAAATTCACCGGTTTAATTATAAAAAATATTTTTATTGCACTCTTCTGGAATAGTTCATTATTTTTCTCATTCTCACCAACACTGATATGCCAGCAACAAATATCTGGACCTCTATCCCATTTAATATCTACATGGTCATATGATAAATTATCATAATTATGCAGATGATATACAGCTCTGCACTACAATCTCATCAGGTGACTACGAACCCAGCCAGGCATTAGGCAGATGCATAATACAAATCAATGCATGGATAATCCGTAACTTTCTTCAGCTAAACAACACAAAACTCAAATTAGTTTTCTTGACTTAAAGAGGAACCATCCAAAATATGCACAAAGCTTCAGCTATTACAGATAGAAAGAATTGATCAGGCCTAATGAGATGGGTGCAGACCTGAACCTTCAGAGACCACATTTTGAGAAACTCCAAGCGTTCGTCTTTAGTTGAATTGGAAATTGCAAGTTTCTTCACTGGTGTGCCTAAAAAGTCAATCACAACGCAGCAGCTGATCCAGTAGTTTTGTGTCCTTACCAAAACTACAACAACAAAACACATCACCTCAGTTCTAAAATCCTTAGACGGGCTTGTTATGGCAACAGATCCACTTTTGAAGTTAAGAGAATAGACTTTAAAATACTTTTCCTAGTTTATAAATCACTTAATTAGGTAGCAACAAACAACATATAAGACCTGTTGTCATATCAACCATCCAGAACACTCAAGTCTTTTGGTTCAGGTTTAGGTTCAGAATAAAGACCAACAATGGAGAAGCAGCTTTTTTTTTTGCATTATTAATATGGGACAAACCTCCAGAAAAATACAAAAATGTGATGTATCTAGGGTAAAGCAGGAACACATCAGCAGATTTGCAAAAGGTACTATTTAAAATTAGGAAGAAACCACCCCGTGCTTTAAATAGCAGTTTCATAGGTTTTCAAACGGTAAACTTTGAGTTAGAGTTCAGCTTGTATTTACAGTCCATCTTAGCCGATTCAGGGGTTGGAGAAAGTCACAGCAGCTTAAAATACTATACTTTATTTCATTGGCCAATAAGATATAAGTTTAAAAGACAGGGAAAAAAAACAAAGGGTTGGGCACAGCTCTGACCCAGATACATTTTCCAGGTTAATACTAACCGAGAAGAAACAAAGATAGAAATGTTCACTTCCAATGTGTAGCTAAAGGTTTCTCCACAGTAAAACACGCTTATGGATGGTTCAGCACCAGAGAGAGAGAGTGGGGTGAGTATCAGACCGTTTTTTAACAACAGTTACGACAGCATTGCACTAGCATGTACTTTGACCCCCACTGTATCCCTAAAAGTGCTGCTGCAGGATCTAAGTCGGGCTTTCTTCAAGGTGAAAGAAGACATTGCTTAAGATGTTATATTCATGCTGACCTTTGGTTTATCCGAGTTTGGATTCTGAGGGCACAGGTTCAGTGTTCACACATGAGTCCATAACAAAGGCTCACAAGACAGAAACTCAGCTAAATTGTAAAATAAAAAGCTGAAAACTTAAAAAAGTATATATATACATTTCTAAACACCTGCCCAACTTTTAACACACATACCTTAAGGCCGTCGTTTAAATCCAGCGCACCATAACAGTGCAGTACAACTTTCAAGGTATACTTCAATATTATTTGAGTGATTAAATCAAAGCAGTTTTTCATCTACATGCTGCTAAATACCTTCAATGTAAAGAGATGTTATTACTTCATTTCAAGAATTACACCTCAAATTCAGAGAAAGTTGATTAATATCATAGTAGTTTGCTAATGGGTAGTTTTATCTCATTGATTGATATTGAAATGACCCAAAGTGAACATAGATGACTATCAACGCTAGGTGGGCTTATTGGAAACTAATGTAAATGAACTGGCCTTTTTAACACATCTGGCTTGTTGAAATGCTTTCAGGACAATTATTTTTCAAAATTTGAAGCCTTATACCTCAGTAAAGATTCCTACTTCATTTCTTCCCCTGATGTTTATGTATCTGACATTGTTGGAAAGCTTAGAATTCACCATTTTAGAATCTGTGAGTCAAAATGTTCCTGTTCCTGGTTTTGTTAAGGCCAGTCACAAACGCTGCACTGATGGGTGCCTTTTTGATTACAAATAAAACTGCATTTGTTTGAAGCCATCTTTTTTTTGACAATGAAACCATTCGTTCTTTTGCTTATTTATGTGTTCTGTATTTTTATCTTGTGAAGTGCGATTGCTTTGTTGCTGAAACGTGCTATACACATAAACTTGACTAGTATTGACTTGACTGAGTTAATGCACCATTTAGTTTGATCTCTTTCGTCTCTGACTGTGTCCTTAAGGGATAAGCGGCAGATGGCTCTCAGCTCTTTGTACGAAAAACAATTTGTATGAGTTTATCAGCCTTTAAAGCCTGAAAACAACTGTAAACTTCTGAATAAGTTTTAAGTCAATGTGTTCAGAACTAACTGGAGAAAACTGTATCATTTAAACAGCTTAGAGAATTGCATCTTTTACCTGCCAAATAGACATTTTGACCAATCCCAACAACTATACAGCAATATTTACATAAATCAAACCTTGCATTCATGTTTTCATGCTGGCAAGACGGCGGCATTGTCACATTTTCTGTATCTCTGCTAATGAGGAGCTGGAAATATAAAACCTAGTTTGTGGGTCAAAAACCCTGGACTAAAAGTGTAATTTTAAGCTACGTTCAGTTTGCAGACTTCACTTCACAATATATTCCCGAACTGGCAACTTTAAAGGCCCTAGCAGAAATAAGGATACCTCCTCTTTGTTTCTGCTGAATTGTGTTTCTTCTTCTGGTTTTAAATCAAATGGTTAAGACAGTCCCAGTGTGTTTGTGCACAGCTTTCTAAAAAGAACTGCAACTCTAAAGCAGGGAAGCCCCAATCTGTTCCCTGTTCTTTAAAAAAAAATAACCGCAGTTTTTAAACTAAAGTCTTACTAAAAAAAGCTCCATAAATCATGCTATACATTTTTTTATTAGAAAACATAACTTTTAACAGGAAAAGGTAAAAACAAAAGTTTAGTTCAACTTTTATCTATTTAAATATGGGTTGAAATAAAAACAGTAAAGTAGTTTCTACATGATGACACCTGCAGGGGTCTAAGTGTGTTTTCAAATTTTGTAAGTATTGATAAGATAAGCTAATGAAACCTAACTTTTAATGTGTTTTATAGGACTCAAGGTACTTGAAAGGTACTTATATGACTTATACTGCAGAGCTAATTAAGACATCCTCTTGATTTTTAGAAGTTAGTATGTTTTAAAGGTTATAAGATACACCTAAGGAAAAACTATATTACTAGTTTGAAACGGATTATTATTTTTTTAAAATAGTTTAGTGATTTCATTTAAGACTTCAAAGCTATTACCTAAAGTAGTGTGACCTTTATTTTGTTTCTGCTTTGAACTGAGCTACTTCTTCTGGTTTTAATATAAATATCACTGTGTTTTTCCAAAGCACAAACTATGTTTAAGAAGTCAATGTACCTAAATAATGAGTATGGGTAGCTGACTAAAATAAACATCTGACTTTTATACATATTGGACTAAATAAGAGGCAGTTATTTACACAATTGAAACACACTAACTAAATGCAACACATTCTTTTATGCTAAGGCCATTTTTTCAACACTGCTTTATTCAAATTATCCTTTTGATCACCTTAGATTACCAAGTTAAGTAGCAGTTAAACAACCCAAACAACTTTATAGTTAAAATTATGATACAAGTATTTTTGGAGAGGGCTCATTATCGTCATGTTGTTGACATAGAAGCCGGCGCTATTTTTCATGTCTTTATAGCTAGTAGGGTGTTAAACACAAATAGATTTGAGGCAATAAACAAACAAGCTAATCTACTATTAAATTACTTATTTTCACTCGGAAACAATTATTGCGAATAATTTGAGAAATCGTTCATCGGTTTATTTTGTAAGATTACAATATTTGAAAACACAATTTTTTGTTTCTGGATAAATTTTTGTTTTTTAATAAACCAAAAAATGAAAACAATATTCTGACCTGAAACTGTCAGAATAATAGGGTCATGGAGGCCATGTGTTTGTTGCAATATTGATATTTTCACAAACACAGCGGGAAACAGATTATCCAGAAAAGGTCATTTATTTAAATATATTTAAAAAATACTAACATAAATAGGATAAATATAACAAACAGTGAGACTAATAATTTTAAGCCTCCATAAAAAATAATACTGTAGATTTTGTCGAGTTGATAAGGAGAAACATTTTAACTGCAAGTTGAGTAGCCGTCTATTTTTTAATTAACACACTCTTACTTTTTTGACTGAGCAGCCAATATTGAGTCCCTAAGGAAAAAATCTATAACTTCAAACATAATTCGTTTTTATCATTTATTAAAACTATAAACACACATGGAAGGGCACCACTTTTTTTCATTTTCACTTTGGTAACTCTATGTTTATATTCGTTTTAGGAAATACTCAGTCAGAACAGAAAAAAAAAAAAATCTATTAATGTACTAACCAGTTGTTGATCCTGGGGTCCCCAGCCTGCAAACTGCAGCTGAGCGTTTCGCACCTCTGGAGGGTTCAGGTTCCAGGTCTCTCTGGGGGAACAGACACAGACGGGCAGAAGTGAGTGTAAGACACAGTCTGACCGTCTGTTCTCACCACTGCAGCAGCATCAGCAGAACAAGTGTGAAACATCTCCGAACGAAGGCTTTGGCGTCTATAAATACACACAAAGTGTAAGAGTTGTCACCTCTCCTGATTGGGAACAGTGCTCTGAGGTGCAGTCGGCTGAATCAGACGAGCTGGTGACGTTTTGTCTTTGTCTGGAACTGACGATGAACAAAGGAACTTTTTGGAGAACAGTACCAACTAATGTCAACATATTATATACTGTATGTACTTGAGATGCGTAACGGGAACATGAAAACCACCCATAGAAAAAAAATGTGATTTTTGCTAAATATGTAAAATGAATTAATGAAGACATCCCCCTATGCTTTAAATGGTCGTTTTGGAAGTTTTAAAATGTTAAAAATTTGTGTTCAACTTGTTTTTAGTTACTATCCAAGCCATTTCGCCG
This sequence comes from Orestias chungarensis, assembly GCA_032876305.1. NCBI lineage: Eukaryota > Metazoa > Chordata > Actinopteri > Cyprinodontiformes > Cyprinodontidae > Orestias > Orestias chungarensis. The sequence goes on along the minus strand of JAVLVB010000669.1, from coordinate 1,619,526 downwards.
AGGTGGAGAGACCCATAGCTGCTTAAAATGCCAGCCATTACTTGGCTGTTCACAAGCTATCGTTATTGGTTGACGGCCAATAAGATTAGAAAGCACATGGCTATATTAGATCACCATGGTAACGGCCCATTAAAAATGAAATAGGTCCCCCTGCCCAGGTCTGATGCATAGAATTCTACTGTGTGGTGTAGAAAGTTCAACATGCGGATCGGTTCTATGGAAGGTTTGGCTTATTATTTTTATTATCATTATTTTAGAAAATGGTGAGGATAGCATGCAACCCGGATAAAGTCTGCACACGGGGAACTTATTCGAACGGATAGAACAGATAGAACACTGATTAAAGGACGGAACAATATAGGAATATAGATTCTGCTGTCTGTTTAAAGATCTATATTCCTGCTGGGTCGTAAGTTGAACCCCCCGCCTCTAAAAATCCCATCACTGAGATCTGAAAGGGTTTCCTCTGTCTGCAGGATGCTCAACATCTGGGGTGGTAAAAATGACTGCAGGACGCCAAAGATTTGGCATGTGTTTTTTTTTGTTTCTTTTTTTTTTTGTGACTTCTTACAGAAATATTAAAGGATGTAAAATAATTTGTTTTCAAATTAGCGCCATGCTTGTTTTGTTCATCGGAAATAAGAGTCGGGTTTAAATAGGATCGTAAATAGCTACTTGTTTATTAAGATTTAATGAAAATGAATTACAGCTGCAGGGAAAGTGACGTTGCTATGCTTTACTAATTTGTATTTCTCCCTTCAGGAAATTTAAGTGCTCAACATTTAGATTTAATCAACTTTTGTTGCGGCGTTTGTTTAGTGCGGTTCCCTGAAGCCCTGTTTACAACTAATTAAGGTGGTTGGTCAACTTGGTGAGGCTGCAACCTCATCATAGCAATACTAGGCTGGCGGTAAAACACTTTGATGTGGACTGCTACAAATTGACAGTCCATGCTCTCGCTGTACGAAAAAACAAAAAACACCAGGACCAGGTGCTGGAGTAAGGACTCCAAATAGAGAGAGTTACACAAACCTCAAGAAGAAGCTTCAGTAGCAATGGTTGCTAAGTAAAACTCGGAAAAAGGTTCTTTTTTTTTAGGGCTTGAATTTAAACGCAAAGTAAAGGATTAGTTGATTAGCTTGATTTATGCTCATTGCATAAAAACCAAACAAGAAACTTAAAGATTGACATCATCGTTTTTAAATAACAAGGTCCCTTGAGAACAAAAACAAAAGTTTGAATGATCCTTACACACTGTTGCACCAGAATAAATTAAATAATAAAATTAATGAAGAATAACCCTTTATCAGCATTCTCCCATTCACCTAAAATCTGAATATACCTTCTCTTTTTCTTGGCTAAAACTGATGGTGCAGGTTCTGAAGTCTCCTGTATTTATCAAAGAAATGCTGCAGATGGTGTTTTGCCTTCCTACTCCATCTCAATGCCATCCTACTGGTGTTAGATAGGATAGACTTCAGTGAGGTTAAGGGAACACTAAGCCTGATTTGAGTTGATTATGTGAATTAGCCTTTTTACGAGAACGGCAGGTGAGTTATCACATCATATAATGTATCGTAAGCTTACTTACGGAGTCTCCAGACTGCAGATGATGTAGAAGGCAGTATATGAATGCTTGTAAACCTGAAAAGAGAGGCAGTAACGTTGGTGTTAAATAAGTTTAGATAAATCCCTGAAGTATTAAAAGCCCACGGAGGTTACACTGCACAGTGTTCACTTTGAGAATAACGGAAACACAAACAGGATTAAGATGCTAATAAATCCTTCAGTTAATGAATTGTACAGAGAAACAAACAATATCTAAGTTGCTTTTGAAACAGCCCCAGAAACCAGAAGGGTTCAACTGCAATACTACAAACTCTATCTTGTTGTTCCAGGTTTTCTTCACAGAAGTAAGAGCAACCAGCCACGCCTTAAACATTCAGATTAATACGTCATCGTACTGCAGCGAAGAGACGCTTTAACATTTTAATTTGCAAGAGTTACACACGTCTTAGTATTTAATCATGTTATTTAGTATGTATTACATCCATCCTGCACATTACAGAGAAATAAAGCAGGGATATTTGACTGTGTACTGCTTCAGTGAGCAAACAGGAGGAATGACTGTCATCTATCAAAGTGATGGGGAGTTCACTTGGATAATAAATGCAAATACAAACACTACAGCATCATCCAGTTTGTCATAATATTCGCAATTCATCTCAGGCAATAACAGCAGATTATATGTCTGCAGGCATCTTTCAGAGACGAACAGGGTACAAAACACTCTGACTGCAGCAGAATGAGGCGTGGATGCAAGCAAACACCAGGTAGGCAGGTGAACGATTCAATATATCTGACGCAGCTATATTAGGAGGCGAAAGCGCTTTGATCAGTATCCCGTGGCTGGCAGGGCCACTGCAGCCGTGCGGGCACTTTATACAAGAACCGCGCTGAAATTATATTTTTCCCAGCCAGTACTTCCTGCTCTCTTCCGTCGATCTCATCTGCCTCTCCTGGGAGCCCCGCGAGGCATGGGGGGTTGTTTGTGTTCCTGCCTCTCCCTCGCTGCAGTTCCGCTCAGCTGTGCTCAGCCCACCCCCCCACCCATACATCCTCCACCCCAACACCCTCCCACCTCACTTTGACTGTGTGCGGCAAGCGTTCACACCTCGGCGTGATTGCTTCGCCACTTCTCCTTCTCTCGTGACATATTCGGCTGTCAGCTTGTCGATTGAAATAAAAAACACAAAACAAAAAAACAAGCAAACAAATGAGAAGCTCACCGCTGCGACGTTGTAGGCCAGCAGCACATGCTTCAAGTCCGGGGACACCTCATACCTGCTGGCTTTGTACATTTCCTGTGAATTCAGACAGAGATTCGAGGACAGGAAAGACACATCTCCGAACATGCATGCTTTCTTTATTAAACTACTCCTTAACAGCCGGCTTCTGACAGATTGCCTGGCGTCCCGCAGAAACGGGGGTTGTATTAATCTTTGCACTTGTGCTTCGCCAAAATGATATCTGATTTAACATTATTGTATCTCCATCTTGATGTCTGTGCACATATTGAAATCCCATTTCGATGAAATGATGCCTGGTTTGATTAAATCTTCCGACAGGAGGAGCTGCACCAGATCTGATTTTGCTGACCCCCACCCACCAAAAAAAAGAACATCTCGGATTTAATTTAAGGCCACCAACTGTCAGCCGTCCGGTCTTGTCATTATAATAATGCTGAAAAAAAAAAATAGAAAAAGATGACTTACAAATTTCTTGTTATGGACCAAGACGGTTTGCTCGTCCGTGTCAACATAGTACTTGATGACGTCGCCGTCTCTGTTGCGGTACAGTAACTCATTACCTGTGAGGAAGAGTAGACAAGATGATGAGAAACGAGGGTGGAGTTATTAAGAAGATTTAATCAAACATGATATTGAAGGAATAGCTCACAGGCCTTTCTATTATCAAACAGCATGCACTACTATAGCCTCACTTATAATGGTTCCAAACAAAAATTATAGACACAACATAGACTACCGAGTTACTATGCATACTAAATAAATGTAACATTGAGATTGAGGGATTGCTGTAAAGACGATGAAAGCCATTGTTTCGGTGTGCTGATCCCAGAGGAGTGAAAGCTGCAAGTCGATGACTAAATACAATCTGCTGGGTTTCCTTAGAATGGAAACATTTTTGAACTAATTTGTTTTTCATGTACTTATGATTTGAATGAATTGAATTTTTTTGTAAAGTGTCTTGAGATGACATGCGTTGTTAATTGTTGCTATATAAATAAAGTGATTCTTGATAGTTGATCTATAATAACCATGTGTAATCTATAAAGATACATGATTAAAAAAAGGCATCTGGATTACATAAAAGCCTTAGGAACTAAGCCTCCAAAGTCAATTTGAGATTTCAAGATCATCAATCCATCCATTACCTTCCACTTTTCTGGGGTCGGGTCATGGAAGCAGCAGCCAATACAGATATGCCCAGATTTTTCTTTTCCCTATAACGTTGGCTAGAAAATAGTCACAATAAAGTGTCAAATCTAAAGCTTCTATAGTTTGGGTTTATTGTGGGATTTGTCCCGCAATGAAGACGGGAAAGGCAAAACCAAAAATCATCTGAGAAGCTCAAAAAAACTAGTAGACCATCATTCTACAACCTCCCAATTTAGCCACAGGCAAACAATCAGAATATATGTATGAAAACGAACTAATCTTAGTTTACATCCAGCTGTGAAGGCCTCAGAGGTTTGCCAGAAAATGCTAGAAAAATACCATCATGAAGTTGAGGTGAGGAGAAAGTTGTTGGCAAGTTTATAGCTGGATTAGACAGGATAACATTACACTGATCTGTGTTGATAATCGCAGACAACTGTGTAATCCATTGGGCCAAACCAAGACGTGATCATCAGCCTAAACTGACAGGTTTTGCAAGGGGAGCATTATTCAGTGGCAGGCAGGATTTTTATGCTAATCCTGGAGCAGACGCACTAAATTCATTGCTCAGGTTGGAACATCTTTCATGTGAATGGAGGATCTGGCGTTTATGGAAGATTGATGAGAAGAAAGCTGAAAAAAAGCTGAAAATGGAGTTGGCAGCCTCATGCTGAGGATTTGTTTAGCAGAAATGGGAGACCAGGTCTCACTTGAAGGGAAGATGAATGGAGATAAATACAAGAATGTCCTCAAACAAAATCTTACGAAAGAGTTGAGATGGAGGCAAAGTTTTATCTTTAACTTAGACAACAATCGTAAATATTCAGAAAAGCAACAGTAGTATAACGTAAACCAGATGTCTTCAAACCCCTGTTCTTATCATCCTGCAACTTTTTGATTAGTCCCTGGTCCTAAGTATACCGCCGAGTTCTCTAGAATCCTCTTAATGACCTGATTATATGACACGCAGCTGCAGCCTCAGTATTGACTCGAGGTTGTTTTAAAACCAAATAGTCCATTCATTCTACTTCTCGATTATTTAATGTTTTGAGCTGGTGTATCACATAAAATACAAACGTAATCAATTAACATTTTAAAAACTCCTAAGGGTATGAATACTTTGGTCAGTGACAGGAAGGCAAAGTTGTAACTTCAGGACACAAAAAGAAATCCTTGAAAGAGCCATTATTTGACAGATGTATGAACATTGTTGCAGCTCTTCATCCATCAGGCCCTTATCAGTGAAGGACACGTTCAATATGGCAACTGCCCCCTTTAACCTTCAATCTCTCCGTGCTCCCGTGTCTTATTGCTCGTGTGATCCACAGAAACACGAACAACCACGCCATTTGGTGAGGTAATTAGAACCCAGAGATTGTTATGCAGAGAGCTTTCTATCTGCTAGCATATCTAATTGTCCATTAGGGGTGACAGAATTACCATCACAATGGCTTTAATGCAGAACGTGCTGGCGATAGCACTTTCGGGCAGTTTTAAAACAGTATAACCAAACGTCCTTTCGAAAGCACTTGTCTCCTTGCTAAAAACACCTGACAGCTTAAAAAAAAAAGGATTCAAAATAGACATATTTATGTTATCCCTACTGTTGAATAGAATCCACTTAAATGCATATTTGGAATGGGAAATCTATTGAAATGGATTAGAAGAGCAGCTAAAATCCTAAACAAAACAAATGTGAATGAATAATCCATGGAGAACCTTTAATTTAACACACTTATGAGTCAAAACGGGTTAAGACTGCATGAGAACTTCTAGCTAACAGTGTCTGTATTTGCTGGGCTAAGCGACGAAACAGTCTTCTCTCAGTTTTTACAGAAAAACAACAAAAAAAAAAAACGATAATTTGTACGTTCTAAATGCCAAACTAATGAGAGATGTCACAAATTCACTTTAAAGTAAGAAATGTACAATGTGAGATTATAAGGGCCCTAAGCCCTAATCTTAAAACAAACCTAAAACAACCTAACCCCAAGTACATCTCGAATTCCTTCTATCACAATCTAAAGGTAAACTCTGCAAATAAATTGATCAACTTAGACCTGATTGTCCATTGTTCAAATTTTCAGTGCTTTGTTTTCTGCCTTTTCAGATTCGTATTTCTATACAGAACCCAAGGCGTTGCTTGCTTCCTTCCTTCACTCTCTCTCTTCGTCTTTGTTCCCCTCTCTTCTACCTTCAGTTGCTGTGCACCAGCCTGAGGCGCTGTTTTCCACTCTGATCTATACCTCTCATAGCAGTATGTCTTATTAATTCAGCATCCTGCCCTGGGCACAGCCCTTACCCACCCTCGTGGCGGGGGAGGCAAGGTGGAAAGCCAGGCAGGATGGGG
>JAVLVB010000669.1:1593630-1613117 GCA_032876305.1 Orestias chungarensis | reverse complement strand
GAAAAAAAAAAAAAAAAAAAAAAGAGAGAAACTTTAAGTTAAAAGTTTTAAACTTTCGACTTGGCATAAGAAAGTGCTCATCAGAAAAGGTTTCTGTCTGGACCCCCCGTTGGAATTCTAACAGATATTGACTGCAAAGAAATGGCTTGTTGGTGAATTACTACTTTACCGTCTCTAATCCTAAAGCGTATCGTCCACATACACCACCATCATGTGATTACTCAGTACTGTGATTGAAAGTGCCGGTTTCAGTAAGCTGTTAGCCGCGAGGTGAGCCCGGCTGGGGTGTTAAGTTCTGGATGAAATGGGATTTCTCATGTCAGTTCTGGGTCATTTGTCCACACTCACAGCTGCGGAGGATGGCCAGTTTGATGAAAGTGACACGAGTTGCAGCGGAAGACGAATAGTTTCAGTCCCTCAGTGCGGGACTGTTGCAGCCGCTGGCTTATATGGGCTGTGAAATATTGGTTCATAAAAATTTAAACGGCATTTTAATTAACAATCCACCTCTCATATTTATAGTCATTTTTAAACTCGTAAAAAGGAAATTTCCTTTGCATATTTCCCTTTGCAAAGTTCTGCGGGCTGTATATAGTGCGCCATGGGTTTGATAAATGAGCAGAATAACAAGTGAATGATGGGACAAACAAATGAGCAGGAAAAAAAAAAATCTCTATTCTGAACTTGCTGAGAAAACAAAACCGCCCACCATGAAACCAACCTGCTGCTGCTGGCCGGCTTTCACACAGGAGGGCATTTGGTTTGTCTAAAATGTCAATCACTGCAGACATTTTACATCATTAATCTGCAACGCTTTCTCTCTGAGCCGAGACAATTCAGTTTTAGCTCAAAATCCAAATCATGATTTTTTTTTTCCAAGTGTAATTATTTAGTTAATTTGGATCTTCTCTGCTTTACAGACGCAGCCTGGTCCAAGCAAATATCCAAACCCAAAAGCCTTTAATCTGACACATACACTACACCTTGCCTCGCCACCCCACTGTGCTCCTTTCTTGGAAGTATGCAAGGTTTAAGGTGTAAGCAAGACAAGTTTGTGGAATGAAATACTAATGTATCGAGGCACCTCGGTGAGATCAGTGCTGCGATCAAAGATAACGGTCTTCTTTTCAGACGTTCTATGTCGGGGTCCCACAAATAAGCAGCTTGCAACAGAAAGAAGTCTTTCATCCACACCGGCAGCTTAGAAAGCAGAGCACTGCATAGAGTTTTGAAATATTGAGAATAAATACAATAAAACATGAACTGATTTTAAGCAGTTTCAAAAGTTGTTTGGAAAGCCTTAAAAATGAGAGAACATTTTCAAATTTAATAATGTACAAATTACCCAAAAATAATTATTTAATTACAATCTTCAGGAGCTTTAAAAGCCAAAATCTACTTTTGACAGTATTGAGAGAAAAGCCAACAGACCCAGTAAACATCTTTAGATTGACACGGTGCCGTTCTAATTAGTTCTATTACAAGGGTTTTCAATTTGTCACATCTTAACATGATCAGAAGAGACAGAAATTGACTCATGTGGCAAAGATGGACATAATTAAATGTACCAAAGGGACAAGGCTCTCTAATTAGGGTTTTCACAATACAAAATACAAACTAAATACCAAAAAAAAAAAAAAAATGTTGATACAACAGTAATTAACTGCTGATACAAACAAATGTAAATCTGGTTCAATGCTAGTGAACTCAGCAGTAGCCGTTTCTGTCGGTCTTGTGATTTTGCTAGTTAGTATTCATTTGTAATCAGTTACAGCGCCACGGTGATTTAATAGCTTACTTCACTATAAAGTTCTCAATTTAGCCGTCCTTTAAGAACTGTTTCTGTGTTCAGTTTTTTGTTTTTTTTTTATCAAAAGAAAATAGAGCTCTGGCTGTAGCGACATTATTATTATTATCGTTTGTCTGGCTGTTCCTGTGATGCTAAGATTTCCGTACATCTGTGAGCTTCATTCAATGGGTTAAAATGAAACCAACAGTAAAATGACAAGTGCTTTGTGCTGTTTCCAACATTCGGGACATTAGATTTGTAATTTGTTAGTGGAAGCAAATTATCTATTATATGCAAATTAGTGGATAATGTAAGTTAATGACTCAAGACACACAGCAGTTTGCTACCTTTTCTACAGGGACTGGGACCGAAAACATGTTTATTAGGGAGCTAATATTAATACTGAAACCTGCCTCCGAGCTCAAGTACCGAACGGTGGCTTTAATCATTTAGCTGAAGTTACTGTTGTAAAAGTCACCGCACACTGTGAAAGCACTTTAAAGCCTCACTGCACATCATTCATCACTTACGGGGATGGCTAAAATCACAATGATTAATGCGTTCTAACCTCCTTTTAACTGCGCTAGAAATGAAACATTTATGCTACGTATGCAACACAGCATGAGAGAAAACATTTGGAAAAACAAATGAGGGGAAAAAAAAATCAAAAATCAAACAGGCACAACATTTAAAGTCGCCATAAAATGGATTTCATGCGTCTATAGCCTCTACTTGCCATTGGTTCTTAAACGCTGCATAATTGATTTACCTCAAGCCCGGTGAGGTGACCTTCATGTCAGCTGTTTACACTCCACATGAGCTCTCACGCTGTTGTTTTAATTTGAACCCACTTTCCTCTCTGTGTGTTTGTTCACCAGATGTCTGTCACGAAACCAATCGACACACTTGAAGAAAACACGCGTGTACTCCTAATGGAGGTCATTAGTGGGGCTGCTGCCCGTAAAATAGCTATTATAACAACAATAATGACGATATAAGCCGCAATACAGTTCTGAGTTTCTTCATCAACGCCTGTACAAGCGTTCAATTGTTTCAAAATTATTCAGATTTTCAGCTACGTTGCTAAATATCTGAATCCATTAGATCAGTTGCATAAAAGAAAATCAAATTGATGCCTCAGCGATTTAGAGGCCACTTGAACGTGCTCTTCTAAAAGACAGTGGACCCTCTCATGTTTCAGTATTTATAGATTCATAGGAACAAGTTTTTTTTTATTTCTATTGCATACATGCTTGTTCCTGGCTATTTGTTCAGTTCTGCTGCTAAGAACTAATCGAAAGAGTAAACAGGACGATGTGAGCAGATCGTTGCAGAGTGTGAACAGAACATAAACATAAACACATTTTATTCAATTATGGGTCAGCAGGAGCAAAGTTAATTGTTGAATTGATTGTCTAATTTTGTAGCAATAGGCTTTACAGCCTTACAATCTGGTGAAGATTGATGATTTCTCTTTCATGATTCCTACGTAAATGCTTATGTATGCTTGGGGATGCTTTGTGTGATAGAGCAACAGAAGATAGTATATGATTGTGAAGTTAAAACAAAGTTATATACAGGTTTAAAAGTCTTTTTCCCCCAAACAATGATCTGAAAGTACATTAGAAAGGAAAGAAGAAAGACTCACTGAGGGGTAAAGTGGGAGTAGAATGATAAATAAAGGAAAGTAAGGGGACACAGGTTGAAAGGACTGAGGAAAAGTTCAAGAAAGAAAGAAGAAAATAAAGTAAAGGGACAAGGAAGAAAGGAAGTTTGGATACGGCATAGGGAGAAACAAAAAGAGGAAATAGGAAACTATAAATTGGCAAGAGCACAAGCACAGATGGACATAGGAAAAAAAGAAAAGGAAGATGAAGTAAAAGAAGTAAGCCTACAAACAAGATTTAAAGAAACGTCAGAGAGGAGGAAAGACGACATTTACAGTAATTGATGGCATTGGGGAAAACTCAAGAAACAAATATTCTTCCAGATTCTTCTTTTGTGCACATCCACCCTCTAGGACAAGACCTTGGTTTATGTTCAGGGTAGACCCAAAAGAATCCATAAAAAGGCCAATATTATTGCGTTTTTTTTCCCTGGTACTTTGATGTGACCCAGAGTCCTGCAGCGGAACTGATGGGGACAGAACAACTTCACTCAGTGAATGGAAAACACCCTAACAAAGACTCCAAAAAATATAGAAGTTATGAATAATAAAAGAAGGTAACCAAACCAACCAATTTAGCACAATATTCTTAAAAAACGCTTTGTGTAGTATCTGTGTCACCAGGAGAAAGTTGACTATTTTTAGTACAATCTATGGAGCTCAAACTTGGATCAAAGATAACACCCAAGTCTTCAGATGTTTGTGCCTTGACGTTAGCGGCTTTGGAGCAAAGAGGCTGATGAATTTATCATGAGACACACACAGAGACATGGCTCCTGAGATCAGATCCGTCTTCCTCCTCTCAGGATTCTTAAAGATTGAACAACAAGAAACTTCACAGCTGTCAGAACACTTCTCGTGCTTCCTTTAAGAAAAGAATAAAAATAAAGAAAGAAATTTCCCTTTATGCCAAAAAGCAATTTTAGATTGAGGTGTTTTGAAACTAAACTTGGCTTCCCCCCCCCCCCTTTGACATTCATAAAGCAACGAACAGAATAACAGAAAAAAAGAACGGACAATTGTCTCCAAACAGTCTTTTTTTAATAAACCGAAACAAGAGGCTCTTTATCAGCTGTAAAGCTCTATTATACATAATGACAAAGCAAACGCGCTTCGCTCGCCTTAATCACAGTCATAATTCCTGCCCGAAGTCACAATAATGGCCTTTTTCATTGTCCCAATTGGTCCATTGCTTCTCAAAAGGTTCCCCCCTTTATCATATTTAACAAACACTAAGGAGGGGAGGGGAGAAAGGTGACTTCTGGAGTGGCAAACAAGGGGAGCGTGGCCATTAAAATGGCAAACAGCTGCCTGTAGAGCTGGCATCACATCCCCGAGGACAGCTTTCACCTTGGTGGGATGAAAAGGATTGGGATGCTGTGTCGGATATAGATGGGGTGCTACAAAAACAGGCATCTGTGAGATATCAGTGGTGTCTGCTAAATGTGCAATTACCAAACCAAGGATTAGAGACTCTGTGAAGGTTTCCGGTCGTGATTAAAATATCGATGCAGCGAAAACGCAGTTCGTGAAGTTATGTAGAAAAAAAGTATTTGCAGCCTTTGGGCTTTGCTGTTTTTTTTCTCCCCCAATTAAGCTTTTAGATTGTTAAATGAATTCTAACAAAGAATACTGTTTTGAGTTTTTTTTTTTGTACGAAGGCCAGAAATCTATCCGAAACGAAGTATCTTTATGTAAAACGAAAACAAAAAACGATCGCTCGACTTGCTAAATCATGAATTAACTGCCGTGACCACTTTTTTGCCTTGCCCACGCCTGGTAGAAAACAAATCAAGAAATCATTTATTTAAAGAGAATCTTAGTAAGAACATAAAGAGGCAGAAATATCTTAAAAAGCAAAACTAGCCAAGGAAGGTTCATTTCATTCAGTCAAGAAATTCCAATTTGTTTTCACATACCTTAACATTAAAACAAGGCATCATAAAATATGTTCACATACATATGACAGCAAATGGAAAAAATAATTCCATCCATCCCCTATTGGGGTCGGGTGGGTCTGCTGGCGCCTATCTCTAGCTTACAACAGGCAAGAGCCAGGGGTACACCCTGGACTCACACCTAAGGAGAATTTACAGTGCCCATTCAGCCTAACAGTCATGTGTTTGGACTGTGTTAGGAGGCCGGAGTACCCGTAGAGAACCCACGCATGCACAGGGAGAACATCCAAACTCCTTGCAGAAAGATCAGAGACCCAAGGTGGAATTGAAATAGTTTAATAGTCAGTTTGGTTGATCCAAATCTATTGTGATTAAAAATGTTTCCAGTTGGGATTTAAAGTATTTCAGATATTTGTACCAAATCTGAAAAAAAAAAAAAAAAGCTAAAGCAGATGTCCGCATGCATCATACTAAATGAAGTAAGTCAGACATGTATTTCGGCCTTCTTGTGCTAAAAAAGTGTAAAACTCATTGAATAGTCAAAACAGGCGGAACAGACAGTACAAGAATAAAAACATTGAAAAGGCAGAGTGTTTTGACAAGAAAACTGTCAGTCTGGAAATCTAATTTGCTTTTTTTAACAAGTGATCACCTAGATGAGCTGCGATGACATTCTCTGAAATTATGACTTCTGAAGCCACATCTTTCAAACATCTTTCAGAGAACTTGATTGTTCGGTGCAATTATCCATGAATATCTGTTGATGCTGTTTGGTTTTTAAGACGGCAACAATTACTAAATGTAACTTACAAATTCAAGTAATCGGTGCCTTAATGCAAAATAAAAGAAATAAAACAACTTAACTACTTTGTTGCAAATTTATAAATCATCAAAAATACTATTGATTGATGAATGGATGGAGTCAGTTATACTTGAATCTTACGACAATGATAAAAAAAAAATACTTGTCTTGAAGTAACAATAAAAAAAAAAAGAAAAAAGTATGACAAAGCTAATCTGCTCAGAAAAAACACTTCAATAAGAAATTATTATCGCCTCTCCCAGTAATTTTCCGTCTGTCTTCAGGGAACTGACTGATAAATGAAGGCGATCTCATAAGAAATCCTAAAACAAGGTAAAAAAAAAAAAAAATTCAATTTCAACCTCCCACCAGACGAGCATCGAGAGCTAAACCACGACGTAGCCCTGGAAGCTCAGATGTTGCTTTATCTATTAAAAAAAAGCTAACAGAGACAAACTAATCAGCCTACAGCTCTCTCTAAATCTTCCTCTGCGGTTTCTCTCCCTTTTTGTGAGCCACACTTATTATTTCAGCTAAAAAAACACTGATATCATGGAGGGTAAGAAAAGATGAAACACTGAAGAGCTTTCAACAGGGAGATCTAGTGGCGTTTTTTTTTTGGGGGGGGGGAGATTGCTCCTGTGTGTAAGGACCGTCAAAAATCCTACTTCAAGCACAATGGCCGGTCTTTTATCAGCTCATATCAATCTTGGCTTCAGGAGGAAATTTACATTAAGTAGGAAAATCTATTACTATTATTTATTTATAACCAATAATCATGATCTTACGTAACTCCGTTTTTTGTATTCAATGGAAGCTACAAGTTTACATGCACCAAATAAAAAGAGACAAATGTCTTTATTTCACAGTCTGAACATAAATCGGAGTATAAGTATTTTTTTCTTCTTTAAGGTCAGTTATGATTAATAAAAACTGTTTCTATCTGCTATATGAGACACGAACGAGGAATACAAAATTTATCTGAGATTTATTCATGTACAGTGTGAAAATGTACATTAACATAACATTACTTTAAATGCATCAGAATTAATCAATCAGCTATTTTTCATCAGTTTTTTAAATCTGTTTTCCCTGGACAAAAACATAAAAGCAAAGAGCGCTGACAGTGAAACTAAATTAGCTTAGCATAAACCAAATAAGCATAAGAATAGACCATAATTATGTTAATGGACACTGATCATCATTAAGATAAATATTGATAGAAATGCTTTCACGCCATTAGCTCGGAAATATTTGATTAAAAGCTTTGTTTTTATCTTATTTTAATAAAAAACTTTCATTCAAAATGTCACTTTTTCATCTATTTCTTTTATATCTTTAGCATTTCACTTTGTAAACCTGAGAAAAAAAGATGTTAGCTTCCACATATGTACAGTGCAACTGTGTAGTGTTGATAGTCATCTGTGCTTAATCAGGCATGATTGATTTGTTTACAATGTTTGGGCCACAGCCTGTAAGAACCGTAAATCGGCCACATGAGGCAAATCGCTTCACCTGACACATACGGGGACTTATGGGATGGTTATTTACCTCATAAGTCGACATGAAAAGCAACAGTGTTGTCTTTCTGTCGCTAATATAAAAAAAAAACACAGTTTCATCTCTCCAATTGTAGGCAGACAAGAAGGTTGCACACTCTGAACAGGCTCTAGAAGATGTCTTATATGAGCTGAAGGGGAGGATGTTGCTTCACAATCCATGTACCCATCAGTTCCCTTCATCCTGATGCTGTGATGACTTCTTTGGCGCCACGCTGCAACATGGACAGCTCAATTGAGCCAACATAGCGTGAAAAACTTGTTTCCTGACTGCTACGGTTTAGAGGGGTGTTTCTCTTGTCAATGTGTTCAGATTAATAAATGACAAGCGACTGATGTATTCTAACAGCCTCAGTATTGGGAAATGATGAAGAATTAGGGTTACATTTGCAGGTTATAAAGCAGCTAGTGAAGCATGTGGGCACAATTGGGTTTGGAACAACATCAGAGACAAACATTAAACAAATATGAATACATTAGACAGTGATGAGTGAATAAAAAGGAAAATATGCCAAAATGTCTTGGCTGTAAATGTGCAAATCTCAACAGTATGACACACACGAAAAACAAAATATATAATTTAAAAACAATCAGGCCTTAATTGTTTTTCTCCAAAACAGATGAGAGACTTACAAACATGTTTTTCTGGCACGGAAATTTTTTTGGAGCCCTAAAACATGATTATTATTACCTGATGTAAACGAGGGTTCACTGTGGGAAACATTTTTTGCCCATGGACTATTAGTCAACTGTAATGTAAAAGCCCTAGGATGAGGTACGAGGATGTAACAAAGTTCATGCCACAGATGTTACACCCAGTTGGAACAGGAAGTCAACAGCCAGACCATCGAGGGCGCTGTTGGTGTTGGGGTTCTGGATTTGCTGTGAGTAGTACAGTCGTGCAATTAAACCTTCTTGAGTAAAACATTGGACATGAGCAACATGAAGGTCAGACTTGAAGCTCCCTCCATTCACTGTCTTATCATTCAAATAATCATGCCATAGCTTGACAATATTCAACAAAAAATGTAAGCACTTGTTTGAAGGCAACTAGGTTTTAGCTTTTAGATGCTTACATTTGCGGTAAGTTATAACCGTAGCGGAATAACAACAGAATTCTTACAAGTCCTTAGGAATGTGTCAAATCTTAAGACTTAAGTTAACATTTTCCCCAAATCTCTCTCACTCTGCATAAAAGACCCCCACCTTGTGAATTCACATTTAAGATGGAAACCTTGCTATCACTGAATTTGCCTTGGGTGGAATTTGCATTATGCATCAATGCCAGAATAAGGTTACCAATGTGTGATGTGTCAGGTTCTTCACCCTTTGGCAACTTGTGGTTACTTTGTCACTAACCTGTGCTCATATTCATGCTTTAAATCAGCAGCACGTTTTCACTTGACTTAAACTTAAAGAAAGGGAATCAAACATTTGTTAGCATTGCATTTTTTTTTTGCCATTATGCTTTTTGTACATTAACTCACTGTCATATAGCTAAAACTGTCATTTATGATTGAGATTTGTTTATTTTTCGTTGTTTTTTTCCTACCTTTTTGTTAAGTACAACTAAACGTTTCGCACCTTACGCTTCTTTTTTCCGACAGATTTAAAATGAGTGTCCTGCTGTGAGTCAGTTCGAATCAAGCATGGAAATAAACACAGACTCATCCTGTGTTTTTTTTCTTGTTGCTTCCTAATTAGGAAGCAGCTGTGACTCAAGATGCCGCAGACTGACATTCAGGGGTTGGGAGCAGCGCTGGTTTCACACAGACAATGTGCAGTGTGCATTATAGATGAGGAGTGCTATGACGTAGGGTTATGGGTAACAGATTAGGAAATGCACACAAGAATCCAGCTGAAGGACATAAATGGAAGATTTGTTGATTGGATCTTTTCAAATGATGCATCAAGCTTTAGTTCGCTACACTTAGTTATTTTCTTAGGTTAGTTATACCGAAGCTCAGTCTGAATGAAGTGACGATGAAACTGCAGGCCTCTGCAGAACTTTACGACCTGCTGTGGAAGTAGCTGGACCTTCTGAACATGTTGTGTTGAAGCAGAGGCGTGTCTAAACCTGGCAGGAGAACTGGAGCTGGACACGCATGCCTTAGGGTGATTCGGGGGTGCCGCATATCTGCAGTACTTGTGGTCCATGCCAATCCATTATAAGAAGAACTATAAAATTATTTTTAAATGTAAAAACTCAATAATTCGTCCCAAAGGGAAATTGGATTATTAATTCATATTATCAATTATTGAGGCTTACTAGTAGGGATGATCTGTTGAAGCGCTCTGTATTTTTTAAGATCTGAAGAAGGTCATAACAGAATATATTCTGTTTATTTTATGAAGAGGACACTTATGATTGTTTGAAATGCATTTCCAGTTGCCAATTATGATCGACGGATCGTTGCTCCATATGAACTAGATAGAACTTATATGTCCTCTTTGCTCCTGCTCTGGACCCATTTTTAGCTAATGT
Source organism: Orestias chungarensis (assembly GCA_032876305.1). NCBI lineage: Eukaryota > Metazoa > Chordata > Actinopteri > Cyprinodontiformes > Cyprinodontidae > Orestias > Orestias chungarensis. Next base: position 1,602,918 of record JAVLVB010000669.1, on the reverse strand, counting down.
GGGATTTATGGCACCATCTTAGGCTTTTGTGATGATAATCAGCTGCTCTCAGTTGTAAACCACCTTGTTGCTATGGTTATACATCATTACAAATGTCCAAAAGGGGAAAAAAAGTATCTTTAAAAACCTAATTTAGTTTCACAGCATCTAAAAATCAATGAAGGTTTCTGCTAGAAACTGAAGAATAAAAGCTTTTAAAAAACAGACAAATCCTAACTACAGTACCAAGGTTACTTCAACAGGCTCAAACCCTTAGCGTCATAATTCTGGAATGAGTTGTATGTTTGTAAGTTATGTGAACATGTGACACATGCTAACTCAAGGAAAAACTTCAATCATGCTACTTTTCTACTGCAGCAGCAGCAGCAACAAGCTGGAAAATAAGCACACAGGCACTGGCAGAGCATGCAAACTCCACAAAGAAAGACTCCAGGCTGCAGCGCTAGCAGCGGCACCACACACCAACACTTTCCTCTTCCTCAAGCAAGATTTGGACAAAGTCTGTTTAAAAAAAAAAAGCCCAGCAGTGCCACCACTCCAAACCTTTTGCGTTATCAAGGACAGTCTAACTGTGGTCTACAAATCACTTATTCAATCAGTTCACCATAAACACTTCCTCAGGGTTCAGCCAGTTCAACATCAAACAAAACAAAACTCTTTGCATAATTAATGACTCCTTTGAAACATCCAACTTTTGGGCTGTACAGCCAAATAAATCCCGTCCACCTTGTTTGGCATTGCTGTTGCCCTTCCTTTCTATGCTTTATAGTGTTGTGAGATGTGAATTCCTGAGACTGCCGATGAAAGGTCAAAATAACCACTTCAGGCAAACAATAAAGTCCTCTCTATTTAGCCATTCCTAAGATTAATAACGGCAACAGCCACCCCCATTTTAAAGGCACTATATAACTGCACACATCAACAAAACATTAGAGGAGGAGGAAAGATGCTTGGGCCTCTGTTTGTCATCTGGGAATGGGGACCAGGAAGGGTAACGGACAATCTAAAGGCAGTCAGGGTTGGTCGGGCATCAGGTCTTGCTGTCTAGAGTCTCTCTCCTTTTTCTATCTGCAGGTGCAAAATAAACAGCATTTGCTAGTGTTCTCTGTGTCATCTTCTCTCCTCTCTACTCATATCGCTCATTAAAACTTTTTCTCCCAGCTTTCTTCACTTTTACCTTCCAATTCCGTCCCCTTGCATATAACATTTGATATAAACCCAAAGCAATGTGTAATAACGTTTTCTACATATATCAAGGGAAGCATTGGTGTACTGGTATACTCCACCTGTGAAGGGAAATATGTTGGGGCTTCTTTCACATTAGCACTCGGACGAAAACTATTAAAAGAACAGGTAAATAACAGCAACTTACTGCTTATCCATTTGGCGTTTGGGTCATGCACCTTGAATTCTTTTCGGAAGAGGTCTCCTACAGTGACCTTGCCTTTCAGAGCCAGACGGTCGTCCTCACCTGCAGAAGAAATGGCCGGTAAACATTGGTGTGCACTGGATTAACACTGAAGTGTTGTCAAAAGCTCAGACTTAGCAGCAGAACTGATTCACTGATGAGCTAGGCTAGTCACTAAACAGTTAAGAGAACCGCAGTAATTCATGGAAAGCTCTTTAACTTAAAAACTAATAGTCCTGCATTTCACTCTGTGATAATTATTTTTATGTAAAGGATGTAAAGTATTTTGTGGGTACTACATCATCAGACACATGTTTCACCTCTTTAAAACCAATGGACATATCTTCTCTCTTTTTTTTAGTAACAATATTGACATTAGAAACTAAACAAAGCAATTAAAAGTTTAAAGGAAAATGTTTTATTTTCCTATTTCTTGTGAATTACTGCATATTTATTTGTTTTTTTAAACACAGTACCAAAGTTTATTGGTGACAGGAAAGGAACCTTGACAGCCAGTCATGGGAAATAGTGTACACATTATTTTTAATAGTTCTAATGCTTTAAACCACAGAATAAAAAACAAAAAAAGTTTTTCCCAAAGTGAATTTTTTTGCATTTTGATAAAAGTTACAAATGTGGAGATAAAGATTTTTTTTTTTATTCTTGTAAGAATAAACCCTTACTCTTTCTTTTATTTTGCCTCTTTTACAATTATTTGTTTAAGTAAAACTACATATAGACAGTAAAAACCAGTAAAACTTGCTATTTATATTTCATTTATACAAAATAACCTGATAGAAAATACCCCAGTAGAACAAAAGAACCCAGATCTACATCTAAAACCTAGCAAGACTCACTCGTCTTGATTAAATCAAACATGGACGAGGTAGAGCGATGATACTGAGCTACTTTTCTGCTTCAGGACCTCAGACGGATAAAACCATCAATTCTGCTCTTTAAAAGAAAACCCTGAAGGAAAACGAATACCCATTCCTTTGGGGATTAAGGTTTAGGACACTTGGCTGATGCAGCAGGACGATCATTCAGTAATTAAAGGCTTATCGGTGGCAAACTAAAAAAAATTAAAATCCCTAAATAGGCTGCTCATATTCAAACAACACAGTCACTGTTAGTTTCCTAAACCTAATAACTGGTTGGAACACATAGTTAATAGTTACTTTTTTATTAGGGGAAGTTGTTTTGCCTGTTTTTTTCCCCTTCATATTTAAAAAATAATAATAATAATTCCAGGTTATCTGACATTAAATTTGATGATATGAAACATTTTAGTTATGTGGCAAGCTGAAGAAATCAGTGAAAGGGGTTTTCATGTATCTTGATATTTACAAACACAAATAGTTTCAATATTATGGGATGTAATTGATTCACTTCCTTTTATCACATGAATATAAAAGACTTGTACATGTTGTTCTTACATTTTGGTTATTGAATCCCTAAACTAAAGTCAAAACTTTATCAGTGTTAGGCAATAAAACAATTGGGTTGTACTTTAGTTCAAACAGACAAGCTGAAACAAAAAAAAGAACAGAGATAGGAATAAATCTCTTTTACTCCCCGACAACAAAAACCTTAAAATCTATAACGTCCTTTCATCAGATTTTACCTCAAGCTGTATCTCAAGAAGTTTTTGCCTACAGGCTGCTCACCTTTCAAAGAAGAATACCTTATATGAGATACAAAAAAAAAAAAAAGCCACACAAGAGCATAATAACAAAGGCTTCATCACAACTCCATCGGGCTTTTGATAAAACTAGGATGGGTTCTATTTGTCGGCATAGATGCACATATTTACCGCGGATGCCTCCTGCAATTTATTTCAGCTTAATTTCATCCATCGATGCTCATCATATCATCTCAGGCTCCATAAAATCACTCACTGCAGAGTGAAGGGAGAAGCAGTAAGAAAGCTTTTCTCTATAGTTTCCAGCGTATGTGTTTGCCTCAAAGTGGTATACTTTTATGTTTTAATGCAAGATTTCTGTGCATATTGAATTTTAACGTGTATGATGAAAATTCCTACATATTGTAAATATTCTCTAGGGAAAAAAAAAACATACACACTAAACCATTTAAACAGAAAACGCATCCCAGGAAGCGGTAAAAGTTGCATATTCAAATAGCAGGCTTTTAGTTGCAGGCAATCGATAAAGATTACATTTCTAAATGATATGAGTGTGGGCCGCTGTATTTGAGTGAGGATTTAGTTGAGTGTATTAAAAAGCAGAGGTGAGAGAAAATGAAAATACTAATAATAATGATATTAACAATAGCGATAATATTAATAATAATAATGCCCAATTTTTACACATAACTATCTTGCAGTGGTATAAAAACCTTTAATAATCAAAATGAAGCTCTAAAAGCAGTAGTTATGGGATTTTGCTCATTTCATTGATGCAATCCTGTTTTCACATGGTTTGTAGATCAGCTATGTAAGTGCATTCAAGTTTGCATCTGTTTTATACGTGCAAACATTTTCAGGTCACGCCATTTTTTTTTTTTTTTGTGACCATTTCACTATTCAATATCTAATGAATAGAAAAGCTTCTTTTTTTTATCTGTCAACTCTTAGTCTGGAAATTATTGTCATTTTTCGTATTGGGCTAAACTTGGTGGGGGTTTTAAACACACCATTTGAGGTGACTAAGTTGTCTATGAGAGCATTGCCTCTAAATGTGATTTATTGAGAAATAAATTTCTGTTTATTCCATTTATTTCTGGGAGTTAGGGACCACAAATGCCCACTGTTGCTTAAAACTATGAATAGTTGAACCGCGCAGTAAAAATGCTTATAACTGCTTTTTTTAGTGGTTCAAAGGCCGAAAGGAACGGCAGCAATTACTGTGTCAAAACAAACTTACCCCAGTGTTTTAGCATATAAAGTGGGATTTTCTTTCCATATTTCATGTATGCGCTATGAAAAAAATATCCCCCAATACACTTTTGCATGAATAGTTCACGGTTATGGTTGCACAAAAAATCCTGAGAATATTAAATCACGAAGAGAGACTGCACAAACTTTTTAGATCATCAAACATGCTAAGAAAAATGAGAATTCACTAAAATAAATATGGAAATTGGAAAATAATATAACTTATTAAATAGGACCTTAAAACATCGAAATGAACAAAAGAAGGGCTTAAGGAGAATAAGATGAAATATTCAACATTTAGATCTAAATTTATAAACCTGAAGGGGACTGTCAACAATCCTCACACTCCGATACATTTAGAGACATTCTAGTCTAGTTTAGATATGCTTTGGCCTCACATATCTCGTTTCCAGTTACAATGACTTTCTATGCAACTGACGGACATGATGCCTTCACTGCCCCCTTTCATAAGCTTACCTAAAAAGATGTTTTATTTTCGATCTGACAGCATGTCACCCTTTCACAGTTTCACTGTTATTGGGAGAAACCAAAGCGCCAGCAAACATATGACCTAGATGTGCCGAGAAAGAGGGTAACCTCTTAGGTATAGACGCTGCAGATTGTCAGAGGAGGAGGTGGTGTTCAAAAGTGTGTGTGTGTGTGTGTGTGTGTGTGTGTGTGGAGAAGAACAAAGTGGCTGTCAGGTGCACTTAGAAACTGGTTGCCAACGTGTACGGGGAACATCCATCAACCTAACCCCCTAACTGAGTGGAAACAACTCCTCAGACGGGAGGCAACGCCACGATTTGCTGCTCAACGTTTCCCTCCCTTTGTTTTAAAATGTTCCTTCAAGGATAATTCCGGCAAAACAGGTTGCACTGAACAACCACTGGATTGAGCATTTTTGTAGTAAATATGTCTCAAAGCACTTTGCGTGAGCTAAAGCACTTTAAAGTTTGAGCTGATGCCTCACTTGGCTCCCTTTGCTCAACAACAAATTAGATTGTTTTTTTTTCTTTTCCTGCTATTTTATTCCGTTGAGGATGTAATAAAATTGCCAAATTTAAAAGACTCTTTCTAAAATCAGACCACTTTTCTTATACCCACCTCGATGAGCTGCTTTCGTTGTTTACTATCTTCTTTGCCTAATAACAGAACATCTCCTACATTTAAATATTCTGCGTTTTAAGATTGAATAGCACAATCAACCTTTAGAGAAAAAAGATTTTTCAACCAAATATCCACCATTTCTTTAAATAATAGGAGGCAGCTAGAGGAAAATTTCTTAATTTTTTTTCCGGGTCACACTTTAATGAAAATCTGCAACTGTCTTATTTAGAAAAAAAAAAGAAAGAAGAAAGTTTCTTTATATTCCAGGGGGTGGGCCACTCTTTGTTTGGTTACATTCTGTAAATAAAGCGTTAGTTCTGAAACGGGATTTTTCTCGTTGCGGTGAATGAGCAAAGATGAGAATAAAGGACTTCAATTACCACCACACAGGGAGACACTCGTTTTAAGAGGCGGATATAATTTCCTCACAGAGGAGAGCCAGAAAATATCCCTTTGTCACACAGAAAGGAATGCCGCTGCATGTTTGGAGATCAGTATTAGCTCTGTGAAACATCCCTTTTAGCAGCAATTTGAATACCTGAGAACAAAACATCATATTTTTTCTTTGTCTTCTGAAAGTTTCTCAAGGCAGAAAAAGAAACTTTAGCTTTTAAGAGAACCCAGTACACAGCAGAGATTTGGCAGCTTTTGGGAAAGCCATTAGGAGCAATAACTCTCACTAGTTGCTTCGTGCTTGACTTTATCAGTCTCTCGCATCGTTGTGGAGGAGCGTTTCACCACCATTTGTTATGAAGTTGATCCAGTTCATTACCGTTTGCAGAAATTCCTCAGCAACGTTTTACCTGGATGAGGAAACGGCGCTAGGTGCGTCACTGAAATCCACCTTGATCCGCCCTTCTTTTACAGAATTGTTGCCGTGTTTAGGATCATTGTTCTTTTAACCATCCACCCTTTGTTACGCCTTAGTTGTCTCTTTTGATCCCTGATAAAGTATACAGAATATGCCTGGGGTTAGGGGCCACAATCACCCGGAATAGCTAAAATCTGCGCTGCGAATATTTGAGACCCTCTAAAAACACGTCTGCTTCTCAAGCTGCATTTTCTTTTAAACATTGTAGATCTCTGAATAGTCTGCTTTCTCCCAAACGAACTGGAGTCAAATTCATCAGAACGATCCACAAGTAGGTAGAGGCCAACTACCCTTTATTATACATTGTACATTAGCCCCGAGGTCCTTTGGTTTATTTAGCTCAGTGAATTAGGTCGTTCTGGGACATTTTTGTTAAGAGGTTTTCTTCTTGCAACCCTTTTAAAAGAGCCAATGCCTTTAACTTCGAGATGTGTGTACATTCTAAGATGTAGAGAGCTGGGCTTCTGGTTCTTTGAAAATACCCTTGTAGTCCTTCCCAGATTGTTGGACACCAATGGTCACATCTATAAGATTGATGCAAAAGTATTTGGATTTGACAAACTAAAAATGCAAAAGTGCTTTAAAAAAGCTTTTGGCACACGCTGATGGTTCAGGAGCTCTTAAATCACAGCTGGTTGTCAGAAACATAGCTCCAACACAATTTGGGTAACTGATCCAAGAGGAAATGGATGACAAAAAAAAGCAAATTGACCCTTTTTGTTTTTTTATTATGTAATTTTTAATCAAAAAAAACAAGAAGAATAAATGTAATATAAATACAAATTTAAAGATAGGGTATAAACTAAATGAAAATATCAATCCCAAGGATCTCTTCACTGTTTCATTTTTCTGGCAACTCAAATAAAATTTCCCTCATATATTTCCAAAAATTATCTCAGAAATTATTTAATAGTTTTGCAGGATACTTAGAAACCCTAACAAAACGTGATTTACAATCCAGTAGAGGTATTTTTTAACAATGTTAAAAGTTCCTGAAATTTTAAGTCTGGTCAAATTACTGACTAATGACTGACTCAATACTCGGTTGGCAAAATACCTTTAGGCGAAAAAAATCCATCCCTTTAACACAAACTGGACACATTTTATCTCTGATAAACACCTTTAGACCAGAACTGAGATCACAACCCACAGATGTCAAATCTAATTGTTTTCACAGATTCTGAAAACTAGTGAATGCAATTCAAAGGACGTAAAACTTGGTAGCCCTAAAAGTTATGAAGTTTTTTTTATTTTTAAGAATGTGTTGGTAAGTCTGTGAGCACATAACAATGACAACACGTTCAACTTTGGAGAATTCAGGAATCCAATTAACAACTACAATAACCTCCAGGAGGTATAAAATAAACCGTTCCCGCACAAGTAAGCGCTGTCCTTGAGGAAGGATTCATGCAGCCCGCGTTGGCCAACGGCTCCACTCCAATGAACTAAAAATAAAACTAATTAAATCACACCAACTTTCAGAAACAAATTTGACAAGGTCAGCACTAATATTAATATCCAAAAACTCATAAATACAGAATACAATTTCATTTAGCAACCTAGTGTGCTTGTGGCCCTAAACCACAAAGGATGGAGCCATATGGAAATGAACGGATTGGAGAAACGTTTCTGTTTGAGAACACAAATGTTACAAACTGAGTGGACAGATTGAGGCATGGAAAAAGCTAGAGACACCACCTGCCCGCTATGTAGGTTTTTTTCTGCCCCACTCCTGCTGTCTTGGCTTGTTTCTGTCAATAAGAGACAAGCCAGAACTGCACCAAAAAAGTGTTATACAGGGAATAGGAATGTTAGTGCAACATTCCCCCTATTCACTCGTTCATACACTGATTTGTTTACAAAAACGGGTTAATTGCCTTGTCTGGGGGTGTGATATTGGCAGGACGCTAAAACTAAAAAACATTCAGATTGCAATTTTAATACTGAACAACATCAACATACAGTCATTCACACTTGAGTAAGCTGTACTGTATTTGTTTTTTCACAGCCAATAGTCCCTTTGCTTGCATAAACCTATTTTTTTGTCTCCTTTGGATAATCAATAATATTAACAGTTGGAATCTCTAAAAAGGTCAGTGGTCAATTCTCTACGTGTTCTGAAGCAATTTCTAAGCAACCACAGACTTCAACATCCCTTCTCCGAGATTTAGAGGAAATGCCACACTCTCCCCTATCAGATAAAAGGAAAGGTATGAACTACATAAGCACACACATATATATATATATATATATATATATATATATATATATATTCACAACAAAGAAGATTAAAATCCAAATGTTTTCTAAATAAACCATAGCTGTATGTGCTCTTATTCTTCTGGCTCAGAGATTATATGTACACCATCAACGTTTTACTGTTTACTTTGACAAATCCTCGTATGTGCCAGAAAACCAAACAATATAGATGAATTGTACAGATTTCACTAAGAAGAGAGTTTAGAACTTCAACCAAAATCATGCTGCAAGCAAGGAAAAAGCTAAACTTTCTGTGGGGTTGTTTTTCTCCAAATGGTGGTGCAATTTCAAATAACAACCCAGAGGTATGCTAGGAATATTGTGGTGGCAGAATCATGCTTTGAAACATTTCCTATGTTACAGGTACACAAATCTTGACCAGGAAACCATCAAATGAAACGTTATATGGTGGTGCACATATTTGAGCCAGTTTTTAAAATTTAGAGCATTTAGATTGGGAAATAAATATTCTAAATTTAGCACAATAAAAAACTTGCTCATATAATTTGAAATAAATGTGCCATTACAATTGTCATGCATTTAAACGTCTTTGGTACAATTCTAGCCTCCTAGGCTATCCATGCTTTTATCTCTAGCAGGTTAGACTACTGTAACGGCCTGCTCACTGGGCTTTCTAAACGGGCCTTAAGACAGCTTCAGAACATCCAGAATGCTGCTGCTCGAGTTCTGACCAAAACCAGGAAATATGACCACATTAGTCCAGTGCTCAAGTCTCTGCACTGGCTT
>JAVLVB010000669.1:1576478-1593530 GCA_032876305.1 Orestias chungarensis | reverse complement strand
GAACCTCAGGTAGTGGCCTCCTGCTGATGCCCAGAGTCAGGACCAAACAAGGGGAGGCTTCATTCCAGTTTCATGCTCCTAAAATCTGGAACAGTCTTTCTGAAGAGGTTAGACAGGTTTCAACTCTGCCGTTGTTTAAATCCAGGCTGAAAACAGGATTATTTAACTGTGCATATAGCAACTGAGTACTATTATTAGTATTTTATTTTAATTTTATTTCTTTTAAATTCAAAGCTGATTTTATTGTTTCATTTTCTGATCTTTTTTCTTATGTAAAGCACTTTGAATTGTCTTGTACATGAAAATGTGCTATACAAATAAACTTGCCTTGCCTTGCCTAGGCAATTCAGTTAACCCCACGTTTAACAGATCCACATACTTGCTTATAAATTGAATTGCGTGTATACTTTGTGTAGTCAGTGTGACTGAAAATATAATACAAAAGTTTAGTCTATTTACCTATTTTTTACAGTTTACTTCTCAAAGATTGAACTATAAGACCAGCATTGCTTGTAGAACAGCTGTGCGTTTGTCGTTAAGACAAAATGACGAACAAGGTCAGTTTTTGCTTATTGTCATTGTAAATTAATTCTGCCGTGTGCACAATGAAAGCAACATTAACCTGATTTGACTCCTGTAGTGCATAAAACCATATCAAGGAGCTTTACGGGCATGAATGCAAACAGATGGTCGTCTGATTAAACTTTTCCCAAAAAAAAAAAAAGAGATTAAACCGCAAGATCAGTTCCAAGGGAAACTTAGGGGCTTTAAAACAACGACGCAAAGAGGGGACAGCCAAATTATGCAATTCTGTTAAGAGGTACAATGGGGTGGGATTATTTGTGAAGAAAGATGTTGCACAAGCTCAATTTAATAAAGGTTGTTGACCTTGGCTAAATCTGTTAAACCAAAAGTTTCAACGTGAAACCGAGGGGCGGAATTAGTGCAAACACTTTGCCAGAATCTGGGCCACACACAAGCAGAGATGGCAAGACACCAGCACTTTTTTTGTTGCATTGTTTGTGAAGAGATTGATTGTAAACTCTAATGGGCATGTCAGTGCATAACAATGACTGTGTAAACAGCGCGGCATGGAGCGCGTGCTGTGGTGGGGCCCCACCCCACTCTCCCAATCCAGTCTTGCACCGCTGTACCTGGTGTCAACAGGATGACGGAGGCGACAATCAGCGAGCAGATGACCAGAATGACAAGAAGGGCGATCGCTATTCCCTTCCAGTTCCTTTGCGTAGAGTTGCTGCCCACCAGCTCCTACAGAAGACAATAGATGGGAAGAAAGATTGTCAGTGAAAGATAACACAATTTCCATGAAGCTAATTAGGACAAAAATGAACAAGATAAACTAAAAGAGCAACATCACAACAATGGATAAAATGAGGTATGAACGGAAAGCTCCTGGGAAGGCAGGATTGGGATGTGAGTCAAGGGCAAACGTGAGTCAGAGTCACAGCTTCTCAAGGAGACGCGGTAACGGCGGCGGCAGCAGCAGGAGGAGGAGGAGGGAATAGAATCCTTAATGAGCTGCGCATCAGCAGCCATCACACGCAAACGAATGTGACAGATAAAAATGGAGCTCACGACACATCGGTGAATTGCAACGCTTGACGACAGAGCAGAGAGGAAGCTTTGGGGCTTGCAAAACGGCTCTGAGTAATGAGCAACCTTGAGGCATATTTTATCTGCCTGACCTATGAATTCAAAGAGCAATGAGCTGACTGGGGTTTGGTATTGTTCTATATGAGAAATGGCTCTTTAAAAGGTAACAATAAACATTGCAAATCTCGTATAAGTTGGGAAACAACTTAAGAAGGTATGTTTATACCCAAAGCAAAACAGTATTAAATGGATTTGACACATGTTGATCTGCAGCAGGTGGTTCAGAGAAATTGCTAAGCAAGCAGTAAATTTGCTCAATTTATTACAGAAAACTTCCCAAACACTCAGTAGCTATGGACAGTTAAGGGTGTACTCCAAATATCTTCTCAAAGGCTTGTATGGCCTCTGCTTTGTCTTTGCAAAGTCTAACGTCAAATTTTATCCAAAGTTAAACACAAGCTAGTGATCACTACAACAATGCCATGAATTATTTTTCAGATCACTAATCAGCTGCTACTATGTTTCAAAATGTGTTTTACAAGCAGATTCAAGATTATGCTGAAACATTATGGACAAACCAGTGATTGTGAGTCTTCAATGGCTGGTTCCTCATTTTGAAGTCTCAATCTAATATCTGGCTCAAATGTACCCCAGTTTGGAGCGTTTCTATTCAAGAATTAAGAATCAGTTTATTTATATAGCGGCAATTTACACCACATGTCGTCTCAAGGCAATTTACAAGAAAATCTATTAAAATCATAGATCCATCATTACAAATCAGTTTGAAAAAGCTTTCAATCTAACGAACCCCAGCAGGATGCAATGTGTTCTTCACTATTGTGAACATGAATATAGGCAGGAACGTAGGCGGGCCTCCGATGATATTTGCAGCAATGTTTAGCAAGGGAGAACACTTTGAGCTTTTAGTTTTGATGTGAAAAACTACAGTCTAGCAAACCCAGATCTCTTATTTTGTTTTAAAAACAAACAGCCTGTAGTGTCAAGTAGTGAGGATTAAAGCCTTAAATTATGTTACATCTTTACTACTGGTGTAATAAGGAATTAATGAAAAAAAACAAGAAATGTAATATCTTAATAACATCTTTTATTATATCACTACAATACAGATTAGCCGATAAATTTCATATTGATATTTTAGCACTCTTTTATGATTTGAAATATGTGTGAGTTTTGGTTTTTAGTAATTCAGCTGAAAGGATTTGTACCAATATCCACTCATGGTCCTTATTAAAAAGTTATGGTGTGTAGTTATGGTGTTTCACCTAAACTGGTACAAAACAAATGTCTGACCAAGTGCAGATTACAGCTGCCCCATTTCCGACTGTTTCATTGTTGCCTGTTCATTAGACAGACATGCTGTTTGGTAATGGCTTCAAAATCACAGTCATTTCTGTCCAAAAGTTGACACGTGCTCCTGGTGCTGTTTATAATTACGCTCCTTTATAATTTCCTTAGATTGGAAAGTTTTTCAAACTGATTTGTAATGACAGATCTATGATTCTACTTGATTTTCTTGTAAAGTGCCTTGAGACGACACATGCTGTATATTGCCGCTATATAAATAAACTGACTCTTGAAACTGGTTCTTGATTCTCCTTCACGCTGATCTCACACCAAACGACAAGTCCGCCAGTCAACTGCAGTGGGTAGAGATGTTGGGAGTTAGTGAGGTTGGGACTTTGCTCATGACGTAACTCACAGGCCGTAGATAAAATGTTCTGAGCTATCTATAAAATTCAAGTAGGTTTCACCTATTGTTTGTTGGTTGTATCAGAAAATCCTAATCAACAAAATTTTGTGTTTGAAAGGTAAAAAACAATTCGGGAAATAGCCATGATGTTTATGCCGATGAGGTGCTTTAGCAAAAAACGAAGTGGGCAACAATAGTACAGACAAAGGTGTTCATAACCAAAGAGCCCTGAACATTTCTTTAACACTTCCAAACAAAAAAAGTGCTAAATCATTAACGGCAGGGATTCTGAAAAAAGAACATGGCTAAAGTATAAACTATTACAGCAGGATTAATATGTTTTTTAATCTATTTATAAAGTAGAGAATGTCGAAGCAAAGCACACACTTCAGGGACCTATGACTGCTGTGTTAATGAATACACACCGAGGCTTTAATGAAGCTGAAAGGCTGAGCTGAGAAACAAACCTTTTAGTGACCTCTTTCCCAACATAATTGAAAAGAGCCCAGGAAATCATTAGTCTGCAGATAAGGGCAATCAGGCCCAGACTGTCCATTACACACATTCATTAAAACCAAGAACCAGTTCGTTAGTGGTACGCTTATTTGATGACCAAGAAGGACACATCAAGCAGACACAAGACGTAAAAGGTTTTTAAAACTTTGATTTTGTCAGTGTTGCTTTACATCTCATACATTGTTTGGTTCAATGGCTCATAACTAGAACTATGCACGTTGGCACCTTTACAGTTTAGCAATACAATTAGGTTTACAATATAATTCATTGTGTTAAACTGTGTTAACAGGAAATATTAAATACATAGTTAAATTACATTGATTACTTTAATATGCTAATACTTGCTTTTATACTGTGGAACTATAATTTGCAGGTGTCATGGAACCCAACTGACATTGAATTGCTGAAATCTGTAAATACTTGAGACCCCATTTGAAAAATTGGCATAGTGATAGTTCAATCATCAAATATATGTAATTATGCATTAACACAGACAGTGGAAACCGTCTTGGCACCATCTGTGAAGCAAACATCTGCCAAGGGAAGTAAATGCCACTTCTGGATTGGTTAATTTGCAAAGTAGCATTGAGCCTTGGTATCACAGCTTCCAGTTATGTACAATGAAGACATGGAAAAGGTATTGGAATCCGTTGTTTCCACAGGGTGCATGCAAATACAGCAAAGTTAGCTTCTTCTACAAACAAAAATTCTTAGCACAACCATCAAGCATTCTCACAGTGAAAGAAGACCATAACGTGCTAAAAAAATCTAGAAAAAGAACCAAAATGATCCCGCCCTAATTACAATGATAGTGAATGCATGGATGAAGATAACGCACATTGTTAAAATCTAAGGATGGTGTGTAAGGACCTGAAGACAATGACAGGTTGGGGTTTACCAGAGTGAAAGCAGACAAGAACCACGACCTTTGTAATAATTTAAAGATATAGGAGAGGATCTATAGCTCATTCTAATTTTCGCAACACTGCGCATGCGCCACCTCATCTCCAGTAACGCCCACTGATATCGGGAGCGCACACGTCTTTTCTCAGCGGCTTCGAACACGGTTTTCCTCTTCCATTTTCGCTGCCGTATGGGGAGAATCTTTTCAATTGTGAATGACGCGTCTTGTCAGTCCCGTTTTACTTCCTAACAATATGCGCATGCATGAATTCCAACATGAGCGCGCGTTGTTCGGGTCGGGTGGGTGTTGACATTAGTGATATACGTCATCGCGTAAATTTTATTTCCGCATTGACAGCCATTTATTTTTCACCACAGGCCGTTTTTGATTGGCTGTCATTTACTATGGGATTTTCCACAGAAATTCTTCTATTGAAAAGATCCTCTCCTATACCTTTAAGTTAGTTGATATTTATGTTTTTAGGGGGAAAAGCTTGCTTTTTATCAACAAAACATTTCTTAATTACAAAGAAAGCAAAAGTTGTAAATGGTTCTTTCAAGACCGCATACAATAGAACTGAAAAAGAGTAACAGTAAATTTGCTATATTTAAAGTTAGAACCAAAATCTAAATGGGATCTGACAATTTAGTGTCAGTCTGTTTTTGCAAATACAGCTCTATAGAATCAAACGTCTATAGAATCAATCTAAATGAAAAGGTTGAAATAGCTATTGCCCAGGATTTGTGAGGTCTACAGAGAGGCCTGCTGGTCCCCTCTTGACTCTTGGCCTGCACAAATCCTGGATGGAGGGAATGTTGCTAAGATCTCCTCTGCAGACCTGATTGTTGTACTCTTTACCTGTCCTGTTGTGATAATTAGCCAAACCGCACAGTGATGTATAAACATTTGACAGAACAAGTAATGGCTGTGTAGAGCCTTTAGGACTGGTTTCCTGCAGCATTGTATCCACTGTCCACCACAGTTGAATCAAATAGGTGAGTCAGTGCTAATTGCATTATTATTTTACTCAGGTGTGTTAAAGCAGCGGCATGTATAAGCTGCAGGATACCAGACCTTGAAGACTGGACTTGGGGACTTCTGATCTAAATTCCTTGAGTAGATTAAGCTCTAGGCGGTTATGACCACACCAGCTGTCTGGATACACACTTTCCAGTTCTTCCGGATTAGACCACTGGCAGTATTATCTGCAAACTTCAGGAGTTATGAACTAAATTAATTAAACTTCAGCAATTCACATCAAGTCACAAGACTTCTCTGTACACGGTTCTGTTTTCTTCTGAAGACTATGGGGAAGGAAGGCTTAATAACAGCAACCGTCCCCTTTCAAATTCTACAGTTGGTGAGATACCGTCCCCGTATGCAGCTTAGCTAACTAGAGAGTTCACTCGACTGCCAGTTAGGGGAAACAAGCCAATAAATATGCGAAATAGCTAAAAATGTTCTTATTTGTTACCACAGAACTAAACAGATTGGTGTACTTGTTTAGGCAAGCAAAGGAATTTCTCAAAAAGATATGTTGTACCGACAAAGTACAACTGGGATGGCATTATGGTAGAAACAGGACAGCTTTTTTTCAAGCCCAACCAAAGGCGCAAAAAAGGGAAATATCCTCTAAATTTCTATTTTAATCCCGAGCTCCGAGGACTAATCACTGAAAGGGTAAAAACCTTGCCTAACCTTCCCAATCCCGCCTCTATGATCTATAATTATAAAAACAAATGGACTAATTAGCTTGACCTGATGTGCTAAAGTAATGGTGGGGTGATTACAAGCGACCAGCAGGAAGAAAGAGGAAAAAAAAATAGATGAGATGTAGGAAAGAAAAAAAACGGCACATTAGACATTGCTAAAACAGTGAATAAATAAAATGTTAGGAGGCAGAATAGGGGATTCACTGATAGGAAGGGTTGAAGCGTGACCAAAACATGACAGAGAGGGTGCAAAAGTCTGACGAATAAAGCCCCAAACTTGAATAAAAACAAGATCCCAGTCTATTTCAGTTCTCACGTACTGTCATGTGTGAATGTGCAGAGTGGACACACACATTACTGCTGTTTATTCAAACCACTGAGTGTGAAACCTGACACTGAAGCAAGGGTGCTGTAGACACAAGAGTCTGGTGCCACTACATGCTTAGAAAGGCTAACAGAGCTGTTCACATCACTGGATGGGTATATAAGAGTTTCTATATCTTGGGTAAACCACAACTTTTATTATAAAAGCAGATTCTTTTATCTAAGCATTGTTTTACATGTATACAGTGCATCCCTGCATTTTTGCGTAGAACTAGAATATATGAATGGAAATGCAGCTTGGCAAAATAATGGCAGCTGCAAAGCAGTCAGTCCAAAAATGCCATTTATTTTCCTTGGAGCCAAGTAGCTGTATTTGCAAGAGCAGAAATAAAGAAGCCTGTTGATGATGGGTTCTGTTTTAGTGGTAAAACTCTTTTTCACTATGTGTATTAAAGCATGTTAAGGTATAATTGGTGTATTAACAACTAAAACAGGATGTTCTAAGCATTTTAAAGAAAATCATAGATTTTAGTTACGAGTGGCTGTGGATTCCATCCCTCACAAACTAAGGGTCACATTTTTTAGTGTTTCCAACTTCCAAATAATGTAGAGGTCTGTCTGTTTTAATCTTAGTAAGTTTCATTAAGTTCTTAAAACACTGCAGGGATTTTGGTCCACTCATCCATACAGATCTTCAGATCTTGTAGATGTTGGGTGTATTGCTAGGGAACTCGGGGTTTTAGTGCAATGTTTTTTTGTGCTTCAGGTCTGGAGACTGGACAGATGACTTTAGGACCTTGAATTGATGCTTTTTACAAAACCACTCCTTAGTTGCCCAGACTATGTTTTTCACATCATTGTGATGATGGAAGACCCAGCTACAACCCATTTACAGTGTTTTAACAGAAGGAAGAAGGTTGTTCCTAAAATCTTGTTATACACAGCCCCATCCATCTTCTCATAACGGTGGAGTGGAAAGCATCCCAAAACACAATGTTACAGTAACAACCCCAATCTTCCTTCCTTCCAAACACAGTGAGTAGAGTTCATGCCAAATAGTTGTAATTAAGTCTTATCTTTCCACATCACCTTATCTCGTCCACACTCTAATATTTTTGCATAGTAAAGTATAATTGGTGTATGAACTGTTAAAACTATTTCAAAGAAAAATCAACATTTCAAAGAAAATATCTATAGTTAGGCCAATATGTTGCAATATAAAATTTAAGAGAATAAGCATAAATGCACAAAGGTCAGTTTCAACTGACGTGAACAAAAACAAGCAAAAATCAGAAGATCTTCACAAGCACTGTAAAGAGTCTACCTGTAAAATGAAATTAATGTTTTAAATATGTTCATTCACTTTATTCTAATGAAAATGTAAACAACATGACAATGGCAGGCCAACAGAGTTAGCTTAATGTGGGTGACCTAATTGGCTTAGATCAATGTTTTTCCAGACCTCTTCCGCTAAGAGGCAGTTCGCCGATTTAAAAGATTTATGGATTCTACTTGAAGACAGGGAGATAACATCTCTAACATCACGGTTTGAACAATATTTGCACAATCTTAGAACTTGCTTCAACTTACTACATTTCTGGACGTTGGCTACTTCTTGCTTGCCGTTTTATGATTGTTTATTTGACATTTGCAAGGAAAGTCACAATCAAGCCGTGGAGGAGAAACTGTTGCACCCAGAATGTGAAAGACCACCATTCAAGGAGACTGCAGCAAACAAGTAGAGGTGCATTCCTCTGCATAGTGCAGCAGAGGTATGCAAGGAATTGGTCTGCAGAGATTTAGGACTTTTTTTGACTCTGTGACAGACACAGCATGGCACCTCCTGTTAGCACACACATGCTGCCAACTGGCTGGATCAAACATGCAACAGGGCACAGACTATTCACAAAGAGATCCAGCTCTTGAAATAATAAGATCGATGTCTCTCAGCTCTGATGTAGACTGAAACAAGTTGCTTGCAGTAATAGAGGAAGATAAAAGCATTTTACGCTACAGATTTAATAGGAACTAAGGATGCCTGAGGGTTTATGAAAGGTTTTCTTTTCGAGAAAGTTCTTTTTGTCGACATACGCTTTTAAACATTGAGGTGTACTGATAAGACTGACAAAAACAAGAGGATAACAGCATAAAGCGGCACTTTTTAAGGAGTCATTTAGCAATAATTAAGTCCATATCGGAAGCACTATTTTAAAGTTGGGTATATCTCTGTGAGCGTTTTACAACTCTAGGATTTCTTTTCTCTAGAGTAGCTATGGATCAGTCAGCAAGACTGCTGATTATCTACCAACATCCATGTCAGATCATGCCATGGATTCTCTGTTTGATTTAGATATAAAAATTTTAACACATAAATATACTTTTCACAAACCGAGACTTTTTTTGTGTGTTTAGGGTCACAGGCCTGGCTTAAGGAGAACCTCTCAAGTCAAGCCTCTCATGGTATGATTCCTTTAAGTATTTGAATGGAGTAACACATTTAATGTAATACTTTGTAGTACTACTGTGATAGTGATAAAAGATAACACAAAAATTATATATTACTTATTTGAAAAGCTTTTTATGGCTATGTTTAAATAGCAAGCCATAATTCTCAATTCAAATGATTTGCTGAAAAAAAATGTTTCGTGTGGTTGTTCATACTACCAATTAAATGCTAATGCCATCAGTATGTTTGTTTGAACAGTTTATGACCATAAAGAAACCCACATGCACTATAAAGGCAACAGTTAAAGTTATTATATAACACTACAATGAAATGATCATGTATACTTTGCAATTATACAACAATTATCTGCTTTACCTTGGGACAATTTTTACGGATTGTCTTTTGTTGACTGCTCGTGCTTCAAATAAAAATCTTTTTTCCTTAAACGTGTTACATGATTAAAGCAGAACTTATTATCTGATAGTTTCAGAAGTTTCTTTGAGTTAATTCCCATCTGTGTAGAGATGCGGTCTAAAACCAAAATTGAGGGATTTAGGCTTTCCGCTTCTTTAATCCTCCTCAAACTGACTTCTTGTAAAACTATGAACAGATTAATCTCAAATCATCTCTCTTCTGTATTTTATGAACATGTTCATCCACTTTTCCACCTTTCCAACCCTGGTTTGTTTATCTTTAAATTAAAGATTTAAAAATCCAACTTGCCATGGTTTATTTGCTCGTTTCACAGGTCAAAAAGCATCAGTGCTATGAGGCGTGGTCCAAATTCCTTTAGACATGCTTGAGACACCATTCTCCTTCGTGCGGGGGATGCAATGGTGGAGCTGTAAATAGACAAGCTATATTGTTTGTTTCTTCTCAGACAGGAGAACTAATTTACAACTGGACAGTCTGTGTGTAAACCTTTGGAGATTTTACCACCTGATTTGTTTGATTTAAGTATGAATCTCTTCAAGTTCATTAGAAAGCAACACTGAAACGGATACATTCCCAGCTGACCTCTCTCTGCAGAGTCTGAACCAAATCACGTTTAAGAAATGTAGTGGGTTCACAGTTGCTTTTGGAAAGTTTGGTTTATACAAAACACAGCATATTTGAGAAATATAAAAAAGATCATATATTACCAAAAAAGATAATTTTTACATACCCCTATAAACTTGGGGCTCCTTTATATGCCAGTCCACATTCTGCAGAGGCAATTAATCACATTTAGTCTCTTTATCATCACTATGGAAACAGTAGAAATAAACCGGGTATTTATCCCTATGGCTATAGCTCTTCTACATGGTAAACACTTAATGACATGGCTAAGCAAGCGATGAGGCACACGCGCATGGGGAACGTGTCCCCTGTTCGCATCTCATGCATAACACATGAGGGCAAATTTCAATTTCTCAGTCTTCACACACAGATTCTTCTTAGGAAAACAAAAACAATACAGAATACAGCCAGAGTTTCTCCTTGTTTCGTCACCTTTCCACGCAGCGGTGAGCGGCTCCACGTCTGTCAGATGAGGAGAAGTATATATGCAAAAGTTTCTAAAGCTCAGCTGAACAAAAGAGTTCCATTTATCATTTAGGATGGAGAGACTAATCTTTTTTTCCAAAGTTCATCTCTATGTTTTTAGATGCTTTAGCTCAGTTCTAACTACTCTATGTTTAAACAAGAACCTTTACATATCTAAAATCAGTTATGAATTTATCTTTCATTACTCTTAATAATCAAAAATCCTATTTCTGAATGCCCAACATCTTCCTCTCCAGGTAATCATATGGTGATACACAGATTTACAGAGGAGCAGAAATAGAAGATGAGGTAGATAAGCAGTGCTTGCCAGCAACGTCCAAGACATGATACTATGGGACATAATGTATGCTGCCCAGATTCATGAGCCGCAAAAGTCATGACACTATTATAGATCAACGGTCCTCAGATTGAGGGTTATTCAAATTTGTCAAGACAGAAGACAGAATCACCATCTACGATGATACTTTGATGAAATTTAGCTGACATGAGTTATGGCATTTAATTTCCTTTTGGAACAAAATAATTTGTGTTTTAATTGAATGGCAACCCAATTTTCAAATTCAGCCAGACTGTCTCCAGGGAACCTTTAAATCCCTGGGTAGGAAGCTGGATTGCTAGGTTTCCAAGCAACTTTTATTGGTAGTGTCGAAAATGGCTGAAATTACAAAGCGCACAAATGACCTAAGGTGCATCCATTTGAAAACATGGATGCACAACTGAGATGATTTTAATGTGTCCAGGAAAATGAAATGTGGCTATATAACAAAGGTTAATTTTTTTGAGCATTCAGGAAAAGAAACAAGCAGACCTTGGCCTTAATTGTAGGTGAAACAGGATATCGGGTACCCTTAAATCATATTTCTAGTCAAATATTTGATTATCTTCTTGTGATCATAAGTTACAAGATGACTCCACTCTCAAACCCTCCCCTGTGATTTAAATTGGATCCATATAGATCACAGTTAAACTCTACAATAACCTGTGTGGGTTAAGTCAATAACACTGCCTGCGTGATTTTTTTCATCTCATTACGCTTCAAAAGGCAAATCCTAAGTGTTAAACTACACACATGCACTGTATAAACACACCACCTAGCAGCAAACTGTTTGTACAAGATTCACCCCGAGGACTTTATGCCAAACGGATTTATCATTAATCATTTACTGATTGGTATTGACACAGAATCTGGCACCAGTTTCTGTATCTCTGTGTAAACAACGAGTTAGTCTTGAATTAGCGGCTGATCCGCTGCTTAAAGACTTGAATTAGTTGGTGTGCAGAAGACTCTGTCTGATAACTTCGAGCTAAAATTACTTGGTTTCCTGGTATTTCAGTATTTGCTGATATTAGTGGGCAAAAACTATTTCTTTCCAAGCTTAAAATGTTTCAAGCCTTAATTTATTGTGATTTAGGTAAATGCGTGTTAGATAGTGAAAACCCTTAAATTTTGTGTCTCAGCAAAATCAAAAAGGTTGAAAACTGGAAACCCATGGCGTTAATCATAGAGAACACTGCTAACATGTTCTGAAGGTGGACACTGACATCCGCCACAATGAGGGGAATACACAAAGGTCACTATTAAAGAAGCTGCTTGTTTAAATAGTGCTGCGTCCAAGTATATAAATAGAAAGTAGAGCGAAAGGAGAGAGGGTGGTACAAAATGTGCCCTATCAGCAGGCATCAACAGCCTTGGGAGGACTGTCAAGCAAAATCCGCTCAAGTAGTTATTCCCTGTTTTTCTAAACCAGTTCAAGAGTGATACCAGTTTATCCAAATTGGGTAAAGTCCTCAAGTGATTTTTTTTGACTGCAGGCTTGCTGATCGGCCCATAGACTTGCCCCACTGGACGAGTTAATTTGACTGCAAAGGGCTGTGCAAACATTTTATGTTCCTCCTCAGCTCTTGCCACCGAAGCTGCGTTGCTGATGCCTATACCTGAAATACAACGACCAACATAAAACAAGAACTTTGAGCTTCTCCATAACCGATTGTTGCTGCAAAATGACACTTCAACCATTTCTCCCACTCGCGTTCCCACATTCCTATTCACGTTCCTGCCCCTACTTAAGCTGAGTTAGTAAGGAACACACTGCCACACTGCTAGAGTCAGACTTGACGCTGAAGATGGAGCTTTGGTTCAACATTAGCCATTCAATGTTATTTGTTGTTAAACTGTCTGTCTTAGCATCACAAACCTGCAAAAATCTGCTCGGACATTAAATATGTGCATTTGTCAGATAAACCAACGTCTAAACTTTTTGGTAACTAAAACTCAAGGTGTTACTCATGCCCCCTAAACATCCACCACTCACCCCATTGGGAGCATAAAGATCGGTTTACTTTTCCATCTGCTCACCTGCTACTTAAGTTTTATGAGATGCAGGTTTACTGCTACTGGAGCTCACTCGAGTGTTTTGCATGGAAACTTCCCATCTGCAAACTAACTACAAAACTCATCGGAGCCACTGTGTATAAAGGAGAGTGGGGTAGAATACAGAAAGCCAAAGAAAAGGAGAGACAGACTGGAGGGAGCACTTCACTGCAGAGTGCTGTTGGTCCCCACAGCCCACACCCACAGCGATTGGTATTCACAGCGGCCAGGCGGCAGCGCCAGAGTGTGTCGCATCTCTACAGAACAATTTGAAATTGAAAAGCATCTTTCCCTATTGTTCTTATCTATCAGCCTTCATTCAATAACACAGTTGTTGTTACTCTCCGGCAAAAATAAATTGCAGTCATGGAAACAATATGCAGCAGCAGCCATCCTCGCTTCCGGGAAATAAAATGCCCCACAAGCCATTGCTTCCAGGAGCAGGGGTCTAATAAAAAGAGGCTGCTGCTCTTGTTGATGTTTATCCAGGCTAATGCTTTCTGGCCTGCTGTGTTTTTTTATCCCTTTCTCTGACAGAAAATATGACCATTGATGTCCACAGAATAGACTCCCAGCCTCTTTCATATCAGAATGTTTGGCTGAAGTGCTCTCGCAGTGACAAAGGCCTGACGCTGAAGAGAATGTATTTTTCTGTCTGCTGAGAATAAAAATGAAAATCACCTTTACTAAAACAAACCACCTCTGTTTGGGGATGTTTCTCGACTTTCAAACCGTGCCACCGTTGCTCTCTGGGCCCACAGAGAAGGCCGGTTACATATTTATGAGCAAGGTCATCTTTCATGACCACCACAACATTGGAGGGACCTCCACTTATGCAAAGCAAGTTTCCTGTAAAAGCCTGAAGATCGTAAAAAGGGAATATTTACGCTGTTGGCCACTGAGGTGTCCATACATGGGCATATGTGGCCATGTTCATTTAGATAGACCAACCAGAAGTAGTTTATAATATAAAAATGTTTTTAATTTGTTTATTATACCCCTGGCACATTATGATTTCAATACAAAAGAAAAACAGAAATATATTTCATTTTCCACTGGTGGGAAATTGTTTTAGAACAGCAGAAGCACAAGCATAAATAAAAAATGTAAGAAAAAGAAAACAAAATAAATAAAAATGTTTACAAATTGAAATACTCTACAGGTATGATGTACAGAAACCAGCAGGGATGTAAACACCTATTTGGTTTGCTGGGAACAGTGATGGTTATAAAGCATGATGGCTGCTGAGAGGAAGAGATCTGCGATAACGCTCCTTTGTACATTTACGACGCCCCAGTCTGTCACTGAAGGAGCGCTCCAGTTTAGCTACAGCTTCAGGCATGGACTAGGAGATGGTGTCCAACAGAGAATTTATTTTAAATATGTCTAAAGCGAACTGGAAGTTTACTTGAAGTTGGAAATGACACCATGATATTTCTAAAAAGAATTACACGTAAAGTAAACAAGTACTTTAAAGTTAAATATAAATAAGGGTGTGGACAGTTTTTTAGCCCAATGATAAATGGTACTTTATAGATGTGTTCCATAACTAACCCCTCTGCTTTTTTAGCTGAATTCTGAGCACCTTTTAAACTTGTCCCCATGTGCTTGCCATGAGATAATAGTCTTTAAAAACTAACCTGCCATTGAATAGGATGAGATAGGAAGAGGACCTTTAACATTTTTTTACATATTTCTTAAAACTGTCGATGATAATATGAGAGTAAATCGAGCTCCTTTGACCTCTCTGATAGGTTTTATTCCATCTGCACAAATACAGCAGAGACAACCAATCAGAGCGAGAACGAGGGTCTAAGCGTTGTCAATCACCAAAGTGCACACTCTACTCTTCACCTCTATTCTGCTCTCTGTGCGATCTGTGTTGTAGCCATAGATTAAAAAGCATGGCCACCAATCAAGGCGCATACTCTGTTTTCCTGTAATGGTAAGGTGTTTCTTCGGCAATAGAACAGCTGCAGCAAACCAGCAACCTGGAGCAATGTGTACACAACCATGGTATACAGTGCTATGACCATCTTCATCATTCTAATCATTTCAATTGTATTTGTGTTTCTGAACTTTACTTCAGGTTCAATTTTAAATTATTTCCCCACTCCACTTCACCACAGATACAGATACAGTTAAAATAGCTTTGTGCCGTGGATACTTTGGAGGTTCATCTTCCATCAGAAAAATGACAGTAAACTTAAACTCAGAGTTACAAAAATAATGGCTTAGATCAAACCATAGACAGTAGAACAGCATTCTGAAAATTAAGAGCTAAATGTAATGGAGAATCTGTAGCAAGACATGAAAAACGATATTTTCAATCAGTCTTATTTTGGGGTTTTGGTATTTTTTGTAATAAATAAATATCGTCCTATAATTATGATGAAAGCTGGTAGAGTTGCTGCAGTGATTGAAATGGAATTGGTTTCTCCAATGTTCTGATTCTGAAGGCCTGAAAACAATTGCATGCTTTTAAAATGTAATTTTAATATTGCCAGATTATGAGCTACTTTGTTTTGCTTGATCAGATAAATTCCAATAAAATATTTTAAAAAACTAAAGAAGCAGACATATTTACTGCTTACTTGCCTGTTGCTCTACTGTTCAGATGTGAATATTAATACCCAGACCTTGGATTTTTAAGAGCGGGCCCTGGATGATTCAAGTGCTCAAGCTTGATTTCACTAGGTTGTGGTTTATGCTTAAAAGACTTACAGTTGGTAAGTAGTTTGCAATCTCTTCAATAATAAATTACACAAACTGCTTACCTATGCTCCCATTATTATTGGTGATTCAGTAAATTACAATAAAAGGTTTGACATGTCAAAAAAAATGAATATCTCCATGGCTGAAATCACAGAACTACATTTTAAATATATTATTGTGCATGTGAAACGGATCTAAAAAAGCGTTTTGAATATATTTTATCGAAATAAATTAGAATTTGGGTGTTCTAATCTTATGAGATACAGCTGTAGTTTTTGGGGATAGACCACAGATAAAGAAATGTGTTACAAGGAAGAATTATAAGCCCAGACAATACAATCCTGCATGGTCCACTGGTTCAGTTTGTTTGTGAGCAGTCTCAGCTGTTTGAACAGACGAAGGAAAAATTAATCTGAGGTTTGAGTATTTGCTGTCCTGATTGTTGGGTAAATGTAACAGCTAAAGAGACCTCTCTGCCTGTCTTGCCGTTTGAAGGTAGAAGGTAAAATACATCGGGTCTTCTCTCTGCTCAGCTGCTGTGGAGGCTTTATAGACCCTACAGCTTGCTTTATGTTGGGAAACACGCCTCTTTGACGGCTCATTAAAATCTTAAGACCATGAACTGCAGTTTCTATACTCAACTTACTGAAACACCCCTTTTGATAGTTGGGACTCTTTCTATACCTCTAGTCTAATATATAATAGAAAATATTGATATATTTCAACAGGTGATGCAATGAAAATCTGTCTCTAAATCCGTCTTTTGTTGTGTTTTTCTTTATTTTTCATTTTTACAGAAGTAAAGACACAACAGCATGCACACATTTTGAAAGGTTCTCCTTCTACCTGTTAAGTCTATAGACTTATTTATTTGGTATTTTGGGAACTGTAAGAAAGACATTTGTGTTCTCTTATGCCAGCTCTGACTTTCGTTATTGGTAAAATCTCCTGAAAGGTTTACCATTATTCCATAGTTTCTCAATTAGGGTCAGTGTCTCTTCGAGTCATTCACTATAGTCCCAATGTCTTATAAATTTTTTTAAACCTTTCTACACTAAAAAATGTCTACTACTTAGCATCTCCACTTGTTTTATCTTTGACTGCACCAAAATGGTGTCACTTTTAGAGATGTATATCCTACCTCACGTTGTTAGTTAAGCATAAAACTATATATAAAACTGAACTATGCTCGTC
>JAVLVB010000669.1:1525408-1576378 GCA_032876305.1 Orestias chungarensis | reverse complement strand
TATATATATATATATATATATATATATATATATATATATATATATATATATATATATATATATATATATATATATATATATATATATATATATATTTGTATCAAATGTAACTATTAACAAGAGAGTTTAAAGCTTTATGACCTGTTCTATTGATTCAAGACATTTTAAGGCAGACACGGGCACACCCTGACATCCAAGACCCGCTGCTCATCTTTTGAAAAGCAAGGCGTCATCTCGCAGAGATTGACTGTAACGAGTTCTCTAAGGCGTTGACACAGATGTTATGGTAACCGCTAGTCTTGAAAAGTGCAAGAAAAGACCTCCGACCTGTAGAGTAATAAATCATTTGAGCATACAAGACTGGAGGACTTAAAAAAGGGCCAATTGTTTCAACAAATTCAGCAATTTCACATGAAGGTACAATGTACAGCTGCTTGGTGTCAGAGAGCATAGATCTGGCGTGCATGCTGGAAAGAAAGTTTCGCTGTCACAAAGGAAGCTCCACAAAAAGGGCCACAGTTTGTCAGACGGTGACATTGATTACTTCAATTCAAACAGCACCATGATTTGAAACCAGTAATGATGGGTTCCCAGACTACTATTGATGAAACATTCAATTCTTTGTCAATGTCGCAACTTTGTTTTATGCTTTTATATCCTCAAAAACTGGCATACAGAATGAGTTTCTTAATTAACTTCAGCTAAGTTATCCTAATACAAAGCACTGCGTTGTTCACTATGCAGAATTCTCTTTAGTTCATGATTATTGTTGCATCCCCATTTAGAACATCTTGTTTTAAAATTACCTAGTGACCCAACAATTGTTACATTCTATATCATTATCTGTTATTTTTTTTATTTATTTATAAAAATACATCCACATATAAACTGACTAATGGGTCTAAACCTGCCTTGAAAAGGTTTTGAGGTAGGCTTAAAATAATTTAAAAAAAAGGTTAAAGATACCATTCACCTTGTAACTATGTAGATTCTTATAAAAGTCAGGAATATGTTGTCTACTCATAAAAAAGAGAACAAAAGTTTAAAAAGGTTTGAAAATAAATATTTGGAAAAAAACATTTTTTATTATTATTTCTTAAACATTTTATGGGTCTATATTTAGCATGGAAATGATATTAGGCTAGGCTTACAAAGGTTTCCGATTATTAATGTGACACTACCAGGCTTGAAAAGCTAATCATTTTGCATTTCAAAATAAAGCTTAAAGACTTAAAATAAAAGCTTCAGGAATTCATAGATTAGTTCAGAACCAAATGTTGGTTCTATATAACACAGGTATCTACAGGTAGATATATGTATTTACCCTCGGTAAGTGGAGACTTGCAGCCCAGCTTTATAGCTGCAAGGCTTTAACGGTGTATTTATCTACTAAGAAGACAATTTTGAAAAATAGTTTAACAACAAAATCAATCCAAAAAAATCATGTTGCCACTACCATGTTTCACCATGCAGTTAGTGTGTTTAGAAAGTAGTTCAGAAATTTCTTCTTTTTTTTTTCCTCATGTGACCAGAGCACCTTTCTCCAGACCTTCAGTGTGATGCCTAAAGCATGTAGCAAACTGCAACAATTTCAATAAACTGTTTTATTGTTCTGGCAGCTAATACGTGTGTGACAGATTCCCACTTGAGCTGTGATTGTCTTAACTACTTTTCCCATGTCAGTTCAGATGAACAGCCGTGTCTTAGTAGGTTTGTACTTTTGCTACACAATACAGAGGAACCCCACCCATTCACGGTTCAATTTTTATGGATCTTTTACTATTTTCGAAATACCTGCCTGTTCAAGGCTTTTACAAAGCCTCTTGGCTTATACAGTGATTCAATTCCATTTAGATACTATTTACCAATTAGGCTACTTCTGAAGGCAGTTTGCTAGATTTCATTCATGGACATCAGAGGGGTGCAATCAAAAATGCACATTACATTTTTCAATTTTTAAATCGAATCGATGCATAAGTTCCCATTCCCCTAAAAATATATATTATCAGTGAAAATCCTAGTAAATTGCATCTAAGTTTGTAGTTGTAACTTACAAATTGTAGAAAAAGAACACTTACTTGTGGTTGTTGCAATTGCCCTCCAAAAAGATAATTACAATCACTTATCACGTCATTTCACTGGCCAAACCTACTCCATCTGTGTGGCTATAAGCTCCTCTATTGGGCTTTTCCACACAGACACAGCGCCTGACATTTCAATTCAAGCCGGACACTTGGGCTGCCAAGTAGTCAATTATTGGTGAGAAGAATGCAATGAAATAAGGATACTTCTAAAAACAAGCAACACCAGAGAAGCGCTCTGTGATCCTGAACAAATCCTCAGCTGTGTGCCAAAACAGTTAGGGCATACTGAGAGATGGACAAAGCTGTGGGCTTTGATGGACACGCTCACTGGTCTGTAGATAATAAACCCTGATTGTCACACCTGAGGATTACGGTGTCCAGCCAGTGCATAGACATAACAAAAAAATAAATAAATGCATTGCAGTAAGTTAACTAGAAGCAATTTATTCAAACAAATTGGAGAACATATACTGATTTATCCCTAAAACGCTCTGGTGTATGAGTGATGCAACATTTTATTCTAGTGCAACCCTCCAGGAGCTGAATCGATTTGTCAATAAAAACATTCATTCCTTACCCTCCTCTTTATTCCCCTCCCCATCTTCTAACAATCTATGCTTCTGCTGCATCCATCTGAAAATAGCCCCTCTTATTTCACAAGAGGCGAGCGGTTTGCTCTCCCGTCGGCTACAGTGAAAGGAAAGGATCATGCAAGTCTCCAGTGGGAAGGGAGCAGAGAAAATAAACCTCCATCTCTGCATCAGATCTGAACACAGAGACACAGCCGATGGCCAGTCTCTTCATGAAAAAGATCAACTGTCTTCTGATAAACAAAGACATCTTTGCAGAGCTATAAATTTGTGGGGAAGCCTCATTTTGGGCTGATATCTGTGGATGATCTGTTACACCCGAAACATTTGTAGAAATTACTGATGGGCAACATCAAAGGCGCAGTTTCACTTCTGCTGTCACATCCATCTGGTCTCCATGGTGTTTCTTGATGTATTTTAAGGTATAGTTAGTTTTTAAAACACTAAAATAGGCAGTTATAGTCATTTTAGGGGGGGTCTCATGTAGTCTCGCATTTTAGTGATATATGACAAACATCACACATGGCTGTAATACACAGGAGACGGTAAAATAAGCTACATAAGGCTATATTTGGCAAATATGTTTTTATTTTCCATTTCCATTAACCTTTTCCAATATGACACTTCAAAATGCTCATAAAAACATCAACCCAAACACTGCTACTAATAAAACTATTACGGAAAGGGTGTCTTGATTGTACCTTAAGTATGAAAACCCATTTTTGTTTCAGTACTTTTTTTTTAATAATAGGTTTTACAGCATTACAATTTTGTGACTTCCTATAATTAAATCCATTCCTTTTCCAGACACAAAAATGGAATTGGATATGTAACCAATTCTGTGTTCTGATTACTTAATGGCCGTCCAAATTATTCCACATTGCTCCCTGTTGTAATATTCTGTTTTAATATCGAAGGTTTTATGTATTTTCAGCTGACTTAACATGGGAATCCAAACATATTGGAGAAAAGATTTTGTGGTGAAGAGCTGCTTCTCCAACCCCCCAGAGACCCTGACAAGGCAAACATTGCAGCGTTGCCTCCAGAGTGATTTTCAAAACATCTTAGACCAGCTTGCCATTGGGTTGGACTGTGTATCTCTTCTCCCCTGCTTCACATTAATAAAGAGAATAGGATTGGGCGAAACTAGGTATAGGTCATGATTTCAAGATGTTCAGCATGGTCGAGTTAAAATACAGGGGGGGGGGGGGTCCAAACAGTCTCAAATACTCACTGGGCATTGAAGGCAGTGAAGGGTTTTATGCACTCATGCATATTGCTGATGTCAACATAAAGAGAAAAAAAATGTTTAATGAGGTTTTTGTTCATGCAGAATGCCTCCTGGACTTAAATCAATAGAGTATGTGAATTACCAGAGGGAGAAGCTATTGATGCTGTTTTGTCAATTTGTCATCTAATTATACACGACTACACAGCACTTCACAATACTACAGCAGAGGTGGTGTAATTAAAGAGGACCATGTTGACTGGTTGCTGTTATTTCTATATCTCTGGTGGTAGGTAATGTTTTGTCCTAATTTTAATCGATACCATGGAACAAGAAATTATTGTTTTGGTCTGGTACACAGAGGAAAGCCAAATAAACTGCTGTAATTTAAAGCAACAAAAAACAAAACTTTCCTAGCAGAGTTATGTGTACACAATGTTCTCTGTTTTACATCTCCCATTTGAAAATGTAGGTATGTTTCTACCCTGGTAAAGGAAAAATTTTTGAGTAGAGAAAAGACCCTTAGATAATTTATGGAGGATTTATCAATATGTTAGTTTCATTTCAAACTTGATGGAGATTAATAGCAACTTTTAGGAACAGCTTAGCCATTGTATAAAGTGTAAGGTAAAGCTGATCATTCTCCATTTTTAAAGTTGAACTGAGGTGATTTCTGCAGTGACTAGGTTAGGGTCCAACATGGTGTGGCAGCATGGTTTGATTTCACAATTCTGGTTGATCTTTTTTCAACATAAAGTTACACATCCTTGACTGTGCTACAGTCATCTGCTCAAACAATCACATCAAAATTTGTATATTATGAGAGTGTGCAACGAACATGACACACAGTAAGAAGACAGGTTCTGAGTCCCAGATATGAACTAGTTTTGATCCAAAATGTTCAAGTTAACCCTACAAGAAAAGCTAAATACCTTGTTTGTATGCCAACTGAGGCTGGTAAGACAGAATCATTATCCATAGTAACAGCTGTTATGAACTGACAATGGGCTGAAAAGCCACTCTGCAAGGATTAAGCCGGGACTTCATTTTCGGTTTTCACAGTGGTCTGATGAAGTTAATAATACAATAGTAATAATAGTAATTTCAATACTTCCAACATTAAATATACCATAATACACATCAATATGCTCATCTTAGTAAAATCTTAGTAATATTGCAAGCAAATTGGAGTTATACTGAACAGAAAAGCCTGAAAATACCGAACTGCAAATACGTGGTTATACTGGTTTCCAAAATACAACCAAATAAGAAAACCACAAATTAGGCCTCTGCAAGATCACTTTTTAATGGACTCTGCAAACAGATGGAAATTACAGTTTTTCATAAGGATTCATCAATGAGTTCAAACAACATGAAGCAAGAAGCGTTCCAACAACCTGTGTGTTGTTTTTGAGAGGGATCTATTGAATTAATTCTACAGTGCAGATAAATAAAACATATTTTAACTCACAATTAAGTTTGGACTTTGTTTGCAAAGGCAACGGCCAAGGATCCACGTGGTAAACCTTTGGAATAAGTGGAATGCAACCTTTTCTCTGCCCAAATTAAACTTGATTATAATCTTGAATGAAAAGCCTTACTCTAAACTCTAATAGCCTGTTCATCCAGTCTGATCTCAAAATCAATGTGGGACACTGCATGAAGAATGCAATCCATTACTTCTCACGGCTTCAGAATCTCAAACAACAATGCCGTTTTCATCCAACCAAGGAGCTGCATCTCATGCAAACTCTCTACCTTGTTTCAGCCTCAGGCACTCCCAAAAACCCACAAGGACTTGTAGAAATAAGCACAAATTGATTTCATGAGAAACATATTATTTAAGCATATCTGTACACCAAAATGTTTAAGCATGCTCCAACACAAAAACATTTACTCACATTATTACAACAGGAAAATACATTTTATATTAGCCAAGCTGAGGTAATCTGCCAGAACCCTCTGTAAGCAAGACTACCACCAAGAATGTGTTATTCATTTTTTAATATACTCAAGACTTCTAAAATAAAACTTGTTAAGTTTCTGTCTCTAAGCATGCAGCCAGAAACCAAATATAGGCTTAGTGGTTTGTTCCTAATTGGCCACTATATTGATTTCCTTCCCACTTGTCACTCCTGAGGTGACCTTTTCTTTGAGAATAATTGCTCTATTATGAGGTTTATTCAGGCACCTGCTGGGTATCTCAGATAGTATTATTGTCCGATTAGAAACCTCAAGTAGTAAAACAGTGACCCTGCTCTGAAAATGTTGAGGTGAATTAAGACAGGTCTGACTCTTTCAACTCCAAGGTCCTTATCTTCAAATGGGAATCAAGCGATGGCTCTGGAAAATATGAACACCAACATATGCCTTAGAAATAGCCACAATTAACTGGAAAATTCTTCAATGTTTCAAAGAAATATCAATGTAGGTGTCACATTTTCCTGGACGCAACTTGATGGTTTTACAATTAACAATGTTTTTATTTTGCTTACTTCTGTTTCACCAACAGCAAAGCAATCCAGTGCCATTAAAATGTGACTCATGTTCTCAGAGTTTACCCAGGAAACTTCCTGAGGCTGTGGTTGCCCCCCTCATTATCAGGAGAAGCAACCAAACTCAATAACTAAATAAAGGACAGTGGGCATGGCTATTTTTTATTAATGCAACCAGCAATGACCAGAAGGCAAAAACAAGTTTGAAAACTCTCAAACTGGAAGATGTGTGACATGGTGACTGTGCTGGTATACTGTTCAAATATCTATGAGAAGAGACACAAAACTTTTCAGGAAGACAGATGTAAGTAACTTTAGTACACAAAGGTATACACGCACTGTGGTTTTCTGAAGTAGAAATAAATCTACTCCACATCCCGTCCAATAAAAATCCAACATCATCTGGTGAGATTCATTATCCCGCTGAAGAAGAGGAAACCCTCAGCATGATGCTTCTGCCCCCATGTATTCAGCATGTTTGTTCTTTTAACAAAATTTCACATACGCATTTGTAGGCATGTGGTGTTAAATACTTTAAAGAACATACATACATGAATTGTATTTAAAATGTTATTTGGCTATTCTGTCTTAAACTCTTAATCCCTTTTTATTTTAGGATTAGATGTGATGTTGTTTTTTCTGCATGCTCCAGAAAAGAGGTTAAAAACTCAAAATGGTAAAACAGAAAAAGTTGTCCTCTCTTAAGCCTTTCTGTTATCTGCACTAAGTCTTGCTCTCTCTTGCAATCTGACTAAACCACAGATATGTCTAAACATGTAGAAAACCTACAGTTCTGGCAAATAGCTTTAAAATGTGTTTTACACTGTAGCAACACTGAAAGCAGTAGATCGGGTTTTCATTCTTTCAAAGTTGTTTAAATATCCACCTATAACAATATCACTCCACTCATAATGACCCTATTTTACGCCTGCTAGTCATAAAGTTCCAGCTCCTTGCTAAGTACATCAATAATATATAGGCTCTTGCATGTGTTCCAAATTACATGCAAACTGTTTTTAGTTGACATCTTTTGGCATTTAGTTGTTTGTTTTTAAAGTTTACCTATTAAACCATGTAAAAGCAGTGAAGCATCAGAAGCATTAGTGAGGGTTTTAGTTACCCTAGCATATCGACATTTGCCTTGAGTAGGGGTTCTTAAACAGCATTTGAGGTACTTTATCTTAATAACCACTTGAACCTTAAAACAATATTTTGTACATTATGTTTTCTAAAAAAGAAAAAAAATAGGATTCATGCAATGTTCCTGTTTTGCTTAGATCAAATGTGTAACGTTTGTTTTGGTGTACCCATTCCAGCACAGCCAGGGGAAACAGACTGATGAACACTGAGGTGAGTATTTGTCACTCTGGTATAGATGTCATATTTTCCCACCCTTGTAATGCAGGATTTGTTAGCTACGCGTTCCCTCTGGTGCCACAAACGGATCGCATCTCAGAATTTTGGAATAAACAGCTATGACTCACGTTTCTGCTGTTAGTGATGACACCATCATTCCCGTTGGCTTTTTTTCTTTGTAGCACAGCTATACAGAGCCATTCCTTATACTAAGTACAAAAAATCCATCTCTGGTCAGACTCCAAGCATGTAAACACACATTCTCACACAACCGAACCTTCACAAACATGAATAAAGGATGAGAGGTTTAAGCTCCCATTAAAAATCGCTGGCAAGCCTCTTTGAGCATCTTGACGGTGCAAACATTTTGGGTAAAGCCGATGTTCAGTGGTCTTAATGCGCTAATTTTTTCCAATACACTTTGTTGCTACAAAGCATAGATCTGTATAAAAGCTTCTCAGCGGGATGAAATCGATTTTCAACACATTATTTTGATCCCTGCTGGCAAATATACATCAGACAAACCGCGAGATTCTTTTTCGTTTACCGAAGTTTATTGCTCTCTTGCAAAAATATGCCTTTAAACCCAATATGTAATTGCTATAACAAGTAAGCACTTTCTTACATGTTCTAAAGAGTTAAAATAAAGGTATATCATAAAAGCTGACCGCTTTCTAATCACACCTGGTGAAGAATTATTTAAGCTAAACCCAAATATAAAATTCAAAGATGACTTAAAGAGAAATATGAAGTCCTAATAAGCAAAAAACTGCGCTAAAAAAAAAACTGCCTTGAAACAGGTATGGCCTAAAGTGTAAAGGCTGGTGGTGAAATTGGCTTGTGACTCGTCAGTCAGTTTTTCCTATCGGTTACCAATTACTTTCTGAAGAACAAGAATCTAAATATCCTGTTTATAGTTTCTGTGCTGTGTTTAAGTCACAGAAAGGAAACATATGCAGGTAGCTAGTTCAAACAAAACAGATTTATAGATGCAGGTCAGGTGTTAGGGTTACTCTACAACAGATGCACTACTCTGACCAATGTGCTTTTCCTCGTCTGACGTGTATAAATAAATAGTATCAATGCTGGAAATCGCTTCCTGTTCCAATAGTATTGTTTACCAGTGCACAACGCATGGTCCATAAAGACATAGATTAGTGAGATTTTGTGTGTAACAACTTGGCTGGTCTGAGCAGAATCCTGTTCTTAACCTGATAAAGCACCTTTGGAATTTAACAGAGCAGCCTTTTTCGTCCAAAATTGGCAGAGTTACTAAATTTACCAATCCCAACTACTTTAAATTTCATCACTGGACGAAGCTCATCATGCTGATGTCAACTTCCTAACACAATTAGACGACACTTCTACTTTCATTATGAATAATTAATGATCGCTCAAGACAGGATCTTTAAAAATAAAGGTTTTCATTGTAGTCAATTATATTTGTAATTTAAAAATGGCAAAAATCTGTATCAGCAGGACAAAAGTTAAAAATAAACTCAACCCAGAACTTCAGGTTCAGACTTAAAGTGAAGATTAAGGCAGCAAACGACTCTGCAAATCCCCCACATTCTGGACACAAAGGTTTTAAACTTTTACCTTGATGTTGGTGCCCCCTTGCGGTCTTTCTGAGGAACATACCCAACACCTTACCCACTAAGTAGTTATTGGCTATAAAATACATGTATGTATTTAAGTTTTTTAATCTCCTCTAAAGTATATACATTTATGTTTAATATCTGTACAATGTGCTTGTGCACAAAAACTTGCACATTAAGGCTGATTCTAATTCAAACAGCCAAAATCTGACGAGGCACATCCTTTTATAATACAGTAACAAAAAGTCAATTACCCCGCCACATGGTGAACAGAATTTAGCCAAGATTTTCATAAAGGACTGCTTTCCAATTCCTTAAAGTAAAAAGAGCAGCTGCTGGAAGCTACACGGATTGCCTAACTTGTCCAACAAGAAAAAAAGGAATTGTCATTTTATTGTGTTTGTACAACATAAAATTTGAATCTGAGATTTTTCTATTTTTTGTGATTCGTTAAATTGTCTGATTACATATCACATAATTAAATAGAGTTGACCTTTAAACTTTTATTTTCAGAGCTTTATCAGGTCATAGAGGGTAATATGTTTTAATGATTTTACCTGTATCTATGAATAAGATATCATAGCAGTAAAACAAATTTGACACAACCTCCTCAGATAAAATATAGGGAATGGTTAAAAAGAAGGTTTGAAGGAATTGAAATTCAAAATGCACAAATGTTTGGCAGCTGTAACAGTTTGGCGGTTGTGTTGTTGCTTTCCAAGCCATGTCGGATGGGATTAATCATCCAGTCTGCCAAAAACCAATAACATCAGCTAACTGAAGTCTATCAGAACCTCCTTATCTCTTTGTTCCTGCTGGCGCCCTGTTTAGTAGAGTTGGCTTTCAGATTTTAGATGTAGCTACAGCTCAATGATATTCTGTCAGTCATCCATAACACCAATATCACTTTTTAATTTCATAATAGCGAGTGTGTTCCAGTTACATTTTTGAATCTAAAGGTTCAAGGACCTGATTTGTTTGTTTTGTTTAAAACTCTACTTCCATCATGGAAGAAAAACTGAATGTGGTTTGGGGGTAGAGATACCTTAGTAAGCAACAGTAACACCATCAACAAGAAGAGACAGTGGAGGCTGTAATTTCTAGAGGAAGTGTAGGTCCTTCAGGGATACTATGTACCTTTTTCTGTCATCATCCGTTTCAGGCAGCAGAATCAGAGCCAGGAACTTAAAAATGCTCAACGACCTATAAAAGAAGGCAAGTTCTGTTCTGGGAACTACTATGGAATCACATGAGATTATGGTGCAAAGAAAGTTTAATCACAAAATATAGAAAATCATGGACAACCCAGAGACATCTTAACATTTGCTGTAGAATAAGCTTGAGCATCATAGGTTACCTAACATTTAATTTTAATATGATATTAATAAATTATTTTGTATATGAATTTCAAATTCAGAACGTACAAATTTCTTTTTTGAGCCAATCTAAAACAAGCAGACATAAAACATTTTGCAATTTCTGAAAAATGAAAATGACCATGAGGCAAATATAGACAAGATCAACTCCAGCATGTAAAACTAGGAGCCGTATGGACTTTAAATCATGTTTTGCTTATGGTCATTGAATATAATATGGTAAATCAGTCTGACTGTGCAATAAAACTGCCTGCCAAATTTTATTAGGGTTGTTACTAGAGCTAGATTATTTCTGCAAAGACAACAACAACTCTACGCAACGCAATAAATAAAGGCCTGATAGAGCACACAAAGCACTCATTTTCTAATGATGCATCACTGAGCTTAACTGTAAGGGATGGATTTATTAGGAAAGCTTTTATATTACGTGGGGTGGGCATTGTGAAACCTTACTCATGATCAGTATTTGGATTTATTGTGACAATGACAAAGGATGAATCCTGCCACAATAAACACTGGTTAGCTTGGATTTAATATTACAAGAGGATGTTATTTTAGTTGTTTGCCTTAAAGATAAACTTCCTACTACAGGCTTACTACCTGGGCTAATGATGTGGTTAGAAATCAGTTTATCAGCTCATCATGCTCATTACATAAGGCAACTACACAAACAGCCTAATTATGATAGAAACCGCACACTGGCAGCTAATAATACACTTGTTAACATTATAGCTAGGTTATGAGAAGTTACTGTTTAAATGTATTTTTGTAAAAACTATTTTTACTTATTTTATTAATAAGCCAGACAAAAAAAGTTTAAAAAGAGCTTCTTAAAGCCACTGGAGGTTTCTGCACCACTTGCCCAACTTGTTCCTGCGGCTTGCCATTTAGCTGGCTGAAAGAAGGCTTCAGCACTTTTCTTAGCCAGACTACAAAAAACAAATGGACTCCTCTGTAACAGCCCCAGTCACAAAAATTGCAGTCATAGTGGGGAAAATACATTAGACAACCTCCATCACAATGCAGAACTACACATAGCAAACTAATAACTTATGGATGCTTTCAACCATTACTTTAGGCAAGGGGTCCTCAAATCCAGTGTGGTAGAAGTTTTAGATGATTTTTTTAATGTTAGTACAAGTGTGTTGGAAAATGGATAGATATGAAAGTTGCAGGGCCTGGATTTAAAGACCCCTGCTCTAGGTTATAATGCAGTGGGAGGCTTTTCTACTTTAGTTTATTTTGTTCTCAAAAACACGTAGATAAAGACCCTGTCATTTGGAAAAATAAGTGATATTTCCCATTTGTGTTTGAAAGCAGGAGGATCCAGCGGTCCGGACTGCGTGCCAGCTCATTGGCACTCAGGGGAGACAAGCGGACAACATGACTGTCAGATTAAAGAGATGCACGGTTTTCAACTCTGCAAAGACGATATTGTATCAAGCTGCAGCACCCTCCTTTTCTCCTTACTTTTTGAGCAGTAAGTTTCTGTTGAGCTAAGCTCCTGCATTCAATTCCACAAAGAAGCGCAACCTAAACGCTAAACTTTGATAACTCAGTCTTCTGATCTGTGAATCAAAGTAAAAATATGTCACGTCTAGGGATGGTTTATATTGGTTTCAAATGTTATCCTGAAATCTTTTAGTATTTATGTAAAAACAATAAAACTGATGATTATCTATTTCCAATATTTTTCTGGTCTTTAACTGCTTCATGTCACATCAATCTACTTCAAGACTTTAACAGAAACAAAAGTAATTTTTTTGTATAAGTAAACTGCACACAGTAACTGCATTGAACATGATTTTGGAATGTGTTGATATTTATCGACGCTTTCATAGAACCAGCAGTGGATAAAATACTAATTCTGAAAACACAGTCAGTTTTGAAGGGTATGTTAAACAATATTAATTGTGATTCATCATCGCCATGAATCCAAATTCATATCACAGGTTTTTACAATCGTAATAAATGACACAATCGATGTGCGAGCATTGAGCAGAGCTGTTGTAATCCAAGCATCATTAATACTACTTTAGCAGAGGTTTTTAAAACTATGAAAAACTGCCGTACGTTTTTTTCGTAAGCCATAAAATTGATGTTCTTCCTCAAGGATTTTCAGCTACTTCAAGCTTGAAGTCAGTTATTTTACATCCATGTTTTCTTTCTGCAAAAACCTTTTTCAGTCACATCTCCATAGAAACCAGGCGACCGCTGGGCATTTGGAGTGGGCCCAGCAAATGTCATGATGAAAGTCGGTCTTTCATGCACGGACACTAAGCACCGCTGAGGACACACGCAATAGCTGCCAATATTTTGACCATGGGAAATCAGAAGGGGGCTGACATCGTAGCCTCTGACCATGTTTGAAAGCATGAGGATGCAGCGGTGCGAGATGCGTGCCAGCTGATTGGCACTCGGGGGACACAAGCGGACAACACGACTGTAAGATTACAGAGGTGAACGGTTTCCAACTCGACAAAGATAATATTGCATCAAGCCTCAACCCCTCCCTTTGCATTTCAAGCTCCTTTCGCTATAATGTGATGGGCTGTCACATTCAAGTTCTCGAGCTTGTCAATTTGAAAGGATATCAGCATTCCTCGCAGGAGACTTTCTGCAGCCATAACAATAACACTAAAGGTTCGAAGCGTTAAATGTCAGCAGGAACAGTGGTTGGAGGACTGGCCCTGGCGCACAAAAGCAAGTTCATT
This sequence comes from Orestias chungarensis, assembly GCA_032876305.1. Lineage (NCBI taxonomy): Eukaryota > Metazoa > Chordata > Actinopteri > Cyprinodontiformes > Cyprinodontidae > Orestias > Orestias chungarensis. Next base: position 1,562,937 of record JAVLVB010000669.1, on the reverse strand, counting down.
CCTCTAGATTTGTGCGCTCGGATGCCAAGTCCTGGTCACAGCCTTCAGGGCGCTGCAGGCTATCGACTGGCTTTGTGCGCTGCTTCATGAAGCAATAAGGAGAAATCAGAAAAAACAAAGGACAACTTTATTGTTGCTCAGTTTTCATATAATAACTTTTACAAACGGGGTTAGGTGATAAAAGGAAAATAAATATATCTTAAATTTACAATCGGACCTTGAAAAAGACAAATTAAATGAAAGTCCTAGCTTGTCGCCAAAGTGTGCATCACATTAAACCATCATTGCTCCTCCAACAGTGCCACAAATAACTCCTGGCAGCGTGTCCAATGAAGCCGGAGCACAAGCTTCGCCTAATTTGCATCCCAGCCCACAGGCAATTACCTGCTTATCGTTTGTGACTAGCACTCGCTCTTTTGAACGTTTGTCGCAGACGTGGAGGAGGGGCAGAGACAACAAGAGGGACCTGAGGGGGGGTGGAGAGTGGTGTGAGGTGGCAAACCTGAATATGCCCGGCGTATCAATTAGTGGCCTCGCGGAACATGGTGGCTCCTGATGGCCTCCCCGCACCGCAGCTCTGGGCCCCTAATTACAGCCGGTCGATAAGGCCAGAAAACACAAGCTCGTGGACTGAGGCGAGGCGCAGATAAACAACCAGAAGTGGACGAGAATACAGATATTTTTCCATACACACTAACCAACAATTGGTACATCTAGCACACATAAACATTACACAGGCGGTGTGATAGGCTGAAGATGAATGATTTGATAAAACTCAAACTAAAACTTTAAATTTCAAATGTCTAAATCTTATCTCCACAAAAGAAATACTGGGTGACTGAATAGAAAAGATCAAGGTAATAAATCAAAGGTAAAGGCTATAGTCTCAGCAAGACACTACCTTTATAGGAAAAATACCCTGTTTAACTGTTAAACATTAGAATATTATGTAATCAATTAGAAAGACTATGTGAGAAGGGTATTGCTACTTAAACATGGCTGTCTTACATGCCAGGAAAGGTAAGAATCAGAAAAGAGGCAAATGGGTCCATAGTAACTCTACAGGAGCTACAAAAGAAGGCAAGAACAGGCAAGAACTTACAAAAAATAAATAAATAAATAAACAAATAAAATAAAATAAAAAACAGACTAGGGTTGAGTATTACCTTCTAGCAATGATTCTAAACATACAACCATTGCTACATCCATTGGTTTTCGTCAAAGCTTATTTCTACTCCAGAGCCATAACTATTAAGAATCTATTGTTAGACATCGAATTTGACGTACACAGTGGTTCTTCACCCAACCTTACTATGCTTGAGGATTTATTTATCAAACAACAACTTCAGTCTCACAGGTGTCAAAAAGTAAGGCTGTGAGGTCTAATTTAGCAACAGTATAATTATATTTTTCCCACAAAATAGTTTTAAATGTCTAGAAATGCTGGCCTACTGTTTATTTGTTGATTCTATCCAACTTTTCTGTAAGACATATTTGAAAAATATTACGATACTATTTAGCTGTTCACCCAGAAATGAAGAAAATAAACACTCCTGTGCAAAGATAGTTTCCACTGCGCTTGCTAATTTAGATTTGGTTCTCGACCAATAAAATTCTCAGTTCTAAATGGCTTTAGAGAGATTTAGCAATTCACAAGCGGCTGTAAATGCCAGCGTTCCACTTTACTACAAATTCTCGAATGCTCTGCTGTTGTGTTGATGGGTGATTTGCTAATGCAGACGCAAGCCACACTTTTCAGATAAGCAATGTAAGAACCATATCTTATTCTCTTCACACTGTACACTCATTCACTACTGTGTGGCGGCTTAACACAACACATATAAAAAAAATACATTCAGGTGCATGGTTGTTTTGCGTTAATATTGAATATCTTAAAAATACACAGAAGTTAACAATAAAAGGCATTGCTTAGTATTCTCACAAAGCTCATACATTAACTGATAAACTGAGCCCTTAGATGGAAAAAAACACGTGGTGTTCACTGGAATACACATGCATGCCCTGCACTAAAGCCAGACTCACCAACCTGTCAGAAAATTGCTGACCTTTTCCTAAACAAGACAGTTTTACACATATCTGGGATGCCTATCTTTTTTTCCCCCAAAACAATTCCAACAAACACATACACAGCCGATGGCTACATCAACCATTAACGAGGTGGAGGATTGTCGTGACATTTAGTTCGCCAAACGCTGAATATTTATTGGAAAATTAGGATACCCCTCGCGTCTCATAAGCCATCTCGGCAAAAGATCATTTGAAGCCTGACAACAATCATGATGGATCGCTGAGCTGGCCGTCTGGCAATCTCTGCTCTAATCTCCACTTCAGGCACCAACATCACGACTCAATTGTTCATAATTGCCCTCAGCATGAACTGCGACACAAACATTAGTGGCATACAATCCTCCTCTAAATCCATCTTCCATCCCCTCTTATCAGTCAATGGCGCTCACCAAACACGAGCAATTGGTGCATTATCTATCGAGATTTCTAAAGTGAATAGTTGCGCTAATCTATTATGTCAACCCCTCTGTTTCTCATCTGTCCGATGTGGCCAATAAGATGTGCGGTTTCAAATGAATCCTGTGTATTTCATCAGAGAGATGTGCTCGACTGAATCAGCCTGAGCTTGAAAGGCAAACAAAGCACAGACTGAAGATTAGCCGGGAATATTCAGTGAGAGGTTTAGTGGAGTCTCAAATATAAAGTCAAGGGAAAACTTGTGCACTCCTTCCACAAGATTAAAGCAGTAAGGTTAGCCCCGAGGTACGGCTGATCAAAATTCACTTGATTATCCAATAATCTGCAACTCTGACCAGGTTTGGGAAAGCAGGTGTTTTTGAAGCATGCAGGGAGCTTGTGGTAAAATACCAAGGAGGAAGGAGTTCAGCAATGACCTTAGAGAAGCAACTGCTGCTGCCCATTTAAAACATTAGTTTTATACAAGCATTTAAAGCAAAACTAAAGTAGTTTCCGTTTTGGGTGATTTTGGCGGCCGGTGTGGACAAAAGCGGTAGTGTTTTGCCTGAAGGAAGACTGCATTTCTCATGAGGTCAAGCACATAGCGTCGTTAAATCTTAATCTCCCAGTTGCCTGTAGTTGGATTAAAGTAAATTTATGTTTTACAGTGGCTGTGTGAAGGATGAATAGAGATGAGATCATGAATCTAATTATGGCAAAAAAAAATCCAATGCTGATGTTGAAAATAAGAAACGGGAAAATGGACGTATGCCCTAAACCAGTCAGCACATTTGTAGTTGTTTTGTGTGGTAAGGTTCATACCACCCACCACAACTTGCTAAGAACGAACCCCTCGGGTCATGACAGACGTGTCATTCAATGAGCTGTAGGTTGACGTATAATCACAAAAGTTATAAAAAAAAAAAAAAGAAATTCATGAAGGTTCAAAAGTTACATAGTGTTGCTTTAAACTTATCCTAATACAGCGAAACTTTTGAATGCTGAGTTAAATTGTTCATACCTGCACACTTGCCAGGTTAACAGATGGTGCATACATCCTGAACCACCTTGATCCCAAAGGAACCTACGGAAGGAATCTATTTGTGGACTTTATCCCAACCTTCAACCAATATCAACACAGACCTGCTTCATCAGAAACTTTATTAGTTTACAGTAATTCACCAGCTTCCAGACAGAGCAGCACCAAGTCAGACTGGGTGGCACCTTCTACCGCACAAGAGTCAACTCCTCAACTTCACACAAATGCTTCCAATTGTACGTGGTCTCAAAAATGAACCTCATGAAGTTTGCAGATGAATAGTGTCTTTGGTCTGAAAGCAATTAGTCTAGGAGACTTGTTTAAAAATATGAAGTGTACACTTCTTTTACACTTCATATGTGTATGTAATGTAATATTTAGTTGGTTGGACAGAAACTCGGGAAAGGGGTTCCTCACTCTGGATGCAAATGACGTCTCCAAAGATGCTAAAGGTCACAGAGTGACAGAACCATAGAAGACACTCATCAGTTGTTACCAACATAGTACCAGCATTTTACAATGAATTAGTTGTAATTTATCTTCTCCTAATACAACTCTACACAAATTAGAGTTTTATCCTAATTAAAATTGAGACGCACCTTTTTGTCACTCTAACATGTGCAACTTGAAAAACAATTAGCAATTTATTTCATGGAAAAGTTTGTAGGGCATTCATTCTGCTGCAAAACGAAATATCTACTCATACCTGAGTTTGTTGTGGGTTTTTGGTTGAATGGTTATAAGACGTTGAAGGTTAGAATTAGAAAGGGACACTCAAGGAACACTGCTGTCTCATCTGTCAGTGTTGAACTTTTTGAATGGGATTTTCTGAGTGAATGGCAACAAATCAGGTTATTGACGCGGAATCATTCTTCCCTACCAAGGTTTTGTATGCCCTCTAGGGTTTTAAATGCAAATTCAAACACCTGTGATTCCATGGATTTATTTTTTTTGTCACAAATCCCTGCATAAGGACACACACACTTTGTCACAGGACTGTTTCTATCTGCTTGAGGCATTGTAGAAAGTCTGGTCTGACACTTTTGCAACTCAATACTGTAGTTGCTGTCAAAGACTTGCTTCACCTTCCATCTCCCATCCACCGAAAGTCATTTCAAAATACAAAGCTGAACAACACCGCAGGAAATAGTGTTTTAAAGATGCAGCGGTATACTGTCTGGCAATGTCCTTTCCTTGTTCCCTAAAAGGCGGAAGGTTAATGGTCACTGAGATAGACGCACTGTTGTTTCGCTAGTCAGGTTTACTTTGCCTATTTTGACCTGGGTAATCATTAGCCTTTCAGTTTCTTTAGTATTCCACTTGATAGGTAAAGTAATATAAAGTTGCATGGACATGTTTCTGCTGAATGTTTCTTAGACAGCTGTTAATGATCTGGCTTTGTATAAGTATTAATATTCTGACTGTGCTTTTCCTTGGTTTTAATTGTAATTTGAGAAAATTATGCTTTGCTTAATTTGACTCAATTATAGCTACATTTGTTTAACTGCATTCTAATTGATAAAAAAAAAAAATCAGACTTTCCTGATTGGACTTTAATTGGCTTGTTTACTTTAAACTTAAGTGTCCTGAGGTGACTTTTCTTTTAATTTGACACTTTACAAAAATAAAAGCCAATTTAAACACACAAGACATGCAAACTTATGAATTAAATCAGTAGTTTCATGAGAAAGGTTTCCCTTTCCTATGACCGGCTGCCAATGTAGGTATACAACAGGGTTTCTTGAATAAAAAAAATCTCTAAAGCTTTCTGAATTTGCAGCCGACATCTCTATGTGTATAACCACTTTATTCCTTACCAGCTTACCTTGACATCTGGTCTGGCAGAACATTTTCAATAGTGGATAAAAAATTAGCTTAATGTCTATTTTCTATGTATCACACATTTATCAACAGTATAAACCAGACATGATCAATGTTAACCAAAAAAAGAATGCATGTGTTTTGCATGCTGTTTAACATCTCTCAAAGTTTATATATTTTTTATGGAATAAAACTATACACTTGTAAGTAATCCACTAAAAAGTTAGGCATATTTTCCATTTATCAGCTACGTTAAATACAAAAAAAGAATCTAAGTATTTCCTGTTTATTTAACTTATTAAATTTAACTTAAAATTGTTTTTCTAAACATTAAACCTGTTCACCTTCCTTTTTGTTTAAAGTTCTGTAAAAAAAAAACACGGAAATTGAGATCAGTCATAAAAAGCCGAATCTGTGCAACTACTACACTATTTCCATGACAGGCTTCCTTCATTGTTTTTTTTGTGTGGTTTTTTTTGGTTGGCCTTTATGAAAACATTCCAAGCTTGACAAGTTTAATGTCTGTTTAACGTCATTTCATCATTATTTGATGAAATTGCATCTTTATATTCGGAATATAGGCTCCAAAATAAGAAGATAATGTTTTTAGCAAGAGTCTTAGAATAAATAAGAAAAATCTTCACAAGAAAGTATTTTGATAAATGTGTTGGGTTAGGAAAATTCAGCTTCATTTGCAAGGTTTTTGCATTTGAAAAGAAAAGGTACATCGCCTAAAAACAATTGAAAGAGACATTAACATTAGTATCTGATCAGAAGATACTAAATGTAAACAAATGGGGGTATAAAAGGAAAAAACAGAGGTCCGATATGTAGAAGCTGCGGAGATGTAGAATATGTAGGAATATATAGGGTTTCAATACGGACACATTTATTTTTGCAACTCCTCAAACCCCTTTCGAAACTCTTTCTTAAAAGCAGTCGCCAGAAAAACAGTGACATTTCCATGTTATTGGTGACTATTGGAGACACATGAAGGCATTTATCATCCATCTCCTACTAAATGAGAGGTGTTGTTCCCGCAAACGCTCGAATGTGGCTCCGAGTGACCTAGCTGCCTTCAGGACGACCAAACGCTGCTTACACTGCAAGGACAAGTAGGTATAGAAGTTTTTTCAATCAAATTTAGACTATATATAATTGGTGTCTCTTATTCAAGGTGGTGATTATTTTTGCCCAGGCAAAGTATAACATGAACTTTCACAAACAAAAAATTGGCATGAGGCTTTTTGTTTTGTTGTGACGAATTATACTCACCTGTAAATTCCTCATTCTGAATGACTGTATTTACCACTGATTTCTATTGTTGGCCAGTACTGAGAAAGGTAAGAGACGGAGGGTATAACAGAGGCCAGCTTTTACTACCTGACAGCCGAAAGCTCAGTAAGGTAAAAACACCACATTCATGAGCAATAAAATATAATAAAGGACTTTTCTCGTGGCTCCGATAAAATCCGAAAAAAGGCTTTGTGTTGTTGCATTGCGGCCCAGCTATGGCTCTGTCCATCATTGCTCTCTTCCGCTGGCCCCCGAGATGACCATTTAATTCACAAACACCCACAGGCTGCTCCCGTCAGCTGCTACTCAAGCTGCCGTCATGGCACAATCTTTGGGTCTGGCTCGAAATACTCCCAAAGTTTGCTATTGTGCTAGTGAGAAATGCTACAGAATTCTACTTCAGTGTGGCAGATTGTAAAATTTCAGCTCTTCCTCCACGGTCTCCAAGTTTATAACTTCGGGATGTAACAGAATCCATCTATTGCAAAGTTCTACAGTCACATAAATGGCAATAAAGAAAATAGAAAAAAGGCAGATTACTAGCCTGAATTATAGAGGCATCTCTGCTGCAGAACTGCACATTAAGTATTGGAACTTATGACCCTGCTTTTAAGCTATAAACGACTTAAAATACAAAATAATGAAACACCCCATTTGATATAGTTTATAGTTCCTTGCACTTTTTAATCACATTATAACTACAATCCTTGACGCTGGGCAGAGTTTGAGAATCTGGAGCAAGAGCTGAACCCTGGTGTTCACATGCATCCTTCCATAGAGCCTTAATAAGCTTAGAATGTTCTGCAGAGAAAAGTGGTAAAAAAAACAAAAAGAGGTCTTAAAAGTTTACAGGGATAAACCTCGATGAATTAGCAGCTAAATATTACTGCAAGTATTGACTCATCAAGGCTTCATTCCACCACTCATTATGGGAGCTTGTTTTTCTTTGTGCTATTTTTATGTGTTGGTGGTTTTTTATTTTTGCTGCACAGGTGAAGAGATTTTTGCTCATACATATATTTTTCATATTATAGAGTTGATATGATGCCTAAATGTCAAAGTGAGTCAGTGGATTTAGGTTTTATCACATCAAGCAGCTGATCAGCATCTAAAAAGTAAATGCAATACATGGAGAGATGGAGATGATAAGAGGCAACATGGATGCAGACGAGGACCAAACATTAGAGATAGAAGGAAGAAGTTCAAACCATCTCTTATCAGTCATAACGGGCAACGATAACATCCCCAACTCTAACATCTCTTTGCCCATCTTTTTAATCCTACAGCCAAAAAAGGGTACAGCAAAAGCAAACGACGTGGATTACCAGTGCGTTTCAACAACTGAGTAATAGTCTAAGGGGTTTGAAAACTTTTAAAATGTGCTGTTTATTTGGCAGCACAGCCTCTTTAATTCTAAGTCTGTACATATGGGGACATTTTACGGGATACACTTGTCTTTATGGTCTTATGATGTTAAAAAAGCAGCATTAAATTATTCTGAACCCTCTTTTTCTGCAGATCCATCACCCACCCCTCCTCAGCGCCAACTCCTGCACCTCCACCTTGTTTTACTAATGAGTGTTTGAGCTCTGTTGATTACAGAAGAGCTGCTGCTATCTCCAGGGAGCTGCCCTCTCACCGTGTCCCCTTTCTCTAGACCACAAGGCCTGCAAGCACACCATCAATCAGCAGGTATCAACAGGACCTCACACAATCAGAGTCTGTGGATGTGTTTGTATCCTGGCATGTGGACATGTGTGTAAATGGACATCTGTTGATTTTAAAACCGTAGGGTTCTTATAAGGCAATTTTTTGCCTGGTTGCAGCGTCACACTGACAGAAAAATCCGCAGAAAGTCCCAATTACTCAACGACCCACAGATGCCGCAGCACCACCAGGTCGCTAATCTCCCAGTAATTAGGGAAGAGGTCACTTTAGGCTTGTTTTGAAAGCCAGTTTCAGCTTTTCCTCCATAATCTGCCAACATAAAAGGGTAATAAACCTATGCTGGGACTGTAACTGATGATTTTGGAGGTAATATTTAAAGATACAGGATTTATTTGATTTTTTTTACATCAGCAAAATTAGACAATTATTTTGTAGTAGACAAAGTAGACGCAATGTTAGTTATCAATCTGACCATAAGCTATCTAGAGGAAAATCCCTTTTTAGAGTCAGTGGTGACAACAAAGAGGTAGAGGAAAGTACAGGGAAAGTAGTAGAGGGGGTATAGGGATATGGGTAAAAGCTAGAATAGATGCTTTATGAAAAGGTGGGTCTTCAAGAGTTCCTTGAAGATCAACAGGGACACTGCTGTTCTTGAGGCGATTGGTAGGTCATTGAACCATCTTGGAACGACACAAGAAAACAGTTTGGTTTGTCTTAAGTGGGGTGTTAGACAATCCATTGATAACCAAAGTGACAGAGTGGTGACATAAGTCCTTGCAAGAGGATTCAAGTAGACTGGAGCCGTACCCTTAAGCACTTTGTAGGCTAGCATCAGGGACTTGAATTTGATGCGGGAAGCTAGCAGGCAGTTTATTAAAAAAATAACTTATACTTTACTGAATGTTAATTTTCATCAATAGCAATGAAAAATAATCACTTTTAGTGTTCCTTTATTTGGATGGATAGATGTTTTAGACAGAGGACAGGGAAGGAGGTCTACAAACACAAAGTTTTCCATAGGTCATCTTTTTAATAATTATCCAGATTTGGATAATAAAATTAAAATCAAATCTCATGTATTTTGATAAGGCATTAAAACCTAATTTTGTGCTTGCTATTTTTATTTTGTTCCAATTATCAAGGGCACATAATTATAGTGGCTAGGGACTGTAGCCGAGTGTTCATATGAAGTAATTTTTGCTTTAATAATCCTCTTTATTGGGGTCTAGTCTGGAGTTTTGAGTTGGAAATTATACGAGATTGCAGCCATGTACAACTCCAGTGAAAAAACATCACTTCATATAACCCATTTGACACCTTTAGCCAACTACTAGATCTATTCCCATTTTCTCAGAGCACTTAGACTGGCAATGGTTAGGGGCACTCTGTGAGCACATACTCTAACACCCAAATAGCGGAAATCATGGTCACACATTATTTCTTTTATTTATCTATTTTTTTATTAAACATTCATGCCATCCCTCAGTCCTTGCCCCCCCTCCCGGGTGGAAAGCCATATTTGGCGTATCAAAAAGCCAAATATAATCCATAAATTGATTATTCAGCAGTGAAAAGCTGTCAAGTTGGTCCTTATCGTCTTGATAGCTTGAACGGAAATGACAGATGAGAAGAAAAGCAGGCAAACCGGGACAATATCTTTCAGATCTTTTTGCAGATGCGAGCAGAGTTGATGTTGCATATTTTAGACAAATTATTTAATACAATCATGACAAAAAAAAAAACAGTTTTCAAAATAACCAGTTCTCCAGTTTCTTCTAAAATTCCAATCTATCATCAGGGTCTGTAAACTCTATTCGGTGTGCACTGAATACAAAAGCGTAGATCATTGGATCTTCCAGCACCTCCGAGGGTGTGACTGACAGTTTGCTGCTGCAGCGAAGCAGGGGAAAGGCTGCCCACACGGTACCAAAAAATAAATAAGAAATACAAATGAATAAATAACCCAAATGTCCCTGTCACCTTGTCTGTCATTTTAAATGTGTACTGCATAGTTAGAGGTACATGTGACACATGTCGTCCAAACTTACAGTAAATAGCTGATGGATGACAGGAGAGCTGAGCAGAATGTTGAAATATAGATATTTTTTAGTATTTTGCACCCATACAGTAATGTGAATATGCATCAGCAAAGAAGCACGGTAGTGCACTAGAACGCACTCACGTGACTTTTGGGTTTATTTTGCACCAATACAAGTTGGGTGCACGACAATACACTTGTGTTATTCTCCAGATTTTCAGGACAACTCTTTTTCTAGATCGTGAAGGGAGGAAAAAAAAACAAAAACGTATTTCCTGTGTGATTTAGTTAAGTTTCTCAGCCTCAGGTTTCCCTGTGGAGGGAGCATTAACTGATGCTCTATAGAGACAGACTGATGAGGAATGAAAATAAAGCAGAAACAGACATGCAACAGTGTAAAAAAAAAAAAAAGCCTCCAGCCTGCAAGGGGAACTCGGGTTAATTGAGTTCTATTGGAGGAAGAGCATATTTAGGATGTAATTAAAATGTGCTGCCTGATCATTGGAGGCAGTTCTGCAAGCCTGATTAAAGTTGGCTTGATTGGGATCGATTCTGCTCAAGGCTCATGGAAACAGTCACTGAAAAAAAATGCATCAAAGCATATTTATAATAATTTAAAAAAACAACCATTTTTAGATAAAAGTGGTGGAAATCCTACAGTCCTGATGCACAACTCTTGCAGAATTGCACAATTCCAAATTCTCCCCAACTGCAGATGCATTTTATGATCAATTTACAATCAATCCTAAAACAGTGAAGCACATAAAACGCGTCCAGTACAGGTGGGGGGGGCAAAAAAAAAACCTGCGCGAGTTTACATGGACATAAAGAAGCGTCCCTCTACCTGGTCCTGCTGCTGAGCCGCTTTCGTCGGCGCGTTGCCTTCCTTCGCCGTAGTCATGGTTCCCCTACAGAGGGATGGAGGGGGGCAAACTGTTGTTCCCCCTCTGAGCCGAGAGGAGAGAGAGAGAGAAAAAAAAACAACAGCGGCGGAGAAAGGTTCAAGAATCTAACGGTCTAATCACGGAGCGCGCAGGCAGGCGAGCGGCGAAATCAGGAGAGAGAAGGAGGAACGTGGGGGGAAAGGAGGAGAAAGAGAGGAGCCGCGCATCGCCGCTGGATGCGGGACTCGGCGCGACGCGCTCGGTGCTCCGCGCGCGCGCGCGCGCTCAACCCCCCTGCGCCTCCGCACGAGACGCGCACGCGCGTGGCTCTCAAAATCGGCAGGAGCAACTGATCCCAACACGAAACAAACTCAAACATGTGAAAGTATACGCGTCGTGCTCCCGGACGGGATTTGCATCACGCAGGCAAGAAGTGTGACGTCCAGGTGCGCTCAAATCAACTGGAGCGATAATCTCACAGATAATCAAGCTTCTCAATGTGTCGCGGTGGCAGTGCGAAGAGGAGTGGTCTGGCAGTCAGGTACGTTGCAGGTTCAATTCCAGCTTCCCCTGAGCAAGGCACTTAGCCCCAAGTTGCCGACCAATGCAGACGTCTGGGCTGAATGTGGCTTCAGTGTAAAGCCCCTTAATGGATCAGTTTGATTACAAGAGGCGCTATATAAGTAAAGTCCATTTCCCGTTGAGGTATTATCCTAGATCAGTACATTTAGTCTAACTACAGTACAGTGGACATCTAGTGTTTGAAAAGTTAGTTACCACGGCTGCCGATGTTCAAGACAAACTCCAAACATACCTTAATATGCCTAATACGCATTGTGGAAACTGTCTCAGCATTAAAGAAACCAACGTCTACAGTCTCTCTTATCTACCTATTATCACCAAATCAATGGAAATCAATGGCACACCTTGATTGGCTGCTTTTAAAAGGCCAGCCAGTATGTGTGTGTGAAAAAGCACTGGGCCAAGGTATTTCAGATTACCAACTTGTACTTTCTTTTGAATAGTTTAGCTCTAATAAAACACACACAGAGACAAATACTTCTCCAATCCACATTTAGTAGAAAATATTAAAAAAAAATAGAAATCATTTATGTATATATTTTTTTAAAAACTCCGTTAATATTTAACCCCAAACAGATTAGAGTTCCTCCGTAATTTTAGGAAAATGCTATTGTATAATCCAAGGTTGAATGAACATAAAAAAATAATAAAATAAAGAGAATATACAAAAAAAAAGTTGAACTGCAGCCTTAAAAAGTTTGTGAGCCAAAGCCAACTGAAATGAACAGATATTCTTGACTTTCAAACCTTCCTTAACCAGAGACTTCAGCGGAAACTTATCCATTCTAAGTACGTATTAAGCTGGACTTCTGCTTAGCCGTCGAAGTACTTTTCCAAGATGGTCAATTGTGCATTCAACTAAAAAATAAATTATAAAAAGGTCCCAGAGCCTAGAACTGGGGTCTCCAACCCTGGATCTCCAAAGCTACTGTTTAGCACGTTTTGGATGCAAACCTTCTTCAACACACCTGAAGCAAACAAAAGGTCCAGAATCATGTTTTAATGGTCAGTGATAATTTACAGAGCCCTCTCCGGTGCTAAGGTTGGTCCATCCTGTTTCACAAGGTCTAAAGTCAGCACAGCCATCTACTATGCCTTAGAACACCATATGTGTGCTCTCTTTATTTAATCAGCAGGAGTTGGCACCTAATAACTGGAATTAGCTGTTTTCATAAATATGGAGCATCAAGCATTTCTTATGGTCCAATAATCATATAAAACTAAACAGAATTGTGGTCTTTTGTTAAGCCTAGGTCGTCATTCACAGACTAAACCACAATACATTTTTTGCATTGGTAAACTATAACTTCTAAGACTGTGAGAATTCTGTACTTTTTTCCAGTGGCCCAAATCCTTTTATGTATTCTGGACATGTACAATCTCAGCCTCTCAGTAATTATCTTAATAATCTACATATGTCCAATCTTCATGGTACCATTATATACGGTAGCTCCTTTAAAAAAATCAACTTATTTTTTAGTCCAAAATTGGTATGCATGAGGTTCAAACGGAGTAAAAATCATTCTTGTTAGTGTTAATGCTCTTAGTAAATTGTTTCAAAACAAGCAAGAAGAATCATGTGAAGGGAGCTGATAACTGCTGAGAAATGGAGATAAACAAAGTTTAGCTCGTTAAACCATCTAGGAGAGGTGCTGTAGAAAATAATAATAACACCAAATTAGATCTTTACAGCCTCCCATGTCGTCAGCATTTCCTGATAAGAACCCAACGTCTTATCGTTGCTCGTTCCATTAATTACATCTGCAGGTGGTGTTGTACAATCCCCATTAAACACATGGAGAAAATGACTTACTTTGATTTGTTCTGAGATGTACTTAGAGTTAATTAATACCCCCACTCTCCACCACGACTCCTGTGTACGGCAGGTTTGCAGTCGAATGTGCTGCGCTGTTAATTAAAGTCAGGTGGCGATTGGGTGAAGTCAATTACCTCTGAGTCCCACAAGAATATCTGTTGTTTCATGTGACCAGCGGGTCCAAACATGCAAAAAAAAAAATTTGAACCGTTCTTAACAAAACGCAGCCCCGGGGGAAATAAAGCCCTTTCAGATACCCTTGGAAGAAATATTTTCCGACTTCAGATAAACTACAGGCTACAACAGAGGTTAAGTTCCTGCTTCAATTGCACAAACTTGTAGGTGTCCCCAGGAAATTTCCTTTTCGCTGCTTTGTACATCTAAAGGAGAACACAGGAATTGTGGCAGGATAATTTGCTTGTTTTTATTTTGAATGTGTGTGGGTAGGTTTTCAACTTATCGGCTTGGTCAAAAATGCAGTACACCCTGACAAGAGTATTTTTAGGGCTCACATGCTAGCAAAATTACCCTGTTTCTTGGAAGGCTTCCAGGTTGTTCAAGGATCATGACGTACAAGTACATTAAAAACTGCCTGGCCAAAGTGATTTTAGAGTGCACACATCTTGCTGTTTTTACAAACATCCATGCAAAACTGGAAAATGCTTCGACCAAGGCCCTGTTCTGATGATGGCATCTTAAATATGACAAGTGTTATGTTTACATCTGATATAAGAGACTGGACATCATCCAAAAATATCCACCCACATCACCCACAGAATATTTCCCTAATATTGGTGTCGCAAATGTGAGCCTTGCCTTTGAGTATGTTTTGTCCAGCAGTGCTTTTCATCCTGAAAGATATAAGGTAAAATTCAACCAGGGTTGTATCTGCACGGCTGCTGTGGAGGCTTTATAGATCCTAGAGCTCGCTTCAAGTTGTGGAACACGCCTCTTTGAACCGAGACCGCTCATTAAAATGTCAGGCCATGAACTGCAGTTTCTCTGCTAGACTTAATGAAACATCACATTACTGGGTTTGTTCTCTTTCCATAGCGAACACTGTGATGGTGTGAAAGGTATTTGTCTGCTGTATTACAGAATAAATTCATACTTACGCCCTAAGCCCAATTCACAGTTATTCCACCAATGGCAGCAACCGCTGCAATTGACAATTAGTGAAAAAATGTTAATCAGTTGCAGAACTGATTAATTTCTTCAAAAAATCTAGGCAATCGTAAAGTTGTTACTTAATGACAGCCACATTTCACCCAGTGCCCTCTGGATCAGGATGAATGTGCTCTGACTTTAGCGGCCAAGTAAGCCAGTAAGCACCTCTTAGTGGTTTGTCCTTCAGTTTGCAAACTTCATGGTAATGATGGTGGATTGGGTAAGACGTGGTGGTAATGAATGCTGTCAGAGTGGCTCCGTTTAAATAGACATTCCTGCAAAGTTAGGAATTAACTGCAAGATGGTGGCAAACTGCCAGAGAGAATGGAGCCATTTACTCAATCCTGCCTCATCATTCCAATACCAACAGGATCCAGCTGCCAGACCTCCTGAACCGAAAGCACGTTTTCCTAATTAAAGCTTCAATACACTCAATAATTGTCACTTTAATTTGTAAATAATGAACAATTATTCTCTTTTTGGCTCAGACTCCAGCTCTGGAAGAAGAAAAATGTAGGTTGCTGCATTAATAAAGATGATTGGCATTGCTTTAAGGACTGTGTCCAATTAACCCTGCAGCATTCAAGTCTTGTATGTGTTCCTACGCTGTTCACTGCAGCCAAGAGATCTCCTAACTGACTCACCAAATGTCTGGTGTCTATTACGTGACGTGAATGTAGTAAACGTTCACTCTGTTGGCAGAAGGGATCAAAAGGAAACGGAGAAGGATTAAAAAAAAGGGGAGAACGTTTCAGAGGCTGGTGTAGGGATAAGGATCATGTGTGGATCTGAAAAGCCATCAAAAATGATTGGAGGGACTGAATTGAAATCAGAATTTTGGGAGCAAAAGCAAAGCCCAGCAGACAAACATTTTGCATTATTCTTTCCACAGACGCTCAAAGGTCAGGGTCCTTAGTCAGCTAGAATCTCTTGCAAGCGCCCATCCTCAGGAAGGAAAAGTGTTTCCAACTAAATCTATTGATCGAGAAAATAAAGCCTAAAACTACATTTGTTTAAACTAGTTACAGGCATTTCCACTCTGCTAGCAAAACATTCTGCTTCATATGTTTGAAGTCGTCTATCAGCTTTGTTTTACTCCTCCATCAATCCCTTCAATACAGCTACTCCCCAGTGCGCTGAAAAAAGGAGACATGTAATGGAACGCCTCAGAAACTAAAGCTTTTCCAGTCTTTTATTCATGCCACGAGTTTTAAGCCTTAAATATATTGAGAGAGGTTCTTTCTTAGAATATCATTTTTAAACTTGTACACAGCCAAAATAATCACTCAGTGCTGTGTGCTTCAGTTTTCCCCTTGCATTTGCTTGACTCATAATGAAAAGCATTAGAATATTGGAAGTAAGCAATTTCTTTTCCATCAGCTCCTGTTTACTCTCTCAATGCGAATAGCCTACCTGCACACCGTGATATTTCTCGGCTCCAAGATTCCGACAGAGGATACATCAATGCATAGTTTTCCTTGTCAGCATACACACTTTCTGCCAGGCATGACTGATACCTCACCCAGCTCAGCTGTGAAGTATCAACAGAGTCATGCCTCTGTTTCCAGGAATGGGCTAAGGTGCACAGCTGGGTTGGTGAAATACTCATATAAGCACAACCGTCTGTTCAGGATGGTCTCCCAACAGGAAAATAAGAATTCACTAAGCTGCATACTTGTTCAATTTTAGGCATATGTTTTTCCCCACACTGTAAACCCGAATAAGTAAGAGGAACTTAAAAAAAGTAAGGCAATCAATTGCCTCACGTTTTTTGAGTTCATAAACTAAAAAATGTGGGTATATAATTGCATATATATTTTGAGTTCATGTTAAGCGTAATTTTAAATTATCGTTAAATTAGATTTACTAATTAAGCCAACTCAAAAATGTTATGTTTCTGATAGAATTCTGCTTAGAATATTTTATTCCTCTGTCTCATTGCAATAACTCAAGAAAACTTAATAATTTCAAGCATGAAAATTCGAGATATTTATGTTTCAAGAGCTTAACATTTATTAGTTTCTCCAATCAATGGTTTAATTACCCACAACTCAAAAACATAGACCGGTTACAGCTCAAAACCATTTACTGCCAAACTTAAAATATTTGTGGCAACTGATTGCCTTAAAAATAATAAGTCCCGTTGATTTAAACATCCAAAAACAAAAAAACATAAAATTAAAAGTATACATATATTTTTTTGTTTTCAGATGTTAAGTAGAAACATTTCCTGGCAAGTCTTTTAGCAAACAAATATCTGAAATACGAAAAATTAAAACCAAAAATAAATAAATAAATAAATCAACAATTCACAAGGAGATTTTCCCACTCCTGTCCCTTTCAGCACAAAATGAAACAAACAAAAATAATATTGTTATATAATTCAGTTTAACAACAAAACAAATTTAGACAACAAATAGAACGATAGTTTTAAACGTCTGAGGTCTGGGTGAAAGTCAGGAGTAATCAAGACCAAGCAAGATTTTTTGCGTGAACTCAAAAGTGTTTGTCAGTCCTTGGGGATATCCGAGATGTAGTGCGTAGATTAGACCGAAGATTACCACAAAGGCATCAGCAAGCCTGGGGAGATTGACGACCACATCACCCTGAAGGATGACAAAAGACTCTTGCTGGGTGGTAGTGAAGTGGGCTTGTGGCATCATCACTAACGGTTGTAAGGAGGACTACTGCATCCCCAGGTCTGGTTCATCCTTAGCATCCTTAAAAATTGAAAGGGAAATCATATACTTATTACATTTACAGAAACTGGCTGTGGCAATTTTGAATACAGTTGGACGACATATAGATAACAATAATAAACGAGTATGAAAAACTCCTGTTCATTCGGCTGTGTTGTAATCTAGTTGCTGAGAAAGTTGGATGACTTTTATGTATTCCACAGGCTAATAACACCCCACTTGATTTTCTTTGCGATTTATTTATTTTTGATGGCTTAATGGGCTCAAAATTACAATTCACATTTAAAAACCTTGCCAAAGGTTTGTAGTTGAAACACTGGTACATATACAGACATTTCAGTGTGTTGAAAATAGAATGAAAAATGAATTGGTTACTTACCACAAATGTTCTGAAAAAGCCCGCCTCATCTTGGTCGTGTAATTGCCCATTTTAAACTTGATGCTGGTCTTCCACCCTTTCCATCCATTGTCAGATCGAGCTTCTTTTGTCTGAAATGCGCAAATGCAATCATCATGAAGGCATGGTGGAGGGCTTATTTTGAAAAAGTGGCTGTGCTGCAGTCTGCAATGTTTAAATAAATGTTCTAGTGGTAAAAGGTGTACACAGCTTACAGTGCCAAGCCATACTTGTTCGAACAATCTGAAAACACACAAAGAATTTTGTATTAGAAGACGTGTGTCAACAGTGTACAACAATAAACACAAATAGATCAAAACAAAGTAGATGTGCAGTATGTCAGTTAGAATATTCAAAGCATTTTATTTCACAAATAAGTCAAAGTTGGGTAAGGTTGGGCCCGTAGCATCCATTAATTCTCATCACAGCAATAACTAAACAAACAAAATAATATGTATTTTTTATTTTATTTAACCAGCTAATTTAATTTGCACAGAGTCGCTCAAGGCACAACGCATGAAGTTAGCTTCTGCTTTCATTCAGAACACAAACACAGCTTCACCACAGATTTCAAGTTTTTATTGAGCAGTACATGATACCTAACTATTCACCGCTACTTGGGATCAGTCAGTTTCCTTTTAAAATACATCAGCCTGCCCATGTTTCCTATACAGCTATCTGGCAGAACGACTTTGCCTGCTAGCTTGCTAACCTAACGGTTAACCGTTTGAAATTTCAAAACGCGACTCATTTTGTCCGTCTTAAAAACACATTGAACCTCTAGAAACAAACATTCATGCAAGTTTTTATGTTGACTACTTACTTTCACAACTGGGACACACAAAGCAGAGCAGAGCTTGAGTGTTCCCTTTGCCAAAGTCTCCCGCTCTTTTCCTCGGTCGGCTCCAGTCTTTCTGCCTGAAGGGGAAGTGACGCAAACACTACAAAATAAAATATGTGAGCGGTTCAGGTGAAAGCGACTTATTTTTTTAAATTTAAACGTAATTTATTGACAAGCCAAAATTTTAACATGCAAATTATTAACAATGAAAACAAAACAAAAAAAACGTGTGTGCCTGTGTGTGTGTGTGTGTGTGTGTGTGTGCGTGCGTGTGTGTCTGATGTTTAATATATAAAAATATATTTAATGCAATTAATTTATTCTTAAATTGTTCCTAAATTTATTGTTTTTTTTTTCTCTTTCAAAATAAAATATAAATTCATGTTTGATCTATGAAGGTTTCAGTTACTCTGAGTTAATCATTTTAAGTAACGGGTACATGAAATGTAAAATGTTCATATTATTCAAACATTTCAAGTTAAATCAACTGAAAAAGAAGGAAATTGCTCCAGGCACTGAACATCTTTAAGTAAGTACAACTTTTAAGAAAATCTTAACTTCACACTACTTAACACAATTACTTATTTTGAACATTCGGGTTTACAGTGCACCTACCAGCTCCTTCTTAAAGTGACAGATCAGCTGGGCCTATCAAAGGCAGGAGATAAAAGCAATCTGTTTTTTAACACCACTGAAGAATCATTAAACTTCGTAAAATGTAGCAACTTGCCTTCGAATATTGGAATAAAAAAAGGCACATCAGTTCCAGCCTTCCAAGACTGGCTTTTAGTTCATTTCAGAATCCATTAGTATTGTTTTTTTTTATAGACTAAATTGTTTTGCATCACCCAACTTGTCAGAATCTTTCTATCAATGTACTTCATCTTGAATGCTGCATACCCCAAGACTCAAACTCACAAGCAGAGGAAGCATCTTTATTTAATGTGACCTATGTATGTAGAGGTTTTACATTACTGTTTACATCTTACTGTTTTTGAAACCTCTTCGTATTTAGATGACTCATTTTACATTTGCAAGATAAAAGCATGAAGTCTGCAGCAATTGTGCATATGTTTGGTATATGCAGTATGCGCCTGTATTGCAGAAATGGAAGGTAGAGCAATCGCATTTTACTTGTATATATTTAATTTAGTTCGATTGTCTCAAAAAGTTCTGGGGTTGTAGCACGTCATAGTGCTTAACAGAACTATGAAAAATTATTTATATTTAAAGCAACTTATTTCATTGGTATCACAGTGTCATCCCTGCAGAGCTTTTTGGAATATTCAAATTGTTAGCAGCAAAGCAAAAGAAAATGTGTTGAAATCTAGTGTGAAAAACTTCCTAAGATGAGAAATCAAGATTCGACCACTCTGCCTCAATGTGTTTACAAGCTTTTAAATTTACAAGTTCTTTTTGTAGCAGTTGGCCACTTCTTTTACTCTCTTTTTTCTGTTTTTCAAAGTCTGTTTTTTAGGTTAAATGGCCAACCTTTATTATTTTCCAGCCTTCCTTTCTTTTGTTGGAATTTTCAGTCCATGTGCAACAGAAGGTGTGACAACCTTTTCCTAAAAGAAAATTGTTTGTAAAATACCATGCAACTGACTATTGATTTAGAACGTTCTTCTTTGGATTCACTGCCTTTGGTCCAACATTTATTTTCTAAACCATAAGACTAATTGGTAATCAGATTTCTAGTGCGCTTTTGTAAACTTTACTACTTTACTTGTAGTGTATAACTTTCTAAAACAACCTTCAGAATTAAAAAATTGTAGATTTTTATGATTCATTTAACAAACTTTTTTTCTCACAGATTTTGGAACTCAAGTGTTTTTGGAACTTGTTTTTCTTCTGCTACTTACCAATTATTAGGGCAGCTACTGCTGCACTTACCTATTTCATTTGTTTCTTATAGGACATGACTATCTTCCCTTTGATTTTTCTTGTTATAAAAGTACTTTTAGTTAAGTGCCTTCGTGTTTAAACCTGTGACCCTCTTAAGGAAGGTTGACAACAGAGCTGTCATTGCAATGTGTACATTTTTGGTTTTCTTTAGACTGTAGACTTTTAACTGTCCTTGTCTTTCCTTACAAGAGCTTTTTAAAGAGGTTTTTGCTGACATTTACTTTTTTACTTAAATGTACCCCTGATAGCTGGTTGAGGTATACATTTAGGTGTGTGACCTTCCTGACAAAAGCTAAGTGGATAGCTAGTACTATAGTTAATATTGCATACCATTGTTTTTCTTTTCCTGTAGAAAGTACACCTACTCCAGTGGTTGAGTTTTTTATTTGACTCCATCTTCCTTTCTCAAGCCCCAGTTTGTTGCGAGTAATTTCCTCTCATACTGACAATGTTTCTGCTAAAAGTCCCTTCCAGTTCAAAGGGTTTTGAGAAAACAGCCAATCATAACTAAGTAAAGCAAATGAAGTTACGGTGTCAACAACCAAGTATTTTTTATTCCCAAGCTGTATTTTCCTTTGAATATTTTAAATACCCTGTATGGAAAAATCCATGAATAATTTCAACTTATGTTCGACAAGCAGCTAAATCTATTCAAGGGTTCTTCCGAAGAAATTATTTGTTGCTGCCATAAATAAATATCTGCAATAAATCTGCATTTGACAGACTTCCAACATATGTTGAACTTTATTCTTTTTGGGGATGTTCTCTTTGCTTTAAATTCATCACTTTGCTGTTAAAACTGTGTTTTCTGTTTGGTTTGGAAAACCAACTGATGTATTGAAAATAAAAACTACTGTTAGTTTGATGTTCTATTTTGCATTCTAGTCACATTTGTGGAGCTCTCACCCAGTCTACATGCCCCACAGTTTCGGTTTGCATACTGCTGATGGTGTTTTTCCCTCCAACTTTCTGTTGTTGTTTATCTGTCCCCAAATCTAATGAAACAATCTTAAAAACACCTCAGAGACATCATCATTTTATAAACGGGCTCCATTGTCATGACAACGGCAGCGTGTTGTGCATAAAAAAAATTAAAATGTTCTCACGATTCATAGTTTTTATATTGCATCTCGTAATATGCTTCAAAAAATGATTCGACTATGAACAGTTACTTGAAATGATCTTCAAGCCCATCTGCAGAGAAAGGAAAACACATTAAACGATAAAGAGATGGCATAAGGTGCAGCACAAACCCATTTTGGTTATTTTTGCAGAACCTAATCAAAGAAAATGTGATTAATGGGCCTATCTCACATGCTCTTTGAGGAGAAGACAAGCGGCGGATGCGGCTGTACATCACCTCTTCAAGACCCGACACTTCCTGCTATACAAAGAATAATAACACACTTTCCACACAGCACCTGCACACACAGTTAAACCCCCACCACCCCTGAAAGGCCAGCATATGACTAACACGTCTCAGCAACCAGACAGGAGGACAGCTCCCAATACTGATCCAGGCACCATTAAGAGTCAGACTGCACTGAAATGAATTTCAGCACCTCTAAATGGACAGCTCCACCAGAGTATTTCATTGCTACGTCCACAACTCCTTTCACCAGGAGAAGTAGGAACCTGGAGAGAAAATCACCAGCACAACACACTTCTACTGCAGGAGGCAGCCAGGGCAGAAAGCTGACAGGAAATGCTCCAGAACAGGCCTCAAATGTCATCAGGCTCCTGTCATTATTTTAAATTGGTTTGAAGGGTGAGGACTCGGGCCTTTATGGCAGTTTCTATATAGTAACATCATTATTTGGAGCTGCGGTATAGAAAACTACCCTGTATTTCACAGCGTGGAATTTTTGTTAAAGGTAGTAAGTGTAGTAAAATTGGATAAAGAATGAAGACCCATATGGGTTTGTCAACCTTTAACTAAACCTTAAAGATTAACAAATTTATAAGCACCTAAATAGCCCTTTTAAACCTTCTTTTAACTTCCACCTAACTTGGCACTTAGCACCCCAAAAATCCGGCATCAAAATACTATATTCAACCAATCTTATAGTTTAAACCAAGATAGTTTTAAGTTATTTGCTTACATGGTAAATGATAACATTTTAATTGCAGTCTACGAATTCTACAAGTTTTGTTCTATTAATTAGGTCTTTCCAACAGCTTAATGTTAATGTACTACTTTTAATAGTTTTGATCCTTTTCACATTAAAAAAAACAAAAACATTGTGCAATGTTACCACCACCATGCATTACATGTTGTATAAATTAACAATTTTCAAAGGCTTTAAAAAATGTTTCCTATCAGATGAAAGATTTAAACAACTGTTTAGGAATGGTAATTTAACCACGAATGGTTGAGCTGGAACTTAAGGACCAAGCAATGTCACTATGATTGAGGCAGAATTTGCAGCTGTCCATACGGACAAATTTAATGCCATGAAGAGAAAGGCCGTGCGCCCAGAAAAAGAAAAAAAATACTCCCTGGTCAATGTGACAAAAGGTGGATGAACCAAGGTGTCACTTTTGTTGTTACAAAACTATGTTTCTCTATTGAGAATTTATTCAGGTTTTGTTTTTTTGTACAAGGCCACTTTCTCTATTCAACTCGCTGCACACTCTAAGGCATGCACAATGTTCAAAATAAAAGTGCACATTCAGTGTTTTACACAGTGGATGAGGTGAAACAAAATTACAATGTTTGGTTATAAGAAAAAAAGTTGGAGGAATTTGTGCTTCATACTTTTCACACCTTAGGTGGAGGTGAAACCTTTTTTCCTTTAACCATGTTTACTTTGACCAGAGCCACTGATAAAAGTGTTTTATTTTTAGTCACAGGGATTGTTAGAGCATGGGGCTCAGAATCAGTTTGTGCCGGACTCGTCGCACAATCTTGCACAATCCAGTTGGCTGAAAAAGACAACTTTTTCACTTTCAGACTTTCAAACTTGAAAACTCCAACAATAACCAAGCACAGTTGGAGTAACATCATGCTGTGGGGCTGTTTGCCTGCTAGGGGTACAAATTAGGGAAAACAGGAGTGTGTGATTCAATGGTAGGTGGAAGAATAAGAACACAGATAGTAGTGGCTGAGTTTTCTCTGCAGAGTGGAAAGAGATGGATGGATGGATTAATGTAAGGACAGATTGATGCACTGCAATATGGATTCGATTACAAATGTGGAAGACAACCTTACAGTTCTTAGCCTACACGTTGTTACATAGACAACATTGTTCAATATGTTTGGCGGTGGGCTCTAAACTAAACGATTTTAGATTAAATTAAATTACTGTTTTAAATGGATTCCTGCTTTAACTCGCTTGAGCCAAATAAATAATTTGTCCATCATCTCTGCATGCTGGTCAGCAATGATCTCACAATAGCTCTGTACTAACCTCAGACCAAATACTGTTGCTGTATGTTAGTCTTAGCCTTTTCCTACAGCTCAATATCTGGCTAGCAGAGGATATGTTCTACAGTAAAATTTATCTGGGAGTATGGGTTGGACAGAGAGAAGCAGGTTATGGAGATGAGGTTGTTTTCCCTGTAGGACCCATGGAAATACAGGGCAAAAACTATATTTTACTACATTTTCCAACTAAAACTTCTTTTTTTTAATATTTTGATATATACTTTTTTTTCATAATATCTATGATATACATCTATTCATTCAATATGTACTTATTTATATTTAGGTAATTCTTTGTATTTATTAAACCAAAAAATCTACCCATTTATTTATTTCAGAAAAATTTATTTAGGTAATTAGAAATAAATGTGCAGATATTGGTGGGTTAGTTAGATTAGATTCGATTTAGTTAGATTGATTTGATTAGATTTAGATTTTTACATTCTTTTTTATTGATTAGAATTTTGATGCAACACCCTCAGTAATCCCACCAGATCACCTCTGGAAAAATTTACATGTGTGCATGCATGCACAACTAACTGCAATTTAAATGTAACAAAAAAAATAACATGAAGGCACGTTTGCTGTAAACTCAATTTTAAAAATCCCCAAAAACGTAACCATTAAACCTACTGGTCTTTTCAGCTATACAACAAAAAAATGTGCCATGCCAGTGCTTTTTGAAATGACAGGGACAAATGTTTTCACTTTCAAAAATAGCCACAAAATCTACAGTGGTTGCAGTGGTGTACGGTACAATAAACCACAATACTAAATAATTAAGGATTTTGATTTTGTGAAACTCACACTCTCCCAGCATATGCCAGGCATTTTGTGGAAGGTCGCTTACAAAAAAGCAAGTGTCTACAGTTTAAATAGGATTGCAGGTCACAATAAAAGCTTGCAAGAAGGACCCCAAGCCTAGCCTTCTTAATCTGTTGCAAGGAGCAGCAGTTAATCACTGCTTGACTTTAGGGATCGTTACCCTTAATGGTTCAAAACCACTGGGCACAGATTATCCTTATTGTTCTGGATCAGTACAACGAGATACAATATTATATGCATTCTCATACACACAACACATTTTTTTCCCGTAAAATTTTCCAAGCATTCTGGTAGATTTGCCCTATTAAAGAAATGAAAGCAGTACATATAGACTCATTTTAATTCATAATAACATTAAAGCTTAGTCTCCCTGTTAGAAGTGATCTTAAGGTTTGGAGCATATTTTATAAATTCCAAGACAAAAACAGCAATCTGGGACCATATTTGTATTATGTGCTGCGCTGACTTCGCTTTTGCCGCTGCCTATGTTGCTCCCCCAGCCTCTTGACCGTGATGAATCACATGCAGAGAGAACATTTGTCACAGTGGGCCACATGTCCTTTCATCACACCAGGTCCTCCCCCCCCCCTCACTCCGTCTCACTCTCCCACTCACCTCTCATTCCTTCAACCTCCATTGTAGTTTCATTCCTCACACAAAAAAAGAAAAGCTTTGTTGCAAATTTATCACCACACTAGCCACTGAGCTGTATTAAGTACGCCCTTGGGTTTCCCAGAGGGTCTGGCAGTGCATGGTGGAGCCAAAGTAGATCTGGAGCTTGGCGGGGTGCTCTCTAACCTAACTAAATGAAGAGCGGGTGGCTTTGGAGGGTTTATTTCCAGTGGAAGGACATGGGCTACATGGAATGCCCTTAACTGTATAGGCATGGGATATAGTGGAATGGAAAGTCATGCATATATAACTCCAAACCCCCTAAATGTTTTCCAAAAAAAAAAAGACATGAAACAAACAGAGCCTTCCACATTAGTTAATACTTCCTTAACCAGGGACTTTTAAATGTGCGATTTCACATTACTGATCAACAGAAAGTATTGGCTTATTCCGAAGCAGAAGAAATATGTACCATGGTTTTTCAAATTTTTGTACAAATAAAATTTCTGAAAGGTGCAGCATGCATTTGTATAATCCACAGGTAGGATGGAGTAATCTGCAAACAAGATACCCCAGGGTTTAACCCTAACCACTGGGTTAGTTACCACGACCCCCTATGAATAGTTAAAATCCACTTGATACCATCTCAAAAACAGTTTGAAACTGCCCTTTTAAATAGTTAAAACACTTTCTTATGCCTTACCATATACACTAGAAACTGTCTTAGCACTGCAGCAGAAGCCAACCACCAGAGCCAAGCAAACTAATGCTTCTCGGTAGGCTATTTTGCTAAATGCGAGTAAATTACTAAACTACGTGAGGGTGCACTGTACATAATAAAACCTACACTGTGCATCACCAGGAACACATCGTCCTTGTAATAAAAGCATAAATAGTGGTAGAATCTTGTTGTGGGATCTTTCTCTTTAGCACAGATAATCGAAAGATGAATTAAGATCAGTATAGGGCAATGCTGGATGATAACCTGTTGGAAACTGTAAAAGCCTTGTGAGATTTGGTCAGATGTTCACCTTGCAATAGGAAAACAATCACAAACACACAACTTACATTGGAAGTGGTTGGATAACAGTATCCTTCTTTTCAAAGAGCAATTTGTAAAACTCTAAATTCCCCTTCACGTATGCAAGGCACTGTGTACTACAAAACATCTGTAGGCAGGAAAAACAAGATTATAATCGTTGCAGGTTGTGTCGCTCATACTCTCCTCCGCACATCAAATAAAAGCCCCCTTCACAATGGAGAGAGTACTGGCACATTTTCCTCCATATTGGAATTTTAAGGAACTTTTTCAGCAATATTTTAGCCTTGTTTGGATTTACACAAAGAAAAAGAGCTGTGCTTAAATGCTGAAGCTGAAAAATGTGGCCATCTGGTATAGACATGCCTGATTTGGTACACAGCCCTTTGGTTTAACACGTGAGTGTTAAAAGGTGTGCTGACAAAAGTCTCTTCAGGAAAATTTATTTTAAGTTTTCAGCTGTTTTATTTTCCAATATGGCTTTGAGCTTCTGCTTTGTGAGCCTTTGTCATCAAGTCATCTATGAACACTTAACTTCTGGCCACAGGATCCAACCGCAGATAAGCAGAAGATACTTATAAATAAAAAATTTAAGTCAATGTTTTCCTTCAGCCAGAAAAATGTCCTGATATAAAAATTATTATTTTAGATTTTGCACCTAGACAAGCAATGTCATAGACAGCCAGAATGTTAGCCATAGCATTGCAGTGGTAGGATGGAATTTGGGGAGTTTGGGTTGGCGAGGGCTCAGATTATGTGTGCATGGCATACTATCATAATCATGTTCTAGTTAATCACAATAGGTGGTCTGACACACTACGCTCTCTTTCTGCTGATAAATAATCAATCCCATTGTTGGAAAAGTTTTGGACTGAATATTGTGCAAAATTCTGTTTTTCTCATGTAGAGTTAAGGTGACAACATAACGTATCTCGGCCGGATATAGGCTAGGGACTTTTTCACCAACGGCAATGTTAAATAGCCATGTGGTTTGATTTTATTGGCAAATAACCATTAAGAAAAGTGTGAAAAGCTATATAAAGCCTGGTTTTTTAAGAACTGTAGCCCCTAACTTCAAGAATTACTGGGTATCCACTGTAATGGTGCATCTAACATTAGTGAAAATATGGCCTGTGATTGAGAAAAACAGGTGGAATTACAGAGAATTTAAAAGTCTAAATATTGGTTCCTAGAAATGACCCTAACAATATGAAGGAAATATGTGTGGAAAACAATAAGCTTTAAATACACTTCAATCTATATTCCAAGAAAAACTAAAAATGGATTATATTTTATTATTTCATTAAACGTTCTCTTTTGCTTTGAAGATGAAACAAATTGCCTGAATTCTGATCTTATTTGGGAGGTAATTATACGAATCCAAGTCCTCAAGATATTCAGCTTGAACCTGTGGAGATTTTCTCGGATGAAGATTTCAAGGTGAAATATTAAATATCTGCAATAAGAAAGGTTACATATCCGTAAGGGGAATGCTCCCTTGAAGGAGGCAATAAAACAACTCATTAAAAATTTTCTTCAGCTAAAACAGAAGATAAAGAACAGAAAGAGGCGGAGGTGTGGGTGGTGTGGCGAGATGATAGAGGGTGGGGGTAAATTATTACAAAGAAGAACCAAATAACTTCAAAATCAACCACTTTTATCAGGCCTTTCTGATTCAATGTCAGACCTACTCTGCATATCAGTAATAGCTGGGATTTTAATAAAAAGGACTCTGCCTGACAAAGAGTCGATAATAGATTATAGATGACGAGGACTTGCTGTGTACAGGGACATTCAGAATGACACTTGTTAAATGGAGCAATCAATGCAGGAGATGTGGAGCACCACAATTATTGACCTTGAATTGAACACAAGCAAAAATGAATACATGTAGGCAGAATTACTGAAAACCAATTTGAGGTTTGGTGAAGGCAGAAAAAAAAACCCACTTAACATGCCACAAGTTTACATCGTCAGACTAAAAGCTCCCCCCCCCCACAAGAATTCCTGAACGGCAATGACACCCCCTTTCTACCTGGTATTAAAAGATAGATAAATACTTGCTTTCACCAGATTAAACAGGTTTCATGAAATTCAAACACAAAGATTGATTGAATATATACGTAGAAGGCTACTGATGGTCAAATACTTAAAGATGCAAAATGAAAATATATTAGGAGTTGTTAAGTTGTTAGTTCTCAAAAGTGTTGTGGTCTATTCACCTAAAAGGTTTGTGTGTGTCTGCGGATTTTTCCTTTGAATTTGAATTGATTTGTGCGGGTTAAGGTCAACAACTGCCAGCAAATACTTCAAACTCACTGTAATTTTAACATTCCGAGCTCCTAATATTCGTAGATATCCATCAATACGCACAGTCTGATCGCTCTTAGCAATACCACAGATGATGACATCTACAGTCTTCCTCATTGCTCCCAGATTGGCTGCTTTGAAACACCAGCCAATAGGCAAGGCAAGGCAAGGCAAGTTTATTTGTATAGCACATTTTCGTGTACAAGACAATTCAAAGTGCTTTACATAGAAAAAAAGATCAAAAAATGAAACTATAATATCAGCTTTAAATTTAAAAGAAACAAAATAAAAATAAAAATAAAATAATAATAATAGTAAAAATATTCTCAGTTGCTATATGCACAGTTATATAAGGCTGTTTTCTGCCTGGAGTTAAACAACGGCAGAGTTGAAACCTGTCTCACCTCTTCAGGAAGACTGTTCCAGATTTTAGGAGCATAAAACTGGAATGAAGCCTCCCCTTGTTTGGTCCTGACTCTGGGCATCAGCAGGAGGCCACTACCTGAGGTTCTCAGAGTCCTGGCTGGTTCATATGGCTCTAACATGTCCGATATGTACTTTGGGGCTAAACCATGAGGAGATTTGTACACAAGCAAGGCTGTTCTAAAGTCTATTCTTTGAGTGACAGGAAGCCAGTGCAGAGACTTGAGCAATGGACTAATGTGGTCATATTTCCTGGTTTTGGTCAGAACTCGAGCAGCAGCATTCTGGATGTTCTGAAGCTGTCTTAAGGCCCGTTTAGAAACCCCAGTGAGCAGGCCGTTACAGTAGTCTAACCTGCTAGAGATAAAAGCCTGGATAAGTTTTTCTAGGTCTGGTTTAGAGACTATTCCTTTGATTCTGGCAATGTTTTTAAGATGGTAAAAGGCTGCTGATGTTACTGATTTAATGTGGCTGTTGAAGTTCAGGTCAGAATCGAGCATTACCCCAAGATTTTTGACCTGATGTTTAGGTTCCAGAGAGAGCGTCAGAAGGTAACTGATGACACTTTCTCTTTGTTTCTGTGGGCCACAGACAATTATTTCAGTTTTGTCTGAGTTTAATTGGAGGAAGTTGTTCTGCATCCGCAGACTGATCTGTTCAATAAAGTGAAACAATAAATCAACAGGCACATGTTCTCCTGTTGTCAGCGACACGTAGATCTGAGTGTCATCAGCATAGCACGTCAAATGCCATTGTGCCAAAGTGTGCAAGCTTCCCAAGCTGCATTTCTTTGCTTTTTTGAGGTCTGTGTTACATGCATACATTTGTGAATAAGCCTGTTGTTCTTGAATACTTTGTATTTATGTTCCACATAAAATAAAATAAAAACAAACAAAAAAAACAATCAGTAAATAAGCAAATTAATCATGAATAATTAAGACTTACATTTGCTTGAACAAATCTGTGAACCAACAAATAAAGGCTGTTTTTCTTTAGTTTCTTTATTGTTTATCACAAATGAAGAAGAATACGCATAGAGCTATAGGCTACAATATAATGACAGTAAAAAAAAAAGTTGAGATAATGGATAGAAACACATAAACTGATTTATTTGAAAAACCTTTCAACCACAGCATTGTCCAAAGAAAACCACTGGCTGGTTAGACAGTTAGATGGATGCATGGATGGATGGAAGGATAGATTGGTAGTCTGGCTCAAAAGGAATTAACAATGGAAAGCAACAACTCTTTTACAACCTTGTGGTTTGCTGACAGACCAGGCAGTTCACACATCACTTGTTTGACAGATCTGAGCTTTTGCAATGAAAAAATATGATGGCCATAAATCAGAAACTAATATTTGAAACAAAAGTGACAACTTGTGGTGGATTTGAGTGGTTCTGTCTCCTGTGTGCTGAAAATAGCCTTCTTGAAATGCCAATGCACAGCACATGTCAGTGAGCAAGTTGTACATCTGAGAGGGTAGGAAGGAAAAAGGCGAACCCAGACTGCCAAATCAAAGGGAAATCAAAACACTGCAAGGTTGACCAGTCAAAGTGTCAATAAGGACCGGTGAGATGGCACAGCTTCCTGCTGAGCAAAAATACATGCTGATTAAGTGAGGACGCTAGCATCCGGGGAGGAAATACAAGCCTTGTGACACATCAACAACACATACTGAGATCTGAGGAGAGAGCAGAAAACATCATCTATTCATTGGGTTTAAAATATGATAATTATGATTCCTTGTGGACAAATAGCATGAAATTCACCCACTGTAGAATTGTGCTCTTCAACATAGCGGGTCTAACACAAGTCTCCATTCTTTAGATAAATGGAACAACAACAATCAAGATTCAATGGGGGTCTAGGATCCCACATACATGATGATTTAATGAACCACAAGTCTAACAAGTCTTGAGTCTTTGGAACACAATTCAAAGTTAAATCTCAAGTCTTACCAGCAGGAATCCTATTCACGTCTTGTATTTTTAAAACCTTGGTTCAATTCTCAAGGCTTTAAAAATTATTTTCTGTAAATATCTTCACGTAGACCGGTTTATTGTCCGCGGGAGTTTTCATCCGTTGTGCTTGTTACTGTTTACATTCCACCTCAAGCGTGCACGCGTGAGGCACTGAGCGCACTCGCTGATCATATCCTCAGCGTGGAGAACCAACACACAGACTCTGTTTTTATCATCTTAGGGGACTTTAACAGACCAAAACTTAACGAACTACCTAAATACAGACAGCATGTTACCTGCCCCACCAAGGAGAGCAACATTTTAGATCACAGTTACACTGTATTTAAAGGTGCTTATCGCTCTGTCCCCCGTGCAGCACTGGGACCACTGTTTAGTTCATCTTCTCCCGACCTACAGACAGAAGCTCAAGTGAACCAAACCTGTGGTCAGCTCGGTGAAAAAAGGGACTAATGAGGCTAAAGAAAGGCTTCAGGACTGCATGGTTTTAATAGACTGGTGTGTTTTTGATGATGCCACAAGCAGCCTGGATGAATACACAGACACTGGGACATCTTACATCAGCTTTTGTGAAGACATCTGTGTTCCCACCAGGACTCACATTAAATACAACAATGACAAGCCCTGGTTTAATGCCAAACTGAAACAGCTGCGCCGGTCTAAGGAGGTAGCATATAGAAGTGGGGATCGGGCGCTGTACAACCAGGCAAGGAACACCCTAACTAAAGAGATCAAAGCTGCAAAGAAGAACTACTCCAACAAGCTAAGCAGCATGATGTCCAGTAACGAGCCATCAACTGCCTGGAGGTGTCTCCAGAACTTCACCAGCCACAAAAGGCCACCTACCCAGACAATGGGAGATCGTCAACTGGCCGCCGATCTTAACAGATTCTACTGCAGGTTTGAACAGCCCAGCAACGAGCTCGCATCCAACACAACTTCACACCCATCTGACTATCAGCCACCCATCCAGCCTGCCCTGAAGATCTGCGAGGAAGACGTAGTGAGACTTTTAAAAAACAGAAGGTCAAGAAGGCCCCAGGTCCTGATGGAATCTCTCCCTCCTGCCTGAGGACCTGTGAAGACCAGCTTGCACCTGTCTTTACTAAGATCTTCAACAGATCACTGGAGCTGTGTGTTGTTCCGTCCTGTTTTAAAAGCTCCACAATAATACCCATTCCTAAAAAGACAACTACCACAGGACTAAATGACTAAAGACCTGTTGCCCTGACCTCTATGGTCATGAAGTCCATTGAAAGACTGGTTCTCAACCACATTAAGGAAATCACGGACCCCCTGCTAGACCCCCTGCAATTTGCCTATTGGGCCAACCGTTCGGTGGACGATGCAGTGAACATGGGTCTCCACTTCATCCTCCAACACATTGAACACCCAGGAACTTATGCAAGAATTCTGTTCCTGGATTTCAGCTCAGCCTTCAACACAATTATTCCAGGACAATTACACAGCAAACAATTACTCAGCGTACCAGCCTCCACCTGCCAGTGGATAACTGACTTTCTTATTGGCAGAAAAAAGCAGGTGAGGCTGGGAAAGTTGACTTCAGTGACCCGAACCATCAGCACGGGGGCTCCACTGGGTTGTGTACTCTCTCCACTACTCTTCTCGCTGTACACAAATGACTGTACCTCCATGGACTCCTCTGTTAAAATCCTGAAGTTTGCAGATGACACAACAGTCATTGGTCTCATCAATGACGGTGATTAGGCTGCTTACAGATGGGTGGTTGATCAGGTTGTCCTCTGGAGAAGTTAGAACAATCTGGAGCTGAACACAGCAAAAACAGTGGAGATGACCGTGGACTTCAGGAGGAGCCCCCCAACCCTGCCAGCACTCACCATCCTAGACAGGACTGTGATGGCTGTGGAGTCCTACAAGTTCCTGGGCACAACGATCTCCAAGGACCTGAAGTGGGACAGCATCATCAACTCCATCATCAAGAGGGCTCAACAGAGGATGTACTTTCTGTACCAGCTGAGGAAGTTCAACCTAGCCAAAGAGCTGATGGTGCAGTTCTACACAGCCATCATAGAGTCCATAATCACCACATCCATCACAGTGTGGTGCAGTGCTCCCCCAAAACACGACACCAAGAGACTCCAGTGCATTATCAAGTCTGCAGAGAGGACCATCGGTGTAAAGCTGCCCGCACTGCTGGACCTGCATGCCTCCAGAACCAGGAAGCGTGCTGAGAAAATCATCACCGACCCGTTTCACCCTGGCCATCACCTGTTTCGGTGCCTTCCATCAGGCCGTACGACCAGGCTACAGTGACGCTTTTTTCCGACTTCCATTATTCTCATGAACAATTGAACAATTTATTTATATATTTTTTTTTATTACAATATAAATTACACATGCTAAATGTTACAAATGTTTCTTTACTGTATTTTTCGTGCACTGCAAGCATCTGTGTAACCAAAAACAAATTCCTTGTATGTGTGAGCATACTTGGCCAATAAAGCCTGATTCTGATTCTGATTCAAATTGCACCCTAACAGTGGAAATGTAAAATTGTGTAATTACTTAACAATGCCAATACATGGCACTGTGTTTCTAAAAAGTCAATATGCAGATACGAAAAAAAGAAAAAAAATGTCTAAAATACATCACAAGGGGGCCACAGAAAATAATTTCACTTTTGTCCGAATTAAAGTGGAGAAAATTGTTTTGCATCGACACACTGATCTGTTCAAAACAGTGACACAGTAAATCTACAGGTCCATGTTTTTTTGTTGTTAGTGACAGGTAAGTGTTGTTTGTGTTTACCTCTGTAATTGCTTCCAAATTGAAGCGTGTACACAATGAACCATATAGTTTCTGGGATCGACTTTGGGGAACCCGAAAGGTCATACCCTTGTCAGGAGGATTGGAACCAAAATCACATAAAGCACTTCATGTGGAAGAGTTTCTCAAATCATCTACATTAGAACAATCATCTCCATAAAGTGTGTCCTTGTGCTGTTATTCATGAGTGTTTTCTAAAAAAAAGATCTACTGGTTTGGCTGTTTTGGACACGATGGGCATAATGAAGATCTTGAGTAGGTGCTCTGCAGCGCGTGGGCAAATTTAGATGTTGAGAAAGTCCAAACACTTGCAGGAGAGCAACAAGGTTATATTGTGCTTACTTGGGCTACATCCAGGTACACATTCAAGTCCCACATTATGAAGAGTATTGTCATTTCACACAACTGAAAGTCATTCAGTAATAAAAACAGTTCCTTGGTGGTTTGTATATAGTGATACAAATTATGGAAGAGTATTTATCTTCTTTTTGAATGACACATATCCCTATGATGACAAAACTCAAATAATGACTTATGCAACAAGATCCAACTTAATCATAGAGACTTACAGCAAACACAACATTAAATGTTAATGTTTTACAACACTACAATGAATAACTAAATGACAAAACTAATAGTGCAAGTAAATAGAAAATTGCTGTTCTTTTGATTTGTATGCTAAATATTGCTGAACAGGAAACAGGGAGACTTGGGGGACATTGTTATGGCCACATTTATAGACCCATTGTTACACTGAGGTATTTGTTCTGACATACAAGCCAAACAAGCACCCTCTGTAATGGCTGGAAAGATTTTTTTTTTCATGAACAGCCTGATAACTTATCATTGAAGTAATTATGAAAATACCATTAGCCAGCTGTGATACTCTAATCAGACGCGAGAAAAAACAAATGAAAGGAAACTATCTGCTTGAGTTTGCAGGTTGATTCGGGGACACAACTGGGACATAAAGTCCAAAACCTACTCCCCCTCTGCTCTTTACATCAAATGGATAGATGCAAAGTGTTGGCAGCAGGGTAATAATTAGCAGCAACTGGCGCCAGAAGAGAAGAGTGCCTAATGGTGTTGTTGGGAGGCTTTGTACGTTTTATATCCTCCACACTCAGACTGCAGCTGGGCCGTCAGATCAGAGGGTGAGGGAAAACATTCCGAGAGTTCGGATTAGCAACCACATGGCAACTGATTCTTTTATATCCACAGCTGTCAGCATACAAGGGAGGTAAAACACTTCCAACTATGAAATAGTTTTTGCCCAGAGTAATGTGAAAACATGTGGCATTAGGTGCAAGATAAAATCTTTATCACACCCAGTGAGAGCAACATCATACATTTCCATCTTTTTCCATTTTATATTGAAAAAGGTTGCAGTCAACGATTAAATTATGCAACTTCCTATCCACATGAGAGGTTTTATTTCCACCCTCTGCAAATTTTTATGTAGTTAATGTTTATTGTACTTATTTTGATTTAACAGTCCACACACAGTTACACAGATTGTTTTGTCTTAATACATAACGCAGTGAGCATTAAACATATTAAATAAACATATCTAAGAGAGCTTAAAAGTTCATTAAAAAAAAATCAGGATTTATATTATTTAATGTTTTTGTGATTGTATGCAAATATCTTATCATTTCTTATCTAAGAACACAATAATGCTTTAGATACAATAAGTAGAATCCTATCCCTTCTTTTCTTAAACTTGTAAACGTAACATAAAAACTAAAAATAAAAGCTATGCCAAGCAAAGTATTGTTTCCATTGGTGTTGGTTTAACTCAACGGTGACACCTACTAGGGTGTGCAAGGGGTGTAGCAAACCAGATGACAAGCAACTCCTCCACGATGCTATGATGCCTGGGTAGAAAGACGTGCCTGTATGACAACTTATTGTTGCTACAAGACCACAAGGTTGAGGCCTGGCCCTTGATATTTCTGGCAGGGAATGTAAATATGTATCATTTTGTTTCAAACACACAAGAAGCATAGTGAGAGTCTATGTGCATTTCTTAGAACATTGGACATAAGCCACTAACAATAATGCCGGGAACCACCAGCCAATCATTAGAAGTGTGTCTACACTAATTGCATTGAATAAACTATGTCACCAGTCTACCAAGTGTTCTATGTGAAGAAGGCCACTTAAAAAATTGTAGAACCAATTTATTGTCACTCTCCAAGCATTAAACAAATGAACAATGTTTTTTATAAACCTAACAGAAAAGACATGGTCATTAGTTTGAGTACAGGAGCATTTCTTCACAACTGAGTTTACAGGAAGACTTACTGACCAAAAGAAAAAGAGCAAAAATGCTCTTCTAAGACTGTAGAAAGGAAGCCACAGAATGTAGTTTGAGTCAATTTTTTCGTAATTGAGTTTGACACATGTGAATACACACTTCCACTCAAAAGCACCCCTCAGAGAAAGCTCGGATTAGTGCAAACAAGCCCCCGCAGAGATTTAATCAAACACCTACGTCTCTCTGGAGAACAGTGACATTTGAAGGGAGAGCTCTGACTCGGGGAGCCTGTGGCATTGCATTGTAAAAGCAAAACCAGAAAAAAAAAGAAAAAAAAGAAAAATCACAGAATTCTACCCCAAATGCTTTTGAGCTTAAACAATTTGCAGAGGGCTACTTAAAAACATTTATGTGTGCACTTAAAAAAAAAAAGAAAGGCCCCGTCGAAGCTGAGTGACGTCTTTGTGAGGTGAAAGTATTGGAGCTCCGTTCCTTGTCCAACAATATAGTGGTTGAACTTTTTACAGCTTGTCTCATTATCATATGATAGAAGAAGGGAAACAGACAAATGTGCCATTAATACTGCAGTTATCTAAACCATTATGACATGAATATTTGATCAGAAGCATAAAAGGCTCCCTCTTGTAAGTTAGCTTACACTTGCATGCAAACAGACAATGCATTTCTTAGGAGGGTTGTACACCACTACGGGTCCAACAATTTTAAATAAGCATAAAACCATAGTGTTTTCTGGAGCTCATTAAATATTAAAAATACTTTTGCTAAATCTCCTCATCAAAGCTTATTAAAGCTGGGTTCATTCCTGAAATGTGTTCGCAGCCAGCTAACAAGACAGGAACATTAGATTACAAAAGTTTTCACCAGCTTGTGATGTCCACATCTTGCTCTCTCACTTTTGTTCAGTGTGAATATAATAAATTCAGAAGAGGAGCACAATACAAGGGAATTATTTTATTTCTGACAGATAAAGAGTTCTAACTTCAAGTGCTCAGACAGAAAATAGATTTCAAACTTACACCTCATTAGAAACAACCAAGCTGAAATCCTCAAAGAGGGTTTAACCATTCAAACAGCTTGATCTTTGTTTCCTAACAACTTTGCAAATGTCGTGGAGAAGACTGTTTCCCCACAGCTGGAATCCAACCGTATTAGTTTTAACAGATATACTCGTGACTAATAAAATATAACA
>JAVLVB010000669.1:1500449-1525308 GCA_032876305.1 Orestias chungarensis | reverse complement strand
ATATATATATATATATATATATATATATATATATATATATATATATATATATATATATATATATATATATATAAGGGTAGTTTACAAATGGACTCAAGGGAAAACAACAACATTCTATTAGAATTGTAATATGTTTTCATGAAAGAAACATCTGATTGATACTTATTTGATGTGTATAAAAAAAATAGAAAGGGTTATTACACTATTCTCGCTCAGTGGTTAAGTGGTGGCAGCATTATGTTGTTTGAGCATTTTTTGCTAAGCCTTGCAAAAGGAAATGCACTATTTGGAGAGAACCACAAATCAGAAATTATGCTAATCTCTCTTCCGAAAAAAACCCAACAAATAACTGGATAATGTACATTTTGTTGTCATGGATGATGAATAAGAAATATATACATTTACTATTCATTATAAATTTAATGATTACAATTAAGAGAAAGATTCTGACTTATAATAAACTTTCCAATTATCTTGCGATAAAATGCTTGTAAATCTGCAAGTATTTGTGTTGCCTATAAACTACGGTCAACTGAACAAAATAAGAAACAATATGACAACATCTGTCTTTACTTTAAAAATGTATGTTTAAGAGTAGATTTTTTTTTTTAAAGACTTGCTTTCAAAAAGACTTCACATTGGCTGCAATATCTTATACAAAAGATGTAGGAAACTCATGAATGTACAGAAGTGAACAATATATACTTGCCTTTCCGAGCAACAATTTTCATTAACACACAAAGCCAGACCCACATTTTGCAGTGAAAATATTGAAGACCTGCAGCTGAGAAGACTGTGTCGTAAGGTAGAGGCATTGCCCTCTAATAATTTTCTCTGCGGTGACCAGAGCTCCTGCTCATGAATAATAAAGGGGGATGTACTGATCCTATTCAGTCAGACATTCAGCTCATCTAACATTTGACACTACAATATCAGTCTCAAAGAGCCCGGTCCGGGGCAACGAGTCTCCAAGCTGCACACACAGCAGACCGGCTCCCGAGTTAGTTTTCATTAAAGTGTCAATCACAAAGCAAGGTGATGGCAAATTAATTTGCTCTAAAGGACTGGGTCTTCTTGTCCGGCTTATAAAGACGTACTGTAGTAGGTGGCGAGCTGCATGTATAAAGCGAACGAGTTAAAGCAGCAGCTTTTTTTCAGAAGTCATGAAGGCTTTTATTTTGCTTGCTTCAAAAAAAACATTGAGTTGGAATTAAACAGCTCACAGCAATCATTTCTCAGAAACTCTGCTGAAGCAATTAGCAGTTTAGCTAAAAGACACGTTTTCTCCAGAGCTCAGGTTCTTAATATAAATCATATAGGTAAAATGATATTAGTGAAATACTTTTTATTTTTTATAATTCTGTTTTTTCTCTAATAATAGAATGCCAATTATTATATTTCATCTCGAAGTTCCTGTACAAATATAGCCTTAACACAATGTTCCATCAATGGTTACAATAACTGTTCAGGTAATTAATTTTGTTACCTAGCCTATAAAAAGCTAAAAATTGGCTGATCTCAATCACCATTAGGGTGGGTCGTCTTTATCCTGTAATATGTATTGCAAGATACACTTTTTGGAAGCCAATCATAAGACCTTTCTGAATATAGAATTGAAATAAACATTTGAATGAAGTAATGGCTTTACTCCAGGACCATCAGCAACTACAGAAACTATTTAGGATAAAGACAGTTCCATTAGGAAATCCCAAACGAATGTTTAATAGCTCTTTGTCAAAACAATAATGGAAGAGTAAGCACTTCAACTTTCCACATAGCCCCAAAATTTAATTTCTAGAAATTACATTAGCTGTGTAGGTAATGTAGTTAAGTACAGGCAGACTGGGCAAACATCTCAATGATGCCAGATCCTAGACTCTTTGCCCATCACTTTGGTCAAAAAGACTACTCCTTGACTTCATCCTGGTAACATGGTGGGTCCAAAGCTGAAAGAGATGATTCTATGCCAAAGTCTGGTTAGCCCCCGCTGAGTATTTCAGACCCTCTCTAAAAACACCTACAACTGCCTTCTTTATTAGTTCAATTAACAGATTTACCTTAGTATGCAGTAACCACTCTTTACCTCCACTTTTGGGGAATACAGCTGATCATCAACTTGAATAAATGAAAGGCACTACAGGATTGGATGGTTTGTAAACACCGGCCGAAAGGATGATATTGTCTACATTTTCATTAAAATATTGTATATGTGCCATCATGTTTCTCTTGGGTCACCATTATTTTGTGTATTACTGAAAATTATTAGCTTCATAGAATGCTATGTCAGAACATAGTTTGGTGTTGTTCATTTGATTTCTTAATTTTAGGCTTTTTGCATTTTTGTTCTTTAGACATTAAAACTTTTTGATCTGCGGAAACTTAAAAACATACAGGACATGCACTTAAACTTTAAATCTGGTAAAGCAGATCATAAGATGCATAATTTAGATAAAATAGTGATAGAAAAGGGGAAGATAGACAAATAGAATCTCTAGAGAACAGAAGAAAAAAAATGCCTCAAGCTTTGCATTGAGGTCTGCCCCTTTATTACAGCAACATCACAGACATCAAAATACCCACTTGATTGTCTGATCCGACCATAACCTCAGAATGAGGCTGAATATACAGTCTACATTTCTATTGCAAGAAACTATAAAGTACCCTGTCTGAGTGGGTCATAAATTACATTCACACATTAATTTTCCGACAGATGAAATATAGCTCGGGAAAGAAAAAAGGACAAGAAAACCCTGCATCACTTTGAACATGATTGATGCTCCACCTTTAAATGTGGGGAAGTGTCTTTATACGGTGATGTCTAAGGCTAAGATTGGTCAATTACAAAACAAAAAAACTGAAAATCTACATAATGTGTCCAAAACAAATTCATCAATATTCCAAGCAGTCCAGCTGTCTTCAGTAGTATCTTTCACAGTAGCAAATTGTAGAAACGGGTAATGCTACAGGAGGCTTTATTCTAGTTCTTTAACAAAAAAGGCTGTAATTTATCCTTTCACCCTTCTAAACCTAAAATATTCCCTGCACCACTGGCAGCAACACAAGAGATTCAATTCACTCCAGTGCTGAGAGTTAAGAAGTTTTTATAAATTTATACAAGTAACTCCAAACTAAATATTACTTAATGCTATTAATGATATG
This sequence comes from Orestias chungarensis, assembly GCA_032876305.1. Classification (NCBI taxonomy): domain Eukaryota; kingdom Metazoa; phylum Chordata; class Actinopteri; order Cyprinodontiformes; family Cyprinodontidae; genus Orestias; species Orestias chungarensis. The sequence continues at coordinate 1,522,149 of JAVLVB010000669.1, read as the reverse complement.
CAAAGTAAGGTTATATTTGAATATTTGTAATAAATACATGGACAAACAGTTGAGAGCACATAAAAAGAGAAAAAGAAGGGTGATTGATTTTGTGTAATTAAATTAGAATTCCCTTTTAGTTTTCCACAGCTCTCAAATTCCACAGCTCTCAGGTGAACGCCTGTCAAATTTTAATAAACTCTGACCATATCTGGAGTATTTTACTCTTAAAATAGGTATGTTTGCTGATTATGCTTACTTGTATTGCTGAAAACAAAATATTATCCATCTTTACGGTTAGATTTAAAGCAGAATTTGGACATATTCATAACTTTATTTAGCCACTGTCATTTAAAGAAAAAACGCCCCAAAGCATGCTGCTGCCACTACTCTGTTTTTAATGGGTAGAGTGCCAATTAAAGTATTCACCCATTGGATCGGATCAATAACAATAAATAAATAACCGGCCAATGTCCAAGTGTTTGTTGTTATTAAACTATACAGGTTAAATTTCACAATACAGGGATGTTTACACTGCAGGAATCATGTGCAACTGTTCCTTTTTATTTCCTGAAACCACAGCAGATGCGTTTATCGTTTGAAAACACCATTTGCAAGGAATGATCAACATGAATCATAATTTTAAAGCAGAAATAACATACAGTACAAGACTGTATATACATTCCCAGTCCCAGTAGTATTTCATCATTTACTACTGCCTGAGCTGAATTTAAACATCCAGCAGAAAACCAAAACCTACTGTAGACAGCTTCCAAGTTTTCAATGTTGCATCAAATCAAACGAACTTTCATCCAACGTGTCAAGTAAATAAATACTAAATGTACTATTTGATGGGCTTGCAAACTGATTTTAACCATCTTTAGAAGTCTTTAGATGTAAGTTGTTACAAAGCCCCTGAAAGCCATCTTTACTAAAAACATTTTTCAGAACCAGCACATCACAGCTTTTTGTCTTTCAAATGTCCCATCAATAACTTCCTTCCATTCTACAATAAACACAAGTCGGCCGTATTTGGACCAAAAACCCAGATAGGTTGAGGCGATTTCAGGTAAGAGGGTAAGCCAGTTGACAATGGTCATTAATTTACATTGTTTTGTAATAACCCCACCTCCTTAGATTGACTGTCATTTGTTTAGAACAGGTGTGTCAAACCCTTTCTTAATTTGGGAATTATCAAGATCATTAGTGTCCTTATAGGGATAAAAGTACTCAATAACAATTTGGTAAGATGTCAATATTTAAATCTTTTCACATTAATGCAATTTGGCTAGATGGATGCAAACTCATTTTATTTAATGGAAAAATATTGAATACTGAATAATATTTAAGGAAACCTTAAAGGTTCTATACATGTTGGCCTCTAGAGTCTAGAGAAAGACTACATGCAACTGCCATGCTATCGTAATCATGTTCTAATCACAATAACATTTCTGACACACACACACACACACCAATCTCTTTCTTCTGTTACACAATCCATCTGAGTGTTGTACTCTGGAGAAAGTCACAGTGTAGAAAATGTGCTTTTCTTGTTGTATTAAGATCACAACATAACTAATCTGCATCAGGACCTGGGTTGGGGCTTCTGTTTCCAATGAAATGTAAAATAGCCATATGTTTCTATTAGATTTCTTGATCTTGATGGCCAAAATGTACAACAAAAGTGTATGAACAGACAAAGAAAGTCTGTTATTTTGAGCGGATGGGAGTTTTCATACACACCTTAATCAGCTTAGATGCTAAATTCCAACATAAAGTTTTCCTTTCTAAAACCTCTGAAACTGCTACTCAGAGCACAGAGTTGCTTCTTCATCAATCCAACTAGTATATTTAGCAAAGATATAAAAACAAAAGAGTTAAATTTGTACTCCTCTACCAGGCTTGAAATTGTGACATGAACTTGTTTAAGTTAGACAGACTGATCAGAATCTTACCTTTCCATCTAATCTTCATAGTTAAATTTTACTTCCATACTTGTCATAACAAAACGCAAAGTTTTTTCCACTTGTTGAGTTGGAAAAAGTAAGTTTAAAAACATAAAAGAAGCACGACAGACTCCTTAAGCTTCTTCCAAGACACATTTAAATGTGATGAACTGTAAGCCTATAATTATTTAAAATATTTAAAATGCCTTGTTAAATGAAAATTCAATAATTCAATTAAACAGCTACAAATGTGCTCATGTTTTACTGTTTAATTAACTGACTAACTGCTGCAGGAGTCACTGGGAGTGCGTTTTACAAAGGTAGCAATGGTTCACAGGCTCCCATTTTCCAACCATTAGTACATTCTCCTGTGTAGGAAACCAATGACACGCTGGCACTGATTCCCTGCAATCAGACACACAATACCTTCCTGTCAGCAGCGGCACTCCAACAAAAGACGATGGAGGAGATATGAAGAAAGAGAGCTGGAGAGGAAATGGGGGGGTAGAGCAGAGAAGCAATGATAAATGAGGTAAAAGCTATTGCGTCTGTTTTATGAGCTGGTTAAGAACACAAGATGGGGATGAAGAGGCTCCTTCGTACCGTCATTTTACAGAGAGCAGCATTGACAAGCTTGCTTCCGGGACAGAAACTGAAGATGTAAATCGTTAGATCTCTGATCAATGCAATATCTTTTTCGAAGAACATCAGCTTCTGCAGGCGGATAAAACTCTGTCAATACGTAAAGTTTCACATTCACTCAGCTATGGTGAAAAATACTTTCAACTCTTCTTTCTTAGCCTCAAACACAGGTTTAGCACACAGAAGTAGGTCATTCAAGTTGTACCTTTACTCTAACTTGAGGGTCAACATGCATTACATTTAATCATTTAAAACAAAACCAATTAAGATAAAAACTCAACAAATTAGTAAGAAGTATATAAAAAAAAAGTTGCATTTAGTTTGATGTTTCCAAAGTTTCATATCATTTGAACAACCGTTATACTTTGGCTTTCAATGTATAAATATGGGTATCAATTATTTAAAAAAATACAAAAAATCTATTAAAGATAAACTCAATAATTAAAGAAAAAATAAATAAATACAACATATAATGCGATTTGGACAATGTTTGGTCCATATCAACAAGAATAATAGATTCACAACACATATGTCCAAAACAGGGACATATGTGTTATGCCCCCTGGATCAATTTCAAATCCACTCTCCCCGACTCTTAAAATATAAATTATGCATATTTGGCCAAGTGGCATCTGAAAATTCTGTCTTGTTTTTAAGTCAGGTACCTTTGCTTTAAGGATCATCTACCACTGCAAAACCCTCACCAACTGTGCAAGAATACGCAGTTCCATCCCTTTACAAAAGAAGAATATTTATATATCCATTCCTGGTTTGCAGATCCAAAAATACACAAAATGTATGCAAGTGTGCTTACATCTGATAGTTACATACCAAATAAATGTCTATTAGAAAAAATATGTCTAAGATAGAGACTGAGATCTGGTTAAAAGAGCTCACAAAGAATGGCACAAAGAATAATGGAAGCTCAAAGGTTTCACAAAACATTAGGCTGGTAAGTTTTAAATCAACAAATGTTCTTTCTATGTAACATTTGTTGTCTTATCTCCTAGGAAACAGGGTCTGAAATGAAATGAAGTAGTTCAAAACAGGAAGATATGGTTGATTTCTGCAGTCAGAACCTCACTTGAAATGAAAAACTCTGGATTGTACGAAATTTATGAAAGCACACCGACAGAAATCTGCCAGTGTGTTCAATATACAAGCTAATCTGCACTGCAAGTCAGTTTTCCTAGGATTTTCCCATTTATTGCCGACATGAAGTGAAATAAAACAAAAGCAATCTAAAGCACATTTAAATTTTACTGGGACAGAGGGCATCTCAATACTGCACTGATTTGGTTTGTTGGGGTCTTCATAAACTTGGCTTGCCACATTTTTATTTCTGATAACATGCACTCCTATCACTTATAGGGCTGCCCTCTGGAGAACTGAAACCTCTCTAAGCTGGTGCTAAGGGCAAGAAGGATGAGAAATCTTTTGTGGTTCTATGAACTGCACAAAAGTAATAGTTAGGGAAAATGTAACTGCAAAATATGCTACATGGAGTCTCTCGGTTACCCCAATTTCCTGTCATGTAATACTCTACAAGAGACAACTTACATGATTTAATCCATTGTTGCCCTGGCACTGCTTGTATTATGCAACAGTTTGTTTGTTTCAATACAAGAGAGTAAAACGTGTGTGAAATAAGAAGGTATAGAGGTAGTGCTTCCAAGTAGTATCCTGAAATATGGAAGATAGGTCAACTTCACTGTTACTTTTGTGGAGGGGAAATTAGATGAAAGGGAGGTTTGAAAACATATTGTTTTAATAGGCTTGTCCCAATCTGATACAGAGTATTGAATTACTTTAGCCTACATCAAAATGTCTAATATCAGCACTCCAACACAAGCAATCTCTTCCAGTGAGTGATCCACACCAACATTGCAAAACCTGTCATTTATTTTATCCAGTTGTAGGACTTTAATATTAATGTAACCCACTGATTAATAATATGGATCAGTTTTTTTTTCATACCTACTGGTTTTAACTACCTAAGCAGGCCTCTTTTTTTATTTTACACAAAAAAAGTAATAAAACTCTGTGTGTATTGGGCAATACTGAAGACTGCAATATTGGAATGGTATCTGAATTTAATATGTTGTATTGGGACAAGCCTGCTTTTTAAAACTGATATAGTCAGAAAACGTTTAGAAACATAACTACCCTTTGAACTTTGAATTCACTGCTCTAATACAAATGGGACTGAGACAATCTACTGCAGAGGATAGTGCTTTATTATATTTTCTTTGTCTGAAAAAACAACTAAAACACTGTATGGGGTCCAAATCTATATTTCAGTCAGAAAGCCTTCACCATCCATAACTTTATCAATCCATGTTGTTAAGTAAACTCTCAGCTGTCAGAAGAATGTTATTTCATATGCTGATGGTACATCTAAGAAAATAAAAAAAAACATTTTCCAAGCGTAACTTACTGGTGTAGTTTAAACCTAACAAAGATCTCAGATATTTGTTTATCCCATGATAAAACACCCTAAAGCTAGCTGAGCGGTTTGGTATCAATAGACTAGTGTATAGACGCAGAGAGCCCAACACAGTAGAGTAAAATCATTTGGTCAAAACTCAATGATTCAATTTCATTGTAGGGATGTAAAGGTCTTCTAAATAGTAAATAAATTGACTTAACAAATATAGTGTTTTTCTAGTTGAAGTGACCACTCAAAATCCTTTACACTATAGCCACATTCAATCATTCGCACTCTCAAAAAGGTACACATTCATCCACCGATAGGTGTATACATACTGTAGGTGTGTTAAGGTCAGAACACATCTAAAAGCTGTAGGAGGACCGTCCTTAAAGACTGGAGTTCAAAACCCCAGATGTAGAGACAGAAAAACATCTTCACATTAACAATCCAAAGCTTACACAGAATTCAAGATTGAAATGAAAATAGATTCAGAAATAAAACATATCAAAACATGTCCTTGGACAATCCATTTCCCAGCGGTATGAACCTTTTGTTATGGATTAATGCAGAATTCCACAATGATACTTTTTTAAATCAGATTGTGAGTTAAACAAGAAAACAGTTTATATGCATCTCGGCACATAGACATCTCCTGATCTGTGTATTAACTCATAATGTAGTGCAAGTTGGTTTTCTAAAGGATTTGAAAGTGTCTCTTTGGAAAAAAATCTATTTTTTTCAAACAAAAAGGGGAAATGGGTGAAACTTTGAGCCCAATGACTGCAAAAAAGAAAAACCTGTAGGCTTCCTCGAACTCAGAAATTGCAGAAATGTCAACTGAGCACAACTAAAAGGCACTAAAGAGGTCTGAGAAGGAGTGTCGAGTTTCCTGTCCACAGACGCCCGTCCAGACTGACACTTAACAGAGTACGAGTCAAGCGAGGTGCAGTGCTGCAAAGTGCAAATCAAATACAGAGTAAAAGGTCGACAGTGTGAAATGGGGAGAGTTTAGCCAGTGCACACGACGAGTGATGGAGATTAAAGTAAAGGGAAAGCTCTCGGGTATCTAAAGACAGCATCACTGATGCGGGCTGAGGGAAAAGAAAGCAATGCGCAACCTGGACACAGAGAGGATCAAGATGCACTTCAGAATTAACTACAGAATTTTAAAAAAAGCAATATCCTCTGTAGTCAGCACTTGAATTTGAGCAGAAAGAGTCTCTCTTTACCCTTTTAAAGCCATCGTCAGCTGGGTAATACAATATTGACTGACTACTGCTGTGCTTCAAACAGCCTCTCTGTTGGGATCTTTGGTACACCTCAACACAGCCCTAACTTTAAATAGATCTAAAGGGATCACCTTTTAGGAAGTCAGAAAACTTTGAGGATGATTTCTCTCCAAGAGGTTTTATACAAGTTGCACTTTGACAGCTTTTCAGATGGCCAAAAATGTGTCAGAGTTGAAAACAGATTTGAAGATAGTGATAAGGACATATCTTATCAGACGGCAAAGATGTTTAATTTAAAACAGTGCTTAAACGATATTTTATAAAAAAATGGGATGAAGCTCTTCCCGTATCTCTCAAATGAAATAGAATAAGACTGAGTTAAAAGCACTGACATGCTCAAACATGCACCTTTCACAAGCTCACTATTAAAGGCATCACTTCATTTAAACTTTGGTCCAATTACGACCAACATATTGGCGAACGTGTCTATAACCCAAATATCAAACTTACCCTCCAAAATCTTTTGGCCGTCTGTACCCTAGAGGGTTTCCTATGAAGGCCCAGCGGGGTCCCCATTGGATGATCAAACATCATTTTGAGGCAGTTCAGGTTATCCTTGCTGAGCTCTATGTGACTGGCCAACTGCTGCTACTCTGGCGAGCCGCAGTCTATTTCCATAGCGCGCCCCGTTTTGCCTCTCAGGCAGAAGCTGCCCCACCCAAAACCATTCACTTCCCAGCAACAACACGCAAACAAAAACAATCCCCCCTCCTGGATCAGCTGACTGCAAACTCTGCAGCATGGCATTACCATTAATGGGCCTTAAAGGGGGAGGCAAGGTCAGGATTAGCTATCATCTACTCAAGAGAAGTCCTCTTAAATAATACCTCACCATTATCATAGGTCCAATATGATTAAGGGGTTAAGCTACTGAGGAGGAGTGTAGAGATGGAGCAGGGGAGAGGGGTTTGACAGAGGGTATACTGAGGCAATTCAGTGCCCCTGTTTGAGATGCCACTGAGGGAACAATCAGAGCTAAATGGTTTATTTAGCAATTAAAGCTCCAGGATGATGTCCTGGCAGGTGAGGGGCTGATTTGAGATCAAAAGTTTGCAGCTGTGTTGGAGGGGGGCAACAGCTGTGCTGCCTGATTAACTGTGATTTCAACCGTTTTCAAGGACTTGTGCATTTACCGCTTAGCTAGGGCAGTCTCTGAGGCACAAAACAAAAACAGCGGGGAAACGATAAGCAGGAAAAAAAAAAAAATCTAAACAAAACCTTGCAAACCTTTGACAAGAAATGACACTAGAAACATTTACAGAGTCTGATAAGAGAACGTATTTTGCATGCTTAATACATTAGGAGATTAGATCTATATTTTATTTGGATTCACAAATTATAGTGAACCCCTGAATTTTTATGCATTCCACTTATTACCGGAGTCGTTTTTGGAACATTACCCCACATTAGTGGAGGACTTTACAAACTTAAATACCAAGAGTAATGCTACTAACTGCTTGTCACTGGCTGGACGCTTTAGAGGAAAATTTGTATATTTTATCCGATGCAAGGCTGAGGTATGTTAGAACAACAGTTATTAGTGTTCTTAGAGGGAGATCTCATTTTAGTGCATGTTTAAGCTATTTCTTGGTAGTTGTAGTCCCCAACCCCCAAAAATGCTATTGTACATTTGGTGTCATAGGGTGATAAATAAAATGCTTTTCAATTTAGTACTTTAGTACATCCCCCATCCCTATAATCTCGACTTTGAAGATAGTAGCAGTCATGTCATATAACATAACAGAAAAAAAAAACTATTATAAAACCATTAAACTGTGTTTGTATCTTCCCGATCTCAGCCTACAAAATGCAGTAAAGGAGCTCATCTTAGCATAAGTCTGATAATAACTATTCCAGTCTTGTCAGGAAGTAATCTTCTCACAAAGCCAAGGCCAATAAATTAAGATAAATCTTCTTTCGATATCCACAAGAGCCATCATTAAGCCGTCTGCATGCTTTAGAGGCGACGCTCCTCACATTCTCACTGAACTAAAGTGACGCTTGCTTGAAGGGATTTTCGTCTGCAAGGTACTCCTGGGTGTTGATGTGCTAAACTTCATTATCTCCATTTCAGAGCTACTTGAATATATTTAGATTAACTAAATAACTACAGATTTGCCAACCACAAATATGACTTGCATCATTATCCCATGGATGAATTGCAAAGAATTATTAAATCAGTCTTGTTGATGCTGCAAAATTTACTTCCCTTTTATGGCATTAGTATTATTATTATTACATCATTTATTGATTCAAGAAAATGTCTCATTGACAGTGTAATCTGCAGATAATCATTGCTATTTTTAAATTAATTTCCTAGCTGGTGTAAACAACCAAATCTCATATATATATATATATATATATATATATATATATATATATATATATATATGATTTGTAGCTTTGAATGATTTTAAACTGCTCGCTTAAACCACAAATCTTTGTCACTACAGGGACTAATAAAGCACCCACCCATCCATCCACCTATCTAACCATCCATCATGGTCTTTATTCAAGAACACTTAAGTAAACTTAATCCATCTGAACCATTCAGAGAACCCTTTAAATAAGAAAAAATTCACAGATAATGCCAAATCTTTTCTAAAAAATGAACTACAGAAACATACCCAATTATGCACACATTTACATGCTGCTACAGGACAGTCTGATAGAAGTGAGGCCATGCACCATTGCCACTAGGCCCTCTGACTATCACCAGCAGGCAAAGAGGGTCTTGCCCAAGGACACAGACAGACCGAGACAGACAGAGCATGGGTTAAATCTGTGGTTTGTAGGTTAAGTACAAACTGCCACCACCTGAGCCACTCTTAGTTGATGAGTACCATGGCTTTAAAACCTTGTAGTACGGAAAAAATACAAACTACTTCAATTTAAAAACTAGTAAAATATTTCCTCCCAAATCTATCAAAAGCAGACAATGATACAGGAGCCCTCTTCTTAAACTTCTGGTCTTTTATACACAGAACATTAGTGTCTTTATCAGTGGTGAGTACAATTCCAACACTTTTTCAGCAACATGTCCAATACCAGCTTTCAGTGGTTTAGCCCAGAGGTGACAAACTGACAGACACACTGTGCAGGCTGTTTCTGTCCAACAGCTGGAGAAAAAAGATAACTAATGGATCAGTTGAAGGCGAGATACAAACTGAGAGGGAAAGTCTGTCTGTAAAGACAGCGCTCTCTCCAGTGGGAGTTTGTCTCTCCCCTCTGGGACAAACTCCCACTTGCCATGGCTTCTGTCGTCCAATAGACAAGGCATAATACAAATTCCATGGGGTAAAAGCCCCCCAGCAAGCTCAGGCACTGCATCACTCAAAGGCAGTCACAAACCTACAGTCTGCGCTTCATTTCCTTTCACATATCAAGCAAAAAGGATGCAATGCAATGGAAACAGACTCAGTCCGTAAAGAGAAAAAGCAAATGACTGAAATGTAAAGTTCAGTATCAGAATCTGTGTGTTTCAAGCTGTGTGGGTTTGTTAATTGTGCTTACACAAGCCAAACAGTTATCACAAGGGAGCATCAACATTGCAGCAATCCAGCTCTTACAGGCCCATGGTCCACAAAGCTCCTTTACAAATCCTCGTCCTCTGAATGCTTTGGAATAACAAAGATGATCTAGGTTTACCAGGTAACAACCAGGTGTCAAGGGAAGGGATTTAAATATGAACTCATGGCACTCATGCGGAAGTAGTAGTTATCTTCTCCACAGTTTCTTATATAGTTCAGATAATTCCATTTCTCTTCTATGTATTAACCTGTTTAGAAAAGTACAATGTGCGAAGCTTTATTTATGACCCTTTTATAGTAAGGACTCTGGTGTCACTGTATGTTTTTCAAGCTGCCAGAGAAGTTTTTTTCTGCCAACTCTCCTTGGTGCGGCATTCAAGGACACCCTATATTGGAAAGTTGGCAGCTAACAAGCTTTCAGTTTTGTACTCTGTTATCAGAAAATGTAACTCTGAAGCCAAACATCAGGAAGCCAAATACCAGGGGGACGACTCCGCTTTAGGAATGAGAACGCTCAGATTTTTCTATCTGAATAAAACATGAGAAACAGAAATGTTTTGTTTTCAAACACTGCTCTTACAGAAAAAAGGAAATTTCAACCAAAAGTCAACCAAAAGGATGATTCTTGAGTGTGGCAAAATGCTTCCCATCTTGATTTAGGCATATGTTTTAGAGCCAAATTCATAAGACCTACCATATGAAGACCCATTGTTAGGGTTTTCAAGGCCACCAAACAATCCATACAAACATATTGACATACGAGGATAAACAATGATGAGTCAATACATTAATTTTTTCATGCAATGTTTTAGGCCACAACTACTTCAGGTGTCTCAAAATAAAACACTTTATAAAATGATTGGTTCAAATTTTCAGCGATAGGAGTAAGTCAATATTTGTTTCCCTGAAAATCCCACTATAAATTGTACAGAGAAAAATAAATTGGCTAATAATCCCAAAATATGAAGCTAAATTGTTGGATTTAGGCTCTTAATTTCTAAAACCTCAATCATAGCCTGTCCTCCACTATTCTGAGTTCAAAGAAACAACATCCAAGAAAACTTTCTAGAAAACAAACCCAATTCACAACCCTGCACCAATCCATCAAATTATCTTATGATCTGCTTGTTTACGTGAAGTCATGGGTCTTCTTCTCCTCCTCTTCGCCCTGAGACAGCTTTGCTCCGAGCACACACAGGAAAGCAATATTCTCAGTCGAAAATAAAAAGCAACATTTCTTCTTTTTTTTTTTCCCTTCAGTTCATATCTGAGAGCAATTCTTCACGCACCTTTACAGGGAGGTACATTTATGGCAAAGTAAAGACACGGCCTCGCACCCTAATGTGACGGCAGTGTGGAGCGAATAAAAGAGCTGAGGTCATTTGTTACGAGCCATGAGTCATAATGGCCGTCCTTAATGTCTGCATCCTCTGTGTGTGTTCAGACAGGTGTTAGCTACAGTCGGAGCAGATGTTCACATGTCTGCGAGAAGCAGAAAGGTTGTTGTAAAGGTGCCGTATTAATAGCTGTTGAAAGGCAGTGAACATCAACAGAGATGAAACATGAGGGGGAAAAAATTAATGTCTGATGAGAGGCCACAGGAGATCTAGATCTATGACTCAAACAAATGTGAGAATAATGCATCGACACTGTGTGTGCTGCTATAGGAGAGAGTGGGAGAGATGGGATGAACAATGTTGTTTCCTCTGTGGTTTCAATTCATCACTGTGAGCAGGCACCCGCACTGTTGATCAAACCAATAACATGGTTTCACATGTGGGGGCAATATAAAACAGAATTTAGATCCTTTTTATTCTGACCTGGTTGTTTAAAAATGAATTCTCCTGTTAATGAAATCTAATAAACATCATATTACCCTCTGCTAGTCGATGGAAACAACTGACATGTGAGTTGCATGCGAGTTTCAGCTACGATCAACTTCACAAAGACTTGAGGTATTCATTTGAGAATATCAAGAAATCAGCACTTCCTAGAACTTGCAGAGTACTTTCCAGGATTGTCTTTTGAAGGGACTCTGTTAGATTTCATAATACCTTCCCAATTGAGGGATTTCTTTCCTGTACTTTAGAGCACAGTTTCAGTAACGCACACGCTACTGTAGAAATGTCACTGATGAATCATTCGTAATATACAACTTCAAGGGAATTACAGGGTACTATCATGTGGTGGGCTACTTTATTAAATGTCATGGCCTCTCACATTGCTGGTACATTCACTGAAGCTATAGGTTACTACCTTGTCATTAAGAGGTAAGAGGTTACAATATTAACCTGGCAGTATCTCTGAAGCAACTCTAGCATGCAAAATTGACAGAAACCTGTTACTAATTTTAAAGCTGGTAGTAGTACTAGTTCGATAAATTGATTGCATTGGCCAGTAGGTTACAACATATTCATATATAGTGCTTTCCAAGATGTTAAAGGGGACTCTTCCAAAATGTACAAAAAGCAAGAACTTTCTCTTAACATTATACCTTCCTAAAATGTACAATACATTGCTTTTAGATAATGCACTATTGTTTCTGGGGAAAAGTATTAAGCACATCATCTGTATCATAACTATTTGTCAATTAAAAAAACAACTAAAGGTGAATGTAACTCAAATAATAACTCAATGCACCACAGATTTCTGGTTTATGCCATACAAAAAGAGGTCCAAAAATGTAGCTTTGTGGTGGGTTTATTCCAAGTTGGCAGGCAAACAATAAAATATCACATGATTACTTGCTGGCTCTCCTGCTCTGGCTTACATGACTCTATGATAGGCTGACTGACTGACTGACTGCCAGCCTCATTCATTGGCTGCTGCCTGTTAAAGAGAAAAACATATGACCACCCACGTTCACACTAATCTAACCAAAGCCTATGCATTTATACCCCCAAATGCCCATGTCCCAAAAATAAATTAAAACAAAATCACCCAAGAATAAAAACAATAAAATATCAAAATAATAAGCAAAATCCAAAAATTAAATACCTCTTACAATCCGTATCCCTTCATGTAGCCAACAACATCCTTTATAAGCTACTTGTTTTATAGAAAACTAGAAGCATTACTTACAGAAAAGCAAAAACAAATAAGAGTATAAAAGACTTTTGAAAAAAACCAAAACAAAAATCAATCAGACATGATGAATGAGTCTTATTCGCAAATGGATATCAAAAGTTCTTACAGTGTCATGGTCGTTGCTTTTTTTATTAGATTACTTCTGTATTTGTTTTTAGTTCAGTCACGTCTTGGGTTATTCTGATTAGTTCTTATTTGTTCCTGACACTTTTTGTTCTGATGTTTTTTGTTTTCTGGCATTTAGTTGTTATTTATTTATATTTATCATCGTTTGTATTCTATCTCTTCATTTGTGTTCACTCCTTCTCTGCTCGCCTGTGTCATTCTCGCTCTCTCTCTTCCTCAGCCTTTCCATCTGCTCTACACTCACAGCTGCACCCATTTAGTTATCAGTTCCTTACCATTATTCCACTACTCACCTTCCTAGTATTTACGCTTGTCTATTCCCCTCAGTCCCAAATGTTTTGATTCCATTTAGATAATTATGCTCGAAGTTGTGTTTCTCACTCATATCCTTTTTCATTTCATCCATTTCGTCCTAGTAGATTCCTGTTTAGTCTTTTCTTATGCCAGTTCTCTATAATGTTTATGTGTAGTTGTGCTGCAGGCTATCGGACATTCTCTGCCCAATGATCATCTCAACTTCACCATACGTAACTCGTTGCGTCCTGTTATTGGCACCAGTTCAAGTGTTATTATAAACAATATTCATCAGGTCAGTAAATATTATCGTCATCATCTAGTTGCCAACTCGGTCTCAGCATTTGGATACAATAACAACAAACCCTGACAATCAATATTATTTTAACATAAATACTTATGAAAGATCTGAAAATAAAACTGAAAAACAGGTGGTTTATTGGGCAGTAATTATTGCAAATTTTATTGTTAGTTTTTGTTACAAACAAATAAAATCAAAAATACTTTATTTATCCCAAAGGGAGATTAAATGGTGTTGGAGTATCTAATTTAACTAATGAGTTGTTGTAGATGGTGAAATATAATCCAGCTACAGGTAACAGAATGGTCAATGTGTGATTTCAGTTAAAGGTCTGGGCAGAAAATGTGTTACGCCACAAAAAATATTCAATACCTCACTCAGGTTTAAGAACAACAGAACTGAATAGGTAAAAGATAGAGGCCAAAACACAAACAATCCACTTTCATGCTTGGCAAACCTTGTCAGGACTTATATATTGTGTGCAATTAATTATTGTTCGGAGGATGCTGTACAATGCCACTCGAAATCAGTGCATCTGTTTCTACAATAGGTGTTTCTTAACAGTCCTGTACTTTCAGAACAGCTTTAATCAACATTATCCCAACACCTGTATAATGTCTCTGGCGGTGTATTAGTTTGTAACCATGTCTGTGGTTTCTTTTTTCTCCATCTCTCTCTGAAATTATTGTAAATCAACCAGATTTTGGAACACCGATAACCATGGAAACACTGGGCACCAAAACATAAATGGTAAATTCCTGTTTTGGCAGCTGATACCAAATATAAATGTAATTGGTAGACATCTGCTGCACAATATAATTCCATTGTTAAGGTGTTTTTGTTTAATTAAAATAGAAAACGAGACCTTTAGATGAAGGTTCACCGTAGACGGAGCAAAATTGCAGCAGTACAACATAACAAGGTCCGAACAAAGACATTCTGGTCAATCCGACTCATTTCAGCTTGGAATGCAAAGCCGCAACCTGAGACTGTGTCTCGGACAAAAGGCGAACTCGGCGATGAAATGTCACGCTTCAGTTGGCCGGTGCCATTGAACGGAACAACGGGTCGGCAAAGGTGAACAATGAGGAGAGGTGGAGAAGAAAAAGGAAAATAGATCAGAGAACGGAAAGAAGATGTGCTGGTGATGATCAGGGTTTCTGGTTCTTCTAAGGAGTTCTACACGGGTCAATGGAAAAGGAAGAGAAGAGCAATCCTAGTTTGTAAAGAAACTAGAAAACAAACAGCAACAAAGCAGGATCTTGTTAACAAACACTGCTTGGAGCTTTAACTGACCAAATGTAACTGAGCCATTGCAGAAATATGGGTCCTAAACGTTCTCAACAACAGAATTCTATATTATTTGACGGTACTCCATTATGTCAAACAAATTTAATTTATACATGGTTAAAAGCCTGGCAGTAACATATAGCATTTGTTGTTAAAAATAAATAAATAAAAACACACAATGTCCACGATCATTATGTTATTTTGGATTCTTTTGTTTCCTGCAAGGAAACATTTCCCAAATATAAATCTCACATATAGAAATTAAATGGCATAGAAAAATGTGAAATAACTTTCAAATTTCAAAATGTTACATGTGAAATGTTATTTCATATGTATTTGATATTGTGAACACCTTGACCCCAGAACAAAACACCAGGAGTGAAGTGTTTTAGCTACTATGACCGCTATTACATTCAGAGGAAAATGGTGGACACCTGCAAATCTGAGTACATCAGAGGTGTCAGCATCATGTGTATGGAGTTGTTTTGCTTCATAAAGTAGATAGCAACATGAGGAAATAACATTATGAAGAAAGGTTGAATAAACATCAGCCAGGAAGCTAAAGCTTAGGTTCAGACTGCTTTTCCAGAGGCAATGAACCTAACCATAGAGTTAGAGTTGTTACAAAGTGTCTGAAGGCTGACAAAGTATTTTTTTCTCCATCCTAGATAGAATTTCTGGGCTGATCTAAAAAATTATGTGTGAGTGAGGTGGGTTAAAAATCTGCCCACGTTTCACCTGTTTAAAGGCAATGCTATCAAATAATGAAGAAATACATGTAAACCTTTGACTTTGAAGGAATGAGTAAATCTCTGACATATCCACTCGTGGGAAATTTAAACTGACGTAAAACAAGCAAGGTTTGGTTGGAATATTTTAATTTGGTTGATGTCAACTTTTAGTTACAACTGTATATTTTGTAGGAACATGTGTAGCATGTAGATAGATTATTCTAATAATAAAACTTTGTTCTTTCACGTTTTTCACATGTAGAAATGGGTTCAAAATGAAAAACATTTTTTTTATGTCTATGATTTTGTAATTGTTATTTTCATCTCGTCATTTTAAATTGTTGAATGCTTTTTTAAAATCTGTTTTATTTTTGACAGGCTTATTAGTACTGACAAAAACTTCAAAATAAATCATAAACTAAAAAGTAAAAATTAAACTGAAATAATTTACAAGTGTTCGCTGCATATTCAGAGGATATGAATTACAACTCCAGAGTTCGGCTATTTCTCCTCCTCGACCACATTCCACTCTTATGCAATCACCCTTACAATTTTTCTTGTCTCTGTGACAGCTAAGCATTTTGTTTAGCAAAAGCCTTGTATCAATAATAACAGCTGAAAGCAAGCCTCTTGTATTCAACCCAACCCATTGAAACCATCACAGAGGTACCATTTCATTCTCCTAACCCACCTCTTAGCTGAGGTAGAATTGCAGCCCCTTTCTCGACTCTGACATCAAAGATAAATACGTTATCCGCCCCCTAAAGATTTCAGTAATTGATGTTTGGAACGGTTAAAAGCCAGAGAGAACTAGGAGAATTACCGGAGTGGAAAAGCAAAGTTTGAAAAAAACAACAGAAAGAAAGTCTGTCAAAACTTCACATATCTGTGCCAACTTTAGACTTGAAGCCAAACTAGTGACCAAGTTAGATAGTAAACTTTTACATTCTGTATAATATAGCCCTCTAGACCAGAGTAATATTTCGATATGTATCTTTGCTAATTATTTTGCCAGTCTTACCTTTAAAAATAGGCCTTAAAATCACAGACAATGAACTAAAAACCCAGTGAAAAAGAAAGCTAACAAAGGAAAATGTTTTTTGCTTGCAAATTTTAAGTGTTTGGCAGACATCTCATCTGCACCACATGCCCCATTATTTTTCAGCTTCATACAATATAATTGACTTCTTTTGTAGATCTAATCACATTGGCCATAATTTGGCCATGATTTGATGGTTGGGGGTAGATTTATGCCCAAGCAACACACTCCGTTTACCTCTCTTGTCAGCGGTCGCACATTTACCTCTTTAACCACCTTCAGGGAAACATGCTCTGAATACCTAAATGGGTGCAACTTTTATAAGTCTAGGTCTATACATTATCATATTCCTACATTAGTGAATTACCTCCACTTTAAAGCATTCGAGACAGACGTAGACACCTGCAATAAACATCGAGGTCTTAGGGGTCATGTTGCAGGGAGACCTAGAGACTGATCAGAGCTTTGAGGTCTTAAATAGGGATTTTGTAGTCTGAAAATATTGTTGCCGGTTCTAATTGGAGAACTGAGAATTGCCTCTTCATTGACCCGAGTAAACATTAAAGAAATCAGCAAACCTCATTCTGTGACCACTCAACTCTTTCTCTACAACCTGGTTGATCAATAGAGTAAATCAAGCCTACTCTGGTAGAAAATTAATGATGTAACCAGAAAACTAGGTATTTTTTATTATGTTATTTTAAACATATCCACATAGTTGCAGTTTGAAAGAATTTGTTTAAAAAAGTGAAATTGAATAAAGTTTAGTTTTAAAACAAATTTATGAATACATTTCTGCAGAAAGCAGGAGAAGTCACTTCCAGTAATGCACTTTGACTTGAGCTGCATTATCTGAGCCTCTGCACTAAAATGTAGTAGTCGATGTGAATCTCATTTCCTGAGTTGGTAGTACAGGAAAGTATACCTTTTTGGCTCTTTGCAAAGTATGCAAGTGAATGTTAAATGGTCAGGATTTATATCATCCAGAGTAAAAAGCCCTTTACAGCCAGACTCACCTTTATCTATTGAGACACTTAAATACATAATGACTCCCGATTACTATGCAGGTTATTGCCTTTTTTTCCCCATCACAAGTCAAACCCAAGCATGCCAAAGCACTGAGGAGTTTGAAATTAAAGCTATACTGAGTTATTATGTAGTATAGAATCCATTTAAAAAAAGTCACACTTATTCAAATATAATATTACAATTAACCCCTACCAGTCCAGACTCAAACAACATTTATACTAACTTTCGGTTGTCAATAATAGGGGTTAAAGTGGGTCCATGCTATTTTTGAAGCCCTTACTGATAGGTCAGTCTTGCTGCTGTTCCATCCATGCTAGATTTGGACCTGCCCCATCTACTTCCAGGCAGCAACTGACTAATCGACTACTCTCATACAGTCAAAATTCAGTTTATTTATATAGTGCCAATTTACAACAAATTGTCTCAAAGCACTCTGCAAGGTAATGTTTTCATGCAATCATAAATACATAAACATATTAGTTTGAAAAGTTTCCAATCTAAGGAAACCCAGCATATTGCATCGAGTCATAGACTTGCAGTCAGTACTGATATAACTAAAATAACTCAATGCTCTTCCAACAATATCTGCATTTCTATTTGTCTATTCCAAATTAATTGGAAATAAGTTTTTACAATAGCTTTGTTTAGTTGGTAACATGGAAACTTTCATCTTTGAAGAAATTTTACATTTTTAAAAGTGCTGTAGATTCATAAACAAAACTAATATTAAAACTATCCATCCATTTTTCAACCCGCTTATCCTAGTAGGGCCATGGAGGTTTGCTGGTGTCCAGCGGTCCTCGGACAAGAAGCGGGGTAAACCATAGGTCGCCAGTCCATCACAGGGCAACAAAAGGTGAGAGTGGACAACCACACACACTCTCACCTGAGGACATAGAGAAACTAATTTACCAAAAACTTATTTTTTTGGGGTGTGGGAGGAAGCCGAAATACCCGGAGAGAGTCCATACATGCACAGGTAGAACAAGCAAAACACCTTGCTGGAAGAACCCAAGATGAAATCGAACCCAGAGTCTTCTTGCTTGCAAGGCAACAGTGCTACCAAATGTGTCACATAATGAAAGGCTGCCCTGTTGGCTGCTCTGGCCTGGGGGGCTGAAGGACCCTGCACCTTGGTTTGGGGCCTCTTCTCTGCCCAGGTTGGGACTATCTCTGTGGGGGCTCCCTGTGGATGTTGGCCGCGAGCACTCTCAGTGTAGTCAGTCCCTAATGTGGCTTTTTCCTTACCTTAGGTCTGGGTGCCCGGCCATGTCTCTGTTAAGTAGGTGCATTGGGTCTGACTCTGTGTGTATGCGTGTGCATGTGTGTGTGCTTGTGTATGCAGGTATGTGTGCGTGTGTTTGTCTTTGCGCCTGTTGGGGTATTCATGGGGGTGGGTTGGTTTGTTTTTATCATTGTTGTTTTTAGCCTTTGTAAGGCACTTTGTGTTGCTTTTAAAGTATGAAAGGTGCCATATAAATAAATTTTTGATTTGATTTGATTTGAGCCTTGAATTACCAAATTTTGTGTTTGACAAGGAGTCTCCCTCTGCTGGCCCCTTTTGCCTTGAAGGCTAAAATCTTTTTGTGTCCAGCCTCCTCCTGCCTTCCTGTTAGTCTGTCTCAGCTCTTTCCTTTCATCATCCTTCATCCTCTATATCATTGATTTAACCTCACTTTGTATGACTGGCCCCGAGTCCCCGCAGACACTCCTTTCAGGAGGATATATGATTTATCCTTCTGTTTTAAGAGGAACTCGCCTTGCTGTGCGACAGGAACAGGACAGCCTCTAGTGGTGCACAAGGAGCACTTCAACTGATCCAGGTTTTTTCTTGGAGATACTGACATGCTGGCATGCACATAAGGTTGGTTTTTTTTGGGGGTTGTTTTTTCCTGAGCAATTTCATAGGTATTAAAGACGACCATCTGTCAAGAGAACCTCTATAAAATTAGAATCCTTCTGTTTTCTAAAGCTCCATATGCTGTCTTTGCCTGCAGCTTGTTGTAATTTAAGTCAAATCAAATGAATCTCAACTGAATCTCAATTCTTACAACATTAAAAGCACATCAATATGTATGTTGACCACATCTGCAGACATAGAGATGCACACCTGAAACAGACAGACTGCTAAATGAACCGCCCCCAAAGCCAATAGGACCAAACCAGCTTTTCAAGATGCATCTCTCATCCTGCTTTCACACCAACCTCCTACAAAGTTGTTTTATTTATTTATTTTTTATTAAATTTTTTACAGCTCAACTTCTTCCAGTGGTATTTAGCTCTCTGCAGTTTTCTTCTCCTGTCTCAGGAACACAGTGTCCAGTCATTAATAAAGACTAAATCAGGACTCTGGGTTTCTGATCCACAAAATTGAAGCTTTGCAGCTCTTAAGGCCTCCACTGCATATGTGTCGCGACGTGTGGATGTGTTGTGCAGATGGATAAGGGGAGGGAGAAGAGTTCTGCCTAAAACCTTAAAAAGAAAGATCCTCCTGTTGCCTGCCTTTCCTTGCCGTGAAGAGGCCGGATATGAATTCATTTTACGCTAAGATGAAGTTATTAATGCCCACCATCTGTTATCGTCAGCTAGCTGCCAGACTGGAAGCAGCCAACTCAGAGAGGACTAGCTGCACCAGTTGGGAGAGTCGCAGACGTCAGTGAGACACATGACGCCACCTCGGTAATGATAAATAGGCTGTTTTCAGAGACATCTATAGTATGGAGTGCATTCACTGAACACCTATTTTCTGCTTATAACTAAACAGGGTTTGAAAAACTATTCAGATTCAGAGAGGTTTCATAAAAATGCCCTTTTCCAATGTGAAAGCTTTACTATTGTGTTAGTTAAGTTCGGAAATATCAAGGAAACACTGCAATAATGATCTAATGTCTCCATTTTATTTACTGGTAGAGATTTGACCTAAAATGTGAGGGTATAATTGATCATATATAGCAATTATGCCCAACACCTGGACTGAGAACCACTTGCAGAGTCTGGAATTATTAAGTGTGACCCCAAATCTCTGATTAACCGCGGCACAAATTTGGCCCAACAGCAAATGGAGGTCCTGAAGCGTGACTCTTTTAAGGTTTTTTTTTTTACGAGACAACAAATTTATCTACCAACGTCTTCAGTGGAAATTTATAGAAAATGTTCTACTGCAATAAAGTGAGGTTTTTCTCATTAAAACCAAAATAAATTCTTTTTTAAACGAGAAAGGTCATGGCACCCAATAGGAAACACGTCGTGGGAGTTTAAGTGAGAAGGTGGACACTCGGTGGAAGAACCTTTATTCGTTGTTCAATGAGTGTTATTCTGTGAGAGGAACATATCTTTATGTATTGTTAAAACAAGATATAAAACCTATTTTGTTATGTAAAAATTTCCTATTTGAACTACATTGTTTTTTCATAACGAGAAAATTTTGTTTTAACCTGATGCTGTTTTTGAATTAGTTTCCTTGCTTCCTTGCTGAAAGAAATGTCAGCAAATGTAATAAAGGAGAAAAAAAGTAATGTGTTTGTCAGACATTGTTTTCTTTCTAAAGGCTGCCAGGGCAGGGATGGTTATTAGTCCAGTGTCTTTGTATTAATGGACTGCAGACCTGGCCAGGGAGTACCTGGACTACTGGTGAGCAGAATCAGGCACCCCTAAAAACCTCCAAAGTTATAGAAAATGAACGGATGGCTAGAAGGATGGCTGAATGGATGAATTATTACATTACTGGTTGGCACATGCGCACTTAGCTTAATCTTCTGACCCGTGTCTGGGCACTTTGTTTGCTGGCTTGCTTAAAATCCACCCCCCACACACAAACCACAATCACCTGTGAACTGTAAAAGCTTTTTGCTGACAAATAAACCATACAGTCACTTTTTTCACACCTCTGGCTGCATAATTCATCGTAGTGCTTAGGGGGGCGGGGGTGGGCACCCCCACCCACCCCCGGCCCCCTGAGCACTACAACTAATTATGTGTGTATGGGG
>JAVLVB010000669.1:1475750-1496868 GCA_032876305.1 Orestias chungarensis | reverse complement strand
CACACACACACACACACACACACACACACACACACACACACACACACACACACACAATGATAAATCCGATCTCATTTTGCGTTGGAGGTCTGTTTCTGAGCCCGATCCCTCCCGAGTCTCGTTACGACTGTGCCGATCGGAGCAGACACAAACACGAGGAAACAGAGCTGCTTCCTCCTGTAACGGCCTCTGTTGAGACAAGGGAAATCACACTGCAGGGACCGCAAAGCTTTCATGCAGGGAGGAAAGATCCCACCACTTTATGTCTACCTTTTGCTTTTTTTTAAACTCCACCTTGGGTTTTAAATGTTGCTTTGAAATGAAGCAAGGCCATTAGCACAGCATTTTATTGCTTTTAAATCAGAAATTTAGAAAAAGAAGTAACATCTGTATTTTTTTATTACAAAATATATAGATGTTACAACAATAAAACTAGAGGGGGACTATTGATTAGAAATTAATGAGTTGTTCCACCAGTCTCAAAGAGGATTTCAGACTGAGATCAGTATCAGATGTATCGGCAGGGATTAAGCCAACAGAGGATCATGAGTTAGGCCCACACCCAACAGAAGCGATAACGAGTTTTCTCAGAATGAGGGAGAAAAACTCTTCTGTCTGGTCGTTTTAAATTCATCAAACAACACTAATCTGTAACTTATTATTTGATCATAAGTATAACCCAGCAACCTGACACGATAACGATGTTGTTCTCTTCTTCTCTACTAGTGCTGGTTTTTAGCCGAAACACCACATCAGAGATCAAAATAACAAGAAAACAGCAGATGGTTTATATGTGTAATGACAACAACGACAAATAAAACATTGCAGACATGTCCTTGAAGGTGGGAGAGCTAGCAATTACATCAAGAAATCACCATCATTAAAAGGCTGACAAAAAATATCCAAAAACGTACTAAAGTATTTCTCCAAGTAAACAGAAATTTCTGTTTCCTTTGACACATTCATCCAAAAATAAAACAGAAAAAATATTTTGCATTTACTTTTATAGAATCAGTAGCTTTCTTTGAAGGATAATTACAGAAAAGTGAATAACAGGATAATATAAATATAGGGATCTTTTTTGAAAAAACAAACAAAAAAAAAACAGGTCTCAACAAAGTATAAGCTTTAGGATTTTCTGTTTATTGATGAAAACCATTTAAGAAAGAAAATGACATATATCAGGGCAATTGACTGTTCATTCACTTCACCTGGACGATTTAGGGTGACCAGTTATTCTAAAATTAATGGTTTTGAAATGTGTTAGGGTGCCAGAGTACCCAGAGAGAGCCCGCAAATGTACGGGGACAAAATGCACAGACCAGAAAGACCACAGGAAGGGAATGGAAACCAAGGACATCCTCTGTGCAGGGCAACAGTGTTACAAACTCTACCGTGCAGACCTTACTCTTGCTGCTACAATAACAGTATAATGTGTTTTTTTTAGACTCTGTATGATCTGATAGTTTAACCATTGTGAAAACGATCCAGTTTTCTAGAAATATAAACCAGTAAAGTATAATCTCAAAACATTTAGCCCAGTAGAGCTGCCATGGACACTTTAGCTAAATTCAACATAATATTCTATTTCAGCTTGCTCTGGACTCTTTGTGACCCTTTAGCAGCTGAACAAAAACAATGAGAAAAGATGTGAAGCATCCCTGTTGGCTAAGATGGGCTCTTCATCCCAGTAGGCTCTAGTTCTCATTCACACAGCATGATGTAAATGTCAACTCAGCTCATACTTTATTAAGACCTAAAAGGTGGGAAAAGGTTAAAGCTTTGACTCGGATCATATAACTATAGATGCAAAGCTCTTTGATTAAAACCCTCTTTAAGCTCAAACAAATGCATACCTGGGTTTTAGCAGCATGAATGCAACAATCTTTAAAAAAATAAAAAAACTTCCTCTACTGCATTACCAAATCAGACTTCTGAGCTGCCCCATATGGATTATACATCTGTGTTTGTATTGATCTCAGATCATGTTGAAGTTCTCTGCACCAACAAACACAAAGACAAGAGCGCGGGTAAATAAATCAAGCTCATGTTAAATTCATGCACACCTCGACCAGTGTTTTACCTCCTGCACCCTTCAATGCAGCTTTGGAGCAAGGTTCACAACCCTATGGCATCAGCAGCACCTTCTCATGCTTGGTTTTGACCATGAAACAATAAAAAACAAAAACAAAAACAAAAAATCAGGTCAAATCAAACAGTTATTAAATTAGCCTTAAAATTAATTAAATATATATTTCCAGTAGATTTATTTAAAGTTCAGTTTCTGGAACCAATTAAGAACTTTTTTACCTAAAAGATGGAAAAAAACTTTCTAAAATTGTTCGCATTTCTAAACAGGGGGTTAATACCTTTACACTTTCTTCAAATCCTGGAAAATGAGACAGACATTTTTTAATTCTTTGCATTTGTTATAGTTCTTTTCTGCAGGTCCAAAAGCTTTTTTTTTTTTTTTGTTAACTAGAAACAGAAATTTTCAAAATGCTAAACATCTAACAGAAAGGTAACAGTAAGAGGGTATTTGAATTAATCTTTAGCTATACCATCTTTTTTATATTTGTTATAACACATACTGCTGCATACCTTCAGTCCTGACCACATTTGGAGGTCATACCTTTAATTAAATTTCATTTTGAATAAAAATAGTTTTGCGCAGTTCAATAAAAACTTGCTTCCGTCATTCACTGCCTAAATCCCCTCTACTGTGATTAGAAGTTTAATAAACATTAGCTTCAAATTGAAGAGACAGAATTTTTTAATAGCACAAGAAATAAATTGTCCGTGCAAAATGCACGCTCCGAGTAAACCCAGCCTTTATAATCAATATAATAAATTTGATGAATTATATATAAAACCAACAACAAAGTCAATGTCCCACTAGCTGCATCCCTGATTTGCTTTTAGCTAGTGATGATGCAAGACAGATGCTAGTTCTGATAACATTGTTACTTTGATTTTTGTTTCCTTCTAGTCTATGAAATACAAATTCTCCTTTCAAGTTGTTGTTGAAGCAGTGGCCCATGGGAATTTTCAGCTACTTTTTTTCTAAGACTTCTGTAGCAGCAGCACAAAATTTTTAATTGCTTGGGAATTTTTTATATATATATATTTATATATATACACCTATAGTAGCAGTATCTCGTTATAAAGAGGAACTTTTTTGTTTAAATGAGATACTTCAGCGCAAATTATTTCCCTGCTTTAAGTTTTGCCTCTTATTACTAGTTATGTTGTTTATGTGTTTATCTAGCCAGGGTCACATCAGCCAGACAGATGTTAACAACGGAGCTTATGTTTATATCGACACTTAAATCTACGTTTCCGTCTATGGTAATTAGGCACAGGGAGGTGGGAGGATGTCTTAAAAAAAAACAAAAAAAAAACAAAGATACTTCTTCAAGAGTTTAAGTGTGGGTTTGTCAACAGAAAACATTAAAACCCAACTCCTCCTCATCCATCTGTGTGTTTTCCTAGGCGACAGAAGCAAACTGGCCGGGTGGAGATGCTTGCAGAGAGGTAAGAGAATAAAAGCACCGGCTTTTAGAAATGTGGTAACTAAATATTTTGTATAGAGTGTATAAATACCCTGTAAATGCATAACAGATGTGGCTAAATGCCTATGGTAAGAAGGGTAAGTGAATGACGTAAAGCAGATTATTTCACACATTTCATTCTATAAAAAGCTTGTCTTTAAAAGGCATTTAGGCTTTATACATATTTTGAACTTCATAGATCTGAGTTAGATATAATTTCAATCTTCAAACCTCACCTCCTTCTGCTCCCCCTTCCTCTGAAATCCAGATTTCGACCTTGAACCCCAACATTATAAAGAACAAAGTTTCGGCAGTGCTGAAAAGCACTGCTTAGCTTCAGCGTTTTTCAGCACCAT
This sequence comes from Orestias chungarensis, assembly GCA_032876305.1. Classification (NCBI taxonomy): domain Eukaryota; kingdom Metazoa; phylum Chordata; class Actinopteri; order Cyprinodontiformes; family Cyprinodontidae; genus Orestias; species Orestias chungarensis. The sequence goes on along the minus strand of JAVLVB010000669.1, from coordinate 1,492,961 downwards.
GGACAGCGCCCCATATTCAGCAACACTCAATTTTTATTTTAAATAAAAAGTTATATCAAGGAATATGACAGATCATATTTAATGTTAATCGTGATGGACCGACATCAGGAGACAATGAGTTCAACAGAAAATGTGATAAATTATTTATTTATTTTTTTTACGGAATTTATTCCCTTTATAGGCGTCACTCAGATGTTAACATGTGATAGAGTTAAGTCTGCTGAGCCAATGATGACTGTAATGATCAGACCTACCTGACACGTCACTTATTGACAGGTGATCCAGCCAATCAAAGCGATGGCGTGCTCTGGTTTGACAAGTTTACCGTGACAAATAAACAATAATAATAACAATAATAATAAAAATAATAGTAATAATGAGGACATAAGATCATCCGACATGATAAACATCACTAAAGTTAAACCAGACTGCTTGCCCTTACTCGTTTTAGATTTAGCAGTTAAAGCTTTAACCAGGAGGAGGTTCTTACATCCTCGTCCTCGCAGCCGCGGCGGCGCTGCAGCTGCAGCAGTCCGGCTTGCTGGTTCTCCACCGCCCGCTCTCCCTGAACGCTGCCCAGTCCGAGGAGCTGGCTCGCCTCCGGGGGGTTCGGGAATGACTTATCGGTGTTGATCTGACCGCTGAACCTCTGGTACAGAGACGCCATGTCGAAAACAGTCGGTTCACGTCCAAAAAAAAAGTTGGGGAAGTGATGCTTCTCTACTTCTGCGGGATGCAGGGGAAATGTGACTCCAAGTTTTGTTGCGGATTCACAGCACGCACCTCCATGCTGAGTTGGTAACGATCCTGCCGCGCTATAGGTTTTCAACGCTTCAAAAAAAAAAAATCAAAACGATGAGGAATTCTTCATGTTCAACTGAGAATCAGAGGGGGAGAAAAAAGGAGCTGCATCCCTGTCCCGTTTTTCACCCCCATGCCAGAAAATAGCTGGGATTTATGGCAGTCTGCTTTAAGCACAGAAGAGACACACCCTTAACCTATTACATTATAGAGGTTTACTCTCCCAAACTTATCATGACTGTGCACTTTGAGTTTAACACGTCGCCTTTGATTTCTGTTCCGGCTTCCATGTGGGTCAGCGGAGGCGCTGTTCGGGAGAGCAAGAGTGCTCTCTTGTGACAAAACCTGGAAACTGGCCTTGCTGTTCACAAAGGGAGCAACATAAGGTAAACTGACTGATCCATAACTTTTCTAATCTGTACATTTAACATTTCAAAGTAAATGGGTAAATATTTTTATGGCAAGATTTAAAGAAAGATTAAGAGATCAAATTATATATTTTTTAAAGTTGCACTGAATTAATCTGTTTATCAAATCCCTCCATTCATCAGTCAGTTTATTATTTTACTTCATTATCTATCAACCAGCTGCATCCTTTTATTTGCCACTGCACCCATCTTTTCTGTATGCAAATGTAAATATTTAAAGTACCCATTTTTGTTATTTCTTTCAGTTTTTAAGTCTTATGTTTTATTTTTAATAGACAGTAAAAGTCTCTTGCATATTTTATATTTTATTATATTATGTTTACACACACCGAGACCTAAGTAACTATTTGGTTCTAAACATGGTTTGAATGATTATAAAGCAGAGTCTGAGTCTTTGAGCCTTGTTGTCCATTTGTCCATACAGGATATATTTATATTTCCATCCATAGTTTACTTAATCAACTTAATTACTCAAATTATACTTTTCAAACACTTAATTGAAAAAAAAAAAGTTTTTCTTGGACAATGTTCACATATCCACCTACAATCTTACTTTCACCCTTGAGAGAGATTTATCAGCATTTTCTCACAATTTTTTTTTTGCTCAATATACAGGGAAAAAGTTTATTAGAAAATATAACACACTTGAGAGTCTTCACTTTAACCTGGAGGATCTGTTCTGATGGAGGGATTGTGTTCCTCTACGTACAGCTACTTTCAAGTCACACTGCAGCGTCTAAATCAAAAAGATCAGGGCTTTGACTCAGATTACGACTTTCCATTCCTGGTTTCCCCCAGCCAGTTCTGAGTTGATTTACTGGTATGATTCATCATCATGTCGCAGGGTCTGCTTTAAAGGTGGTCTCACGTTCTCCAGGCTTTTCTGAAGCAAAGGTCCAAACCATGTAGATGGTTATTTTCCTGGAATGCTGTCTTTGGGTTATGTTAAACTTGGTCTTTGTTCTGCTGTCTGATTAATTCATGTTTAGATTATTACTCCAGAAGCTTTGGTCTATCTTATTCTTAAAGAGCAAATGTTGGTCTACAGTCTCTTTTTCTACATTCATGCACTTTTACATCAAAATGACAATAACCTGAAATAAAATCTTAGGATTTATAGAAACTTGTTTTAGCATCTTGCACTTTGATTTCAGGGTAAAAAATAAATAAATAATGTCCTCTGCTTTAGATTTGTTTTTATTAAAAGGGAAAATTATTACATGTAATTCCTCTGAGTCCTTTAGAAATCCTTTACAAGACTCATTAGCTGCAACAATTCCCTTTCTTTATGCCTCAGACAGCTATTGTGGTGCGATTGTGTGAATGTTCAAAAAATCTTCTCCCATTGACGATGCCATGAGCTCGCATCTAGTTAGTGAATAAAGTGTAATTGTTCTGGCTTCTTTGAGTGAATGCTACATATTATAAACTGTCCAAAAAAAGATCATAATTGTTTTATAATCAAGAAGCATACACTGTTACTTTAAAGTCTCGCCGAATCAAAAGCATTTATTACAAGAAAAAACATTTAAAGTACTTATAAAGTACAATGTATTAAGACTTATATTGAACTAGAAATTATAAAATGCTGTAAAACACCTTAAATTTTTTTTCATCCATTTAGCCACAGATTCATTTGTAGATTTACAGGAAAAAAGGACAGAGAAAGAGGTAGAAGTAACAGCATCTACCAGTAAGACCAGTATCACCCACAGCAACATTTTCTTTCAGTGCCTGAACCAAAAGGACCCATTTCATTGAACTTGAAGAGAAAATTAGTTTCTTTTTTCTATTGGTGTTGTGGCACCCAATATTAGACTTCACCTTTCTGACCCATTTATCTTCCAACTCAGAGAAGATTTGTAAGGCCTTCCAGTGTTAAGAACTGCATTCATGGGAATAAAACAAACACGTCGAGTATACAGTCTGATACTCGCAGAGTTTGATCAAAATTAATGAAAGTTACTTTTTTATAATACAAACAAACCACACATCAGCGTCAAAGGTGCTGAAAGCTGTAGAATTCACTTCTAGTGTAATAACCCAAAATAATTACAACCTTCTTCTAAACTATTTCTGACTCCAGAAATGCTCAACTGGGATGTTTGTAGTCATATTTAATATCTAGAAGTCACTCTTCCTATTATTATTCTAGAAAATCTGCACCTTTTACAATGTATAGGAAGCAGGTTTCTTTGCAGAATGTGTAGGAAACATGCACCCTGCATAAGGGCAGCAGAGGGCAGAGCTGCTTGCTTTAATCCCAGTAAGTAGGTTCTTTCACTCAGCAGAGAGCATCAGACCTCTGAGACTCTGAGGGGACAAGAGGACATATAAACAAGAACAAACAGTAGCTTCAAATCCTTCGAATATTCTCACATATATACGTTTTTTATTGATGAAGGCAGATTTATGTAGGGTTAATCTCCCCAAAACTATTATTTTTATCGAGCTAAAGACTCAATTCAGACTACTCGTGCAGATCTAGTTTGCCAAAAATTACCCGTCTAAATAAAACAATCAGACAACAGAGAGAGGTTCGGATGTGCTACATGCATCTCAGGTTGTCAGCCAACCAACCCAGCTTATGATGGATAGCCTCTCATTTTGTCCCCAGCTGCACTTATCCGGCAACACGTCTCAGGAGGGACGTGGTCTCTAAATCCGTTGCTCCTTCATAAAACCTGAGGTGTTACGGAGACAGCCAAGGGTGAAATACAGACTTAGCTGTCAGTATATAGAAAACTTTCAACAAAAATATTAAATAGGACACCACTGGCAAATATATTTTGGTTTCTACCCAATATTTTACATTTAGGCACAATGTCACTGACAGTACTTTAAACAAGGAAACCAGAATCTCGGATTGTGGAAAAATCAGCACCATGCCAACTCCAGAAACCAGCTGAAGAGTTCTGTTTTTGCCAAACTGGGCCAAAACGCACCTCTGGCAATACCAAATTGCCTGACCTGGACAGAATTTAAACATTTATAGTAACTTTATTTTAAAATGAATTTAAAAATCATATAAATGTTTGACTGAGTTTCAACATTTACTGAAATGTTTTTATTCACAAAGGGGTTTTTTTGGTCATTTTTGCCTCTTTTATCTCGTTCTTGACGTCAGCTCTGACAACGTTATCATTTCAGTTGTTGGTAAGCTGCAGACACACCGCCCTAATGCATCTGGGGCAATATCTAGGGATTTTAATCATGCTTCTCCTCGTTAGATTAAAAGGCATGTTCTCTTGTTTTTTCATTTTTATAGCGTAACAATGAGGAGTAAGCCTCATAAAGCCTCATAAATGACAAAAACGCCAACACATTGCTCAGCTTTAATTATACAACAAACAAAATACTAATTTATATGAAAATTTTATCGTTTTTTGCATAATTTTGCAAAGCTTATTTCTTAATGTTGGAGTTTCTGTTCATCATTTGCTATATGGACTAAGATTAAAGATTAGATATGACATTTTTATGACAAATTATGCTACGGCTATAAAACGGAAAATCTTAATGTTGTTTTTTTATAGAATTTTAAAAGATGTATCAGTAACACTACACTTTTTTCTTTTTGTCTGCACTTAAAGCAGAGAACAGAAGGAAATCATTTAAGCCGAATGAAAAAAGAAGTTTGACCTTGCCTTGTTAAAAGTAAATCCTTCTATTGAAGCTGCGATGGGCTCAGGCATTCGCTGCGGGAGCAAAGGTGACGGAGAGGGCGAGAAAGAGCCAGAACTTATGAATTTCTATCGAAGCGTCGCAACCCCTCTCTGCTGCAGTCCATCTCTGGCCGAGAGGACCGTCATAAAGCTCCAGCTTCAATCGCCCGCTCCACAGAGGGCCGATCAATCTGGCCATTACTCGAAATGGTAAGGTGTGCTTCATGACGAGAGAACCCAATTTGCAACTGCAGCGGTTTTACACACCGTGACATCTGCTCCCGAGCCTCGACAAGATGTAGCAGCAGCAGTTTAAAAAAAGTGTTGGGTCTGATTGATTTGAAAGCCCCACATTTTTCAGGGAAGCGGCAGAATAAGTTTAGGTTTAGATTAAAAGCCTTTAAGCGAATGTGTTTTGGAGCGCACGTTTGTTGGTGGGTGGGTGTTTGTGGCTGCCGGCCTCTGGGCTTGTCGTGAATGACGGGGGGAGATTGAAGGTGGTGGAGCCTGACGCTGTTGGAGTTCAAATTAAATGGCCAAATTAATAGGTGCTGTCACTTTGCTGCTGCAAACCACCAACTTGCCTCAGCACCAATTTGAGTGCAACACCTTTAGCTTGATCGACAACCCCATCTGTCCTCTAATGGCGGGGTTGAGGTTGTCTCTTTCCCAACTGCTGTCGTTGCATTACCATGGAGCAATATCACAGAAATCACAAAATATAAGCAGTAAAAGGATCCAACTAATAATATTTCAGTTATCGTCCAGCTTTATGATGCATCTATGCTAACTTGCAAAATTTCTCTGCAAACGACGTGAAGCATGGTAAATTAAATTTGAAATCTTATTCGAAACACACAAGATTAAGCCCATGGCAAATTTAAAGAGACAGATGAGCATGGGTAAGAACCACAGGCAATAGCAACGCGATGCAACTTAGAAGCACGTATGCAGTGCATGTTTGTATAAAGGGTCAGAGCCACAAAGGTAATTTGCAAATGTGAGAGTTCAGGGGAGAAGAACAAATGCCTCTCAGTTATCTCCTGCTCTTCTATCAAGTTGAATTCCTTTTTCCCCAGACATGGCGTAGCAGCATAATTTCACGTATGGTGGTCCAAGCAGAAAAAAAAAAAAACAAGCAGACAAAAAAACTGTTTGCCGAGGGTTGATTTGTCATTTTGGCAGCTCGGCGATAACCCAACAAAGTCCAGCAGCGTGAAGAGAAAGCGTGACAAAATCTTGAGTGCAAAAACCATCAGCCCTCCATACAAGTTTGATAAATGTACCGCGTGTTGAATCTGCGCAAGTTTTTAAAATGAAGAGAAGTCACAAACCACTCAGTCGTTGTAGACAACAAAAAGCAGTCAGACAACTCAGTTTTATTTGTAGACAAACTGAATAAGAACAATTAGAAAAGTTGTCAGAGCTCAGGGATATTTCTAAAAATGGTTCATGGTAGAGAGAGCGATAAAGACATTTAGAAAAGTTTGATAAAGAGACCTACGATCAATACATCCCTTGAAAATCGTAAGAGTATGGCACGACTGAAACCTACCAAGACAGGGTAGTCCACATGAACCACGGTCATTAATCAGAGTGGAGGCCAAGTGACCTGGGCCCAGGTGGCTTTTCACAGGAACTATTAGTCAAGCACTTCATAAATCTGGCATTTGCTAAAAATGACAAAGGGAAAGCCACTGCTGAAGGACAGCTGTAAGCAGCAAATGTGGAAGAATGTGGTTTGATCGGACAAGAACAAAGGAAAACTTCTGGATGTCCATGAATTACAAAAAACAACAACATTAAACATGATGCTAAGGGAATGGCTTCCTTCAGGAGGACTAGGAAATTTAAAAGGAAGCAGAAAGGACAATTTTAGTCTCTAGATTGTGAGCACAGTTTAAAGTATGGCAAGCCTTTAGAGTATTTATTCCATATCCTTGATTACAGACAATAGTTTTCTTTACTAGTTTGCACTTTGAGCATACTAGCTGTCCATTTTTTGCATTACTTCAGCATTTTGTTGTACTAGTATAACAAAAGGTTGCACTAGTAACACCTTTTAAGCAACTACTAAACCTTTTTTTCATGCTAGTTTGAGCAGAGCCTGTACTAGTGAAGCGATCCCTCCTACTAGCAGCATCAATTTCAGAGCAATTTTTACACACTAGTAGGCTTCTGGGCCAAAGTAGTCAACTTTTACATTGTACTAGTTAACTAGTGGGCTTTAAAATATCTGACATGTTAACTAGTTAAGAGTTTTCTGCTTCAAGTGGCATATAGTTTGTGCTAGTTAACTAGTAAGAATAAAAATATCATTAGTAAATACAGAAATGTCTAGTAGTCATTTAGTCCTGGCCAATATGTGCACTAGTTAACTAGTTACAGGCTCTTTAGTCTTGGTAGTTTCATAGTTAAAGAGAGTTTTTACTTTAATTAATCAATTTAATAGCAGTTTGGCGTATTGTATTCTCTTTCGCAACCACATCGTAATTAAATGTTTTTATTCAGCTGTCCTTAATACAACGAGCCTACGTTTGCCCTGCTAAAGGTAAACATCAGGATTGCAAAACATGGGGAACTTCATAGTATTCCATTAAAAAATGTATTTGATTTATTGACTTATGAATTATTTATTATAGACTGTCAAGCACAAAAGTATCAAGACTCTGTATGGCCTTGACAGTTCTGTCCCAATAGTTTTCAATTTAACAGCTTTGAAAAATATTTGACTATTTGGAAAGCAAATACCATACGGTTGCTTCTCATTAAGCTGATTTAGGGCTGTACCTGTGGCCTCATTAGGAGGGTTGTCTATGAAAAAACTTCCAGATGCATAGATCTGCAGTTTTTTCTCCCTTTTAAACTGCATTTTCTGCTTGTTTTGCCAAAAAGAAACACACACAGACACACCAGGGCTCATTTTTAACGTGTCCCCTCAGATTGCTCAAACCATAACTGCAAGATGTTTGAAGCATAGCTGAAGGAAAAAAGGAGTAGAGTTTGGATGGGAAAGAAAAAAAAAAAGAATGTGGGAAAGGGTGAACAGTTCTGATAAATGTGCCTTCCATTAATATGTTAAACCCGTGACGTCTTATGAAAAAAGAAAAAAGCTTTGTTGGGACCACAGCAACCTTATGTAATTATGGCTTTTTACGTTGTTTCCATGGACAATTCAGGACTCCTTTTGGATGCTGCGCCAAGCTGAAGCAGCTAGAACGCATTGAAATTAGCACAAAAATAATCAATGCATTCAATCTAAAACTGGGCATTTCCTCAAGCATTTTATTTATATTTTTTGGCTCAGAAAGTTAAAAATGTTTTGAGAATAACTACAAAGGTTGTGTAGAAAAGCTGCACATTTAATTCAATTATTGATTTCTTTAAAGAGAAGTAGGATTTAAATGTCATAGAGGAACTGGGCCAGAGACAAATGTCCGCAGAGTAAATTATTTATTCATGTTTCAGCCTTTGCAGCGTGTTGCAGGCAATCATCTGTCATTTCACGAAGAATCAATACTGAATTTAGCTTTTTCTTTTATCCTTGCTGATATAAACGCCGTTTCTACAGAACGAATCTGCCACTTAGAAGAGAAAAATAGTTTTTCAATAACATTTTTACTTCTATCCGATGTCATTAAAATGCATTCCAACATCTTTCGCTAGTAAAGAGTCTGGTGTTTAAAGTGGGATATTTCTATCGGGTGATAATGCTGCATGAGCTGCAGACCATTTTCATTTTGTAGAAAGATTGGAATTACACACATTAGGTGGGAAATGGGACGTCCTCATGTAGTGTGGCATTGATGATTGCTATCTGAGGAGGTTGGAGGATAACTTTGAGAGCTGTGTGTCAAGTCTTGGCCCATCAAACATCCAAAGCCGGCCCACTGGCTGGTTTTTTCGGCTCTAAATCAACCAAACTGGTAGTGTCAAAACAGTGACGCTGAAGCTCTGCACATGAATTAGGCAAATGGAAATGTTGCTGATAACTCAAATTTATAGTGTTAAAGTCTTACCTATATAAGACGGGGACCTTAGTGGGATTGAACAATTATCACTTTAAAACTGATACTCCGAGTTGTGAGGTAATTAAAAAACAAAGCAAATGACTTAAAAGTAGAAGTCAATAATTGGCTCTTAATGGAGTAATTAAAACTTCCTGTGATGGTTTGTAGGCCAAAGCTTTTTCAATGTTGCTTGGCAGAAAAAAAATACAGAGGAAAAGCCATTTTAGCTTAAACACCATATTTTTACCCAGATTTGAAACAAGATTTTCAAACATATGGTCTGTTATTAGACTGATCTGTCACAGATGTAATCAAGCAGGAATTTATTTCTTCTGTTATCATTTAGGCAGATATTATTCTTAATATTGTTGGTTATGAAGTCAAACTGCCTTGGAAAAGTACTAACATCACTTTTATCAAGGGTATTGGGGAAAAAGTGCTTGAAACCTTAATGCAATATATAAATATTTTTTTCAGTAAAATTAAATGTATTTATGATTTCATTTCACACGGCTGACAGTGTTGGTCTACTTTTGTCAATATATATAAAAACCTGTAACAGATTAAGATTGTGAGATCGTAACAATAGAAAAAGATATTAACTGTAAAGTAAATATGGAAGTTTGGCATCAACAAATGACTTTAACAGTGTTTCTGTACATTATTAACTAGAACAAATGAACAGACATAGCTCCAAAACTTTAAAACAACCTTGACTAAAATTATGATTAAGCATGGATTTAATTGGCATGTGATTGAAGTCTGCCAATTCAATTGATCAGTAAATAAAAAAAAAAAAGTATTTTTACCCTTGATAATTCTAAGCTTCTGACTTCAGCCCACACATGACCTTGCATAGATATGCTATTATAGAAAGTGGATAAATAGATAGATTTTAGACAATCAGCTGTTTTAATGTAAAGCTATTCCGAACCTAGTTTTTGCTGAAATACCTGAGTTTGTGCTATAGCTATTTTTCCGGCAGATAGGTTCAACCCTATTTCACATAATACAATCCTACCTGAGCTGTAGTTCTACCTAATCTCCTAACCTGTTCTGATTTACTGCACTGCTGCTTTTAATTATGTCCCTTATATTTTGATCTGAAAATGCCTGGATGTATCCAACCATTAGTTTCAGAGTCTGGTGTCAACCATGAAACATTTCTGACACATCCTGCAAATAATATTAAACTCGTTGAAGGATGAGTGACAAAAGAAGTTGCAATAGTAAACATGCAACCAAACCAAACACCCTTTGACCAAAGCTTTCTATCAGACCTACTCAAGTACAAAACTTTTTCAGGGGTTTGAGATAAACACAGAGAAAAGGGAGCATGGAGGATTATACAATCTGAAACAGTTAAAGACAGATTTATTTTAGCCTAGCAAGTCATGTGGAATGTAAAGGGAGTTATGAGAGAAAATCCTTTAAAGACTTTAACTCTTGCCATAAACATTGTTCCTGTCCTGTGATTAAATGTGGGTGATACACCACTCAGACTTAGTAATGAAAAGGAGTACAGAACTACTATTCTTGGTCAGTTGCACCAGATAAGGCTTTTACATGACAAGTAGATTAAACCATTCTGTTAATTAGCTCACGATTAATAGAAATGAAAGCTACAATGCAAGTCCACAGTTCTGTACTATGTCTACTAAAATGGTCTTACCATTTTGGAGGTGGTGGAGGAGTCAATCCTCTGGGTAACAATGAGCATTGACATGACTGAAGTTGGAGTATAAGCTCCTCACTACACACCAGTCCTCTGTTCTTCTTTTCCTCCGAAACAGTCCTCAATGAGTGAGACTTGTCCACAAGGATTAGCGTAGCCCACGTCCGTCCCGTCAGCTGACTACTTCAGTCTGAGCATAGTCCCACATTGGCCAATCAATCATGCGGCGACACAGATTCAATGAGATACACGCCGATCCATTCACTAGGACGGACTCTGGAAATTACTCTCTTCTGCAGCCGATCTTACCCTCCCTCCAATCCCTGTTTCTCCTCTATCCCCTCTTTGACTTTTTTAAGCTTCTTGATCTATCTCATCAGCGATTATGGAGTTTATCACTCATTGTCTCTCTAGAATGCCATGTTCTCGAACTCTCACTAGTGGTAGCTGCGTCCACTTTCCACTGTGTTTGTCTGCACACTCCTACCCACCAGAATAATTCTCACTCTACAACCTACCTTTTCTCTCTCTCCCCCTCCTCTTACAAAGCTTCTCCAGCACATGAGGCTGGCAGTATCTTTTCATCAGGTTCTGCAACTGAACCTAATTACAGGTATAAACGTAATCTGTTGGCTTGGCCATGAGAGAGACATCTGCCAGCAAGCATGGCCAAACCGGGGCTCTTTCTATCTTCATCATCACTTCGTTGAGAATAAGGTGTGTTGTTTTCTGTGTGTGCTTACAAGAACAGAAAGGAAACACAACCATCTTGGCCAAGTTCAGCAACAGAATACACCAAAGAGAAATGACTGTGTATTTAGAAGTTGCTTAAGCAGTCTCAATAAGGTGTTTGCAGCAGTGCTTCGGTACTAAGCTCAATCTTATCAGTATGTCTGAATAAATGTAATGAAAAGGTGATACCACAAACTGCATTGCAAAAAACATTCCCACCTCTTTAGGAAACTCCCAAACCTTGCCCAGATCTTTTGTTGTGCTTAAAGTGACACTGTGTTAAGACTGAAAAGTTTTCATTTAAGAGTTTTATAAAAGTGCTATATCATTTCAATTTATATTTACAAAGTGCATTAACACATCTTCAGGTTCTGTTGGGGCAGCAGAAACCAGCAGAGAAAAATAGAAAAACCGGGCTAATTCGGCTGCAATCCCATTCAAAACACATTTATTAAAACAAAACCTTTAGGTATTGTCTGTACAATTATGGACGGCCTCAGCAAGAGCGTGACACAAGATGTTGGTCATAACACCAAACCATTTTTTTTCCAAACACCAATAGCAACTTCAAAACACCTCTAGGTATGTGCCAATACACAGTATTTATCTAAAAGTCGTTTTCATCAATTTATATTCTGTACGCAACTCAGCATGTAACCTCGCTGAATAGTGGTGGCACAAAAAAATGGACAGCATGCATGCTGCGACTGAATGAATATATGCATGGATACCCAATCCCATTAGCACAATATGGTCTGTGTTGGTGCTCTTACTGATTCATGTTACGAGACTGGCAAGCACTATCAGAGAGCCTTCTACAACTTTCCAAAAGTTTAAGTAACTTTGGCACCAACAGGAGTGGGAGTTACATACCAACCCAATCCATAGCAGTATTCTAATCAAGGCAATCTCCAATCCTTAGCAGTCAGTGGACAGGTTTTTGTCTCTAAGAAATCAAAGCGTAGTTTTTTCAATTCTAAAACAAAAGCAAGACCCTAAAATTTTAGGAAATACTGAGATAATTTCCACAATCAAATTATACCCAGCCATTTTCAAAGAGTAAAATTTCTTACGTCTATCTAACTTCAAACTCCTTTTAATTCCAATTAAAGTCTCAAACCCTGGCATTGAAAATAGGAATGCAATTATTGCTTTAACTTCACACCGCCGTGTAAAGCCTCATGGACCCCAAGACTTACAATACACTGAGGGAAACACTGATCTCACAACCAATTCTCATAACAAAATCAGAAAATTATTCAATTTAAAACTACAGATTAGAAGTTAGATTCCATTGACACAGGAGAGTATGTCACATGATGATTAATACAAATGTTAGAGAGAAAAGTTATGTTTCTTTAGGTATGATAAATAACTGACTTAAACTCGGAAGTTGATAAAATTTAAATCTGTAATCATCATTTAGTTGTGACATCAAATAAACCCTGTCTGAAGGAAACGTTAGGAAATGCATCTTTAAAAGCTCAGGAGGTCCAGCTGGTCCCTTGGAGAGGTCTGGTTCAGCTGCCATCCAACTATTTTTCATTTTGATGTCAGAAGTTTACTTTCACACAGAAAGTTATGTCTGCTGCCACGGGAGGAGCGCATTCACTCAGCCAACAGTGATTGAATATCAAATGGCTCATATTTTCTAGTTTACAGACTCTGCGGAGTGTGTGATTAGTTGCATTTCAAACATGAAAAGCGAAAGGAGCAAAACTGACTCGGATGACAGAGTTTCTTGTTTTGAATTATGTTGATGAATAATAGAGTCCTGTGACAGAGTGTCTCTAAATTATTTGTGAATTAAAGAAAGCATTTGATAAAAGCAATTTAATTAAAACACAGTAATGGACACAATATGGTAAGCATGAAGTTTGGGAACTATAAGGATAGGTACCATCTGAACATTACTATGTGCACATGCAAACTATTAGTAAAAATATAAATGGTTTATTTGCAAACTACTGCCAAGTGTCAAATAAATGCTGATGTTAGTATTGGAGTCACGCATACAAGCAGTTGCTTGAGTGTCAGAAAATCGGTCAAAGGAGAGTGTGAAGGTCATCAGAAACAGGTCAGGGTCCTTGAGATGGCATTAGATGCACGTAACAGTTTTAAATGGATTGGATAGTGATTATTTTTCTACTTCCAAGTGGTTGTATGTTGTTTGAAATCTTGGCATGCCAGGCTCGTAGGTGTCATTTCACCAAACCATTAAACAAAACAATTTCAATATGATGGCAATGTTGTCTAATCCATCTGTGATTACACCACCCTGTGGAAAATCTTCCTTGCATTTTTTGATGTTGATTTTAGGCATTCAAGCTTACTGCTATTGCATATTGCAATAGCAGTAAGCATATTGCTACATGCAGGTAAAAACGAAAACCTTTTGGGATTTCTTTATTTATTTATCTATCTTTTGCTTTTTGGTAAGAAAATATTCAAAGCATGAAGAAGACATATGTGAAGTAATGACTTTGTAATGGTAATGACTATTTTATTTAGTGTCCGAGCCAAACAAGGGACGTATATGAACATGAACTACTTGTGCCTAAAAAGGAAGATTTCAGCTGTCCCATTATTTGTCCCATTAACAATGTTGGTCAGAACAGGACCAGTTCAACACGGTTATGATGATAGTGTTTTAAATCATTAGCATTTTTTAAATAAGATATCTTATCAGCAAAAACCGTTGTTGAATTTATGACTAAAATATCAGTCTACTACATTTAAAAGTTATCATATCTTTAACGATAGTCCTTCAGTCCCCTCACCAGAATGGAGAAAACCACAAATAAACCTTTACCACATTAATTCAAACTTGCAACTGCAGCTTTTTTAATCTACAGATCTTCCAGTTTGGCATTTCATGCAAAGCACCATTACTCTTTGGCAACATACATCTGAAAAAACTAATTATAGTCGAGCATTTTATTTGAGCCCATCTGAAATGTGCATTCATTTTGGGTATGTGTATAGGTAAAGTCGGATGGAATTTTAAAACAGCTTTTTAAAACAAAAATGCACCCGCTGAATGAACCAAAGCAGGTTATTGATTAAATATAAAATGCAGTGTGCAGGCTGCTCCTAGATTAAAAAAATCTGATTATGTGTTAAACCTAAACTGTTTAGTATGTACATGATGACCGTAAAGATTTTTTTTTCTTAAGTGTAGCACTAAGCATTTTTTAATTATTATCTTTCATTTATTTTATAGAAATTCCAGACAGAGGTGACAGTAAGGCAAAAAGTTACTTCATGTGAAAAACACAGTAGTATTTTCAGCAGAGCTTTTAGGAACAGGTTGGTACGAAGATCTGCTGTATTACTTTGAAAGACAAATCGAAAAAAGAAATGTGGATAAAATAAAAGTAATTTCTTAAATTAATGTACAGCCCATTCATTCCACACTCAACCTCCCAAACCAGAAGAAACCCCCCACTTTTTCAGTTAATCTCAATACAAATTGACCATAATGCAGAACGAATTCATTTCCAAATAGGTTTCCTGTTTTTTGATTAGCTAGCAGTTCAGCATTGTTCTAATTTAATCGGACCTCTGAATTGAATCTGTGTTGCAGCCTTAGTTATTAACTTGACATTTCGCATGTGGCTCTGTGCTATTTAGATAAGCGAGGCGACTTCTTTGAACACCCAGATGATTCTTTGCCAATTGCTCTATAGCTCATAATAAAACCTATGTCCAAACCACATGGTGCAGTTATATTTTGTTTGAATTGTTATTAATAGGGCTATTAGAATATAATGCCAGGTTTATATGTACAAATCCAGAAGAAGAATCGTCGGGAATTAGAGGAAAATCTAAAATAAGATTCAGGTCAGGGTGTTTGAATGATACATGACGTTTCTCATTTCAGCAACTTTAGAAGAACTTTGTTTATGTTTATGAATGTAGCAGAAGCTTTTATCCAAAGCGACTCACAAAGTAGGCAGTAGCGTGAAGGGTCTTGCCTAAGGACCCACACTGAATGCTGCTGTTGTAGCCCAGGCCTGAACCCAGGCCACCAGTGTGAAAGTCATTTGCCTTTCCAATTGAGCTGTAACAAACTTTGAAGGCACAATGTGAAACGCTCAAGGACATTTTTTATCTCTGTTACATGGGGGACAAAGTCTCAAACTCACAAAAGTGTTGAAACCCCAAAATCTGGAGTAGCGTCATAATACAGCAGGGTTAAGCCTGCTTTTTATGCCATGCAGAGCGTTTTCAATAAAGAAAAGTGCATCGGTGTCATGAAGAACTTCAATCAATCACGGCTGCAAAAGCAGAAGCGGTTGGAGCTCGCTGCGTACCCTGTTTTAAGGGCAAAACAAAGCAGTTCTGTCTGTCCTAATGAAAACCAAGGGCAAATATTGATTTGGCAGCAGCTTGTTCATATTATTTCTGTGGACCAGACTTCAAGGCTTTTTGAAGGCCCTGAACCAAACTTACGTGACTGAAACTCATTTAGCACACCAATCTTGGTTTGAGGACAAACACAAATAGAACAGTATGTTTTTGTTCGGAGGGTTTCAGAAAAATTGTCTGCAAGGCAAAAATACCCAAAGGAAACTGAAAGTATCAGTAGTAAAGAAAACCTGCCCCATGAAACCTGCTATATGTAGTTAGCGACCCACCTTACAATGCTCCAGATGTGATTAATACACATTGGAACGCACCAGCCACATTATTTTGTAAACCTTGGTTGTCCCTGATTGGATCCGTGCCTACCTTAATTTTTGATAGCCTTGATTAAACAAGTTGCTAAAGACTTCAAAGATTTTGTTTCATTCTGGTATCATAGCATCACAGATTTGCTGCAGATATATTTATTCTACATCCATGATGTAAATCTACCCTTAGACAACATCTGCATGTTTATAGTATTATTTTTCTTTTAACATGATTTAACATTTGTGGCATCGTTTTCTTTGCTTTAATTTCTTGGTCAGTATTTGTGCTGGAGGCTCACCAACCATACTCAAAAACAACTGCTCTTGCATCGTATGAGAGGCTCCAAAAGTAGTCCTCTGCTACTTTATAGGTTGTTGTTTTTTTAGCTACTCTATTAACCTACTAATTTTCCTCCAACCATTTGAGTTGAAAATCCAAGTAGCGAGCAGTTTTTGAGCTAACTCAATAGTCAGCTTTTCTATCCCATACCAACACATGGGCCCCACTTCTTAGCACCTAACTTAACTGAGCTAATGCCATGTAATTGACTGAATAACTTTTTGTTTTCACAATCATGATGCCATCCAAAAAATAATCACTCATGATAAGCTTGCATTCTGGTACATCCAGCATGTGTTTACTTAATATAAAACCTGATGATACTTGGCAAAATAAATGTACACACTAACGTCAAAAAGTATTATAAAGACTAAGGCCTCCGGCTATGTCTAATCTACTTCAGTCCTCTTTATATTAAATATAAGTGCAGCATATTGCAGAGGTCAACAAAGTCAATAAAAAAAAGCAAGGAACTGTATAAATTTCCTGTTTACAAGCAGGTTAGTTTTTTATTAAGATTTTAGGTTATCAGCTAAAGGATAGAGTGGCCAGCTCATAAATACTTGCAGGTTTTTATGCCGGTTGATAGTAAACCAACATTTTCTTCTTTTATTAGCAATTAAAAATGAATCCTAATTGTATTCTGTTAATAAGGTTTTATCATTTTGGTTTCTCATTTGAAACCATATTCTAATTATCAAAATAAATAGAACTGATTATTTTCTGGGGTATTTAGAAAAATACAACTGTGAGAGTGTGTGTGTGTGTGTGTGTGTGTGTGTGTGTGTGTGTGTGTGTGTGTGTGTGTGTGTGTGTGTGTGTGTGTGTGTGTGTGTGTGTGTGTGTGTGTGTGTGTGTGTGTGTGTGTGTGTGTGTGTGTGTGT
>JAVLVB010000669.1:1458592-1470891 GCA_032876305.1 Orestias chungarensis | reverse complement strand
ATATATATATATATATATGTATATACATATATGGTTTCAGATAGCATACCAGATAGTTGCGCAAGTTAAATTGTTTCACTGACTGCAATTTTAAACCCTTTGGCACACCCTTAGAGAATGATGGGTTACATTTAGCTTCACTATGTGGGTTCAGACTTAGGGGACTTAAGAGGCAAAGGATAAAGGGATATTGCTTGAACTATGCTGGGAAACCTCTGAAACTCCTACTCCAGCACAGCAGACAGGTACAAGTGGAAGACAATGAGGCAGAAGAGGTTGTCTAACAGCAAAATAGTGGGGGAAGAAGGCTAAAGGGGGCCAACAGTCAACTGTCCCCTTTGTTTTCCTCTCTTGAGGATCCATACAGCTTTCCTTCTCCCCGTTTCTGATTAAATTCTCCACACATTTCTTTATAGACTTTGAAAGAAGGGGCACGCAATGCACACCATTCGGTGGGGGATATGCTGAGGTGCACAAAGAAATGGCTTAACTCCGTCTCTTTTTCGTCTTCCTCTGTGAGCGCAGCGCCATGAGCAGAGACAGACATATCCCATTTTCAGTCACACAGACGCTAAAGGTAGACGTGGTCAGAGTTAGCAAGCAGCTCTTCGTTTATTGCGAAGCCGGAGAGGGACTTGAAGGCACCAAAACACCTCTGAAAGAAAAAAAAGGCTAGATTTCTTTGTTCACACTTCTGACAAGCGATTTGTGGCTCTACAAAGCCAAAAAGACATATGCTTATGCACTTTTATCTGCTTCTTCTGCGTGTTTTTTTAATCTTCAACCTATCACATTACTTGTAGAAATGATGCCCCGCTGGTGATCTTGGTCTATCATTTATTGTTTACACAAGTGATTATCCTTAGGATAAACCCAAGAGGGTAAAAATCTCTCTTTCTGCTGCCAGAAGGTGTTCAGGTAAACAGCGTTTTTTTCCATTTTTTTCAAGGCAATTTTCAGACCAAGCTGCGATAAGCAAGCTCATTTTCTACATAAAGACTTTAATCTGCCTCTGCAGTATATGCAGTCCATCCTTAACTGTGAACTACATAAACATACTGCAGAAACCAGCGTGTAAATAAATTCATGACATTTCGTCACAATATGAGATTAAATCAAATTGAGTTGCTGGGATTTTTACATAGATTTTTTTTTTGTTTTTTTGTGTTGATCCTGATTATATAAGTGTATTCAGCCCACTATCCGATACAAAAACTAAGCAGCAAAATTGCATTTAGAAGTCACTTAATTCATGAATTAGGGCCAACTGAGCAAATCCAAGTCTTCTGGTGAAACAGTCTTCCACCTAAGCTGACAAGCTAACTAAGCTGACTAACCTTACTCAGATAATATTCTTCAAAGCTAAATTAATACCTGAATTACAAACCGTATTCCAAATAAATTGGGACACTAAACAAATTATGAATGAAAAATGAAGGGAATAATGTGGAGATGGCAAATGTCAATATTATATTCGTAATAGAATATAGATGACAGATCAAAAGTTTAATCTGAGTAAATGTAACAATTTAAAGGAAAAATATGTTGATTCAAAATTTCACAGTGTCAACAAATCCCCAAAAAGTTGGGACAAGTAGCAATAAGTGGCTGAAAAAAGGAAATTGAGCATATAACGACCAGCTGGAAGACCAACTAATACTAATTAGGTCAATTGACAAAATGATTGGATGTAAAAAGAACTTCTCAGAGTGTCAGTGTCTCTCTGAGGCCAAGATGGAAAGAGGATCACCAATTCCATCATTGTTGCGCAGAAAGATAGTGCAGCAATACCAGAATGGTGTTACCCAGCGTAAAATAGTAAAGACTTTTAAGTTACCATCATCATCAACCGTGTCTAACATCTTTAAAAGATTCAGAGAATCTGGAACAATAGCTGTGCGTAAGGGTCAAGGCCGTTAAACTCTACTTGATGCTTTTGATCTCAGGGCACTTAAACATCACTGCACCTCAAACAGGAATGCCACTGTCAAGGAAATAACTGAATGGGCTCAGGAATACTTACAGAAAACATTGTCAGTGAACACAATCCATGGTTCCATCCGCCGTTGCCAGCTGAAACTCTTCAGTGCAAAGAGGAAGCCATTTCTAAGCAAGCTGCACAAGCTCAGACGTTTGCACTGGGCCAGGGGTCTTTTAAAATGGAGTGTGGCAAAATGGAGACTGTTCTGTGGTCAGATGAGTCATGATTTGAAGTTCTTTATGGAACACTGGGACGCCATGTCATCCGGACCAGAGAGGACAAGGATAATCCAAGTTATCAACCCTCCGTTCAGAAGCCTGCATCACTGATGGTATCGGGTTGCATGAGTGCTTGTGGAATCTGCAGCTTACATGTCTGCAAAGGCACCATTAATGCAGAGAACTATGTTCAGGTTCTAGAACAACATATGCTCCCATCTAGACGTCATGTCTTTCAGGGAAGACCCTGTATTTTTCAACAAGATAATGTCAGACCACATTCTGCAGCAATCACAACATCATGGCTACATAGGAGAAGGATCCGGGTACTGAAATGGCCAGCCAGCAGTCCCGGTCTTTCACCAATAGAGAACATTTGGCAAATCATAAAGAGGAAGCTGCGACAAATAAGGCCCAAGACGATTGAACAGTTAGAAGCCTGTATTAGACAGGAATGGGAGAGCATTCCTATTTCTAAACTTGAGAAACTGGTCTCCACTGTCCCCAGACGTCTGTTGAGTGTTGTAAGAAGAAGGGGGGATGCCACACTTTTTTAAAAAATGGCCTTGTCCCAACTTTTTGGGGATTTGTTGAGACCATGAAAGTTTGAAACAACATCTCTTAAAATGATACATTCTCTCAGTTTAAACTTGTGATCTGTGATCTATTCTGAATAAAATATTGAAATTTGCCATCTCCACACATTGCATTCAGTTTTTATTCACAATTTGTTTAGTTTCCCAACTTTTTTGGAATCTGGTTTGTACAACCCAAATTACCAGAGAAGTTGAAACCGCCCAACTTCCTAATCATGTAGACAAACAGAAACTTAAAGTGGAGCGGCCAAATCAAATGAGGGCAATTAACAGTGCTAGCTTATGACTGAAGTCGTCATCCAGGGCTTGTTATAGTGGAATATTGCCTCAGGTATATGGAATATGCGTAGTCCACAAATCTAACATCCATGGTAAAGAAAGCAAACAGCTCCATAGTAATATATAGTCAAGCTATACAAGAAGACAAACTAGCATGTAAAAAATTACTCAGGTTGGATAAAAACAAAACAGAACTTTGTGCCCAACATGCAAAGTATAAGAAAAAGCGAATTCAAGTAAAAACAATGCACTTGAATGTGAACAGATAATTTTTTACACTTTTTATACAAGCTGTGGGAACCGTTAGATTAAGAAGAGGGACGCTCTTTTAAGGTTTATAAGCAGATGGATTCAGCAAATTGCAGGTCTGTCCTATATTTAAAAAAAAATGGTTTTATTTACTAATAAAATAACAATGGAAATGTTGCTATATGTTGTTTTCAGTCATTTTACTTAGGAGAACATAGAAGGGTGAGTGTGTGTTTGTCAAACATTTCTTATTTGTATTTGCAATAAAGGCTAACTGGCGTGTGCTACTTCCTTCTACTTCACAATAATGCATTACTTTGTGATGGTTAGTCATACAAAATCCCCCAAAAACACTGTAATTTATGTCTATTTTTAAAGAAACAAAATGTTAAAGAAGTTCCTGTGTTTGAATATTTTTTTCCAAGTCTCTGAATGCATGCAACTCCTTCTGATTGATGATAACCGAGCCGCCCCAGTGTGCTCAAACTCCTGTGACACAGAGGAAGCCGTATGCGTTTCTGTCGGCACAAGAGAGACATGCAAAATGTCGGTGACAAATTTATCTCTGGATGCAACAAGCACAGCGAGTTGAAGCGTGGACACACAGAGTATATACACAACCGTAATGTTGCTATATTTCCCCAGAGACGTCGCGGCTCTCTGCGCTACAAAAATCTTTTCATATAACACATTTCAGCAATGAAGAAATCCTGACTCGCGAATCCCCTTCTGTGAATTTCAATGAACAACAGTAAAACCATGAGAAGTTATGAGCTGAGTGCACAATTAAGTTGCATAATAAACAGCGAGCAATCAGTGTGCTGTACTGTAACAGGAAGATGTAGTCGCACAATGTCTGACATGATCAGATATGCACAACAATTGCTTCAAATTAGATCTAGATTTTTACCATGGGTGCTTCCTGACACTTCCAATATGCTCGAAGTGATTGGAAAACATTTCAACATGTTAAATTGTGAATATGCCAAACGAAAACCCAACAACCGTTTGACAGAATCATGTAATCTGCATATCCTGATTTGAGAAAAACTTTACAGGCAAGTAATTATACGACAACTGGCTTTGAGCTTAGTTTACGAATGTTTTTTCACTTCTCTTTAGATATCTTTGATGTGTCCCTTAAAATGTCAGCAAAGTTGTTGCTTTGGCCTTTAATATGTGTGGTGCTGGTTATCCTGGGATACTCCCAAGTAGGGGAGGGTGAACTAAACTCCAACACGAGAGCATAAAAATCACTTCATTGTGTAATCTCATTAAATAATAAAAATTGTTGATGTAAATGATGTGAGCCTTGCTTATTAATTAACGAAACTGTGAAAAGAAAAAAAAACAGCGGAAAAGTCCTGTGTGTAAATTTTAATATATTTTTTTTATTTTAATGAAAAAAATAACTTATGAGACTTATAAGTCGGACTCGATACCACCTTAATTTAAGTTTATTTGATAGGAAAGGACACACGTTGACATAGACAAACTGAGAGAAACAGCAGTCCCATATTTGCAACGTAGTGCAATAGCAACAGCTAATTGGCAGCACTTGTCCCTAGATGGGCTTTTAAAAAGTACCTTTAAAAATTGAAGTGATAATCATGTAAATTGGACAACATAATGTTAACAACAAATTTAGAAACAAACAATAAATCATAAAACATTAAAAATGGATACAGTTCTGTTTTTGACATAACCAGAGGTTTGTTTGTTTTTTCAACTAAAACTGGTTACCGACTTTAAATCAACAGGAAGTGAATTATAAACTGCAGATCCTCTCACGGACAGAACACTTTGAGCAAAAGTGGTCCTTCGGAAGGGGACTTTCCAATTTCCATCTAGAGCCGCTCTAGTAGATCTGCTATTGCCCTGTAGTCTCTGTATGCAATTGCTTAATTGTGTAGGCGCATATCCATTTCAACACTTAAAAATCAATTTTAAGAGATTATAATTTATAAAATTAGAAAAGTCTAAAATGCCAAATTTATCCAAAATGTGACAATGATGAAATCGGATTCGTTTTTGATCGGATTATAGAGACTTGCTAACGGTTTGAGTATAGTTTGAGTATTCTGAGACCAGATAGTTAAGTGTTAAACAATTTCTAATAATTTTATAACAGTTTATGTTTGATCGAACTGTTTTGCTGATATTATCAACGTGGCTCCTAAAATTTAACTGAGCATCCAGAATTATTCCTAAATATTTTTCTTGTGATACTTGCTCAATAGAATCCCCATTGATCTGGATATTCAAGGGCTATAATGATGTTTTCTTGATTGAAAAGCAAATAAACGTTGTTTTCTTTGTATTGAGATTTAAGCAAGAATCATTTAGCCATGATGATAATCTCTGCAGGCTGTTCTGAAGTTTTTTACTGATTACAGTACTACTCTTGTCCGATGCGTAAACAATGGTGTCATCAGCATACATTTGCAGGTTAACTTCAGGACAAATTTCAGGAAGACTGA
The DNA here is from genome assembly GCA_032876305.1 of Orestias chungarensis. Taxonomy (NCBI): domain Eukaryota; kingdom Metazoa; phylum Chordata; class Actinopteri; order Cyprinodontiformes; family Cyprinodontidae; genus Orestias; species Orestias chungarensis. The sequence continues at coordinate 1,465,088 of JAVLVB010000669.1, read as the reverse complement.
TAACATACAGGCTAAAAAGGACCGAGCCTAGGATAGTTCCTTGTGGAATACCTGTTGTTGTTTTACGGACAACAGATTTAGTATTATTAATGACAACACATTGTTCGCGATCTTTCAGATAAGATTGAAACCAAGACAATGATCGAAAATAGGAGATGAAAGCCTAGAGATCAGTAAATTGTAATTCACCGTATCAAAAGCCTTTTTCAAGTCAAGGAAAACCGCACCAGTGATTTGTCCCCTATCAAGTGGTTGTTTAACCTTTTCAAGCAGCAGACTTATAGCAGTCTCTGTAGAATGATTACGTCAAAAGCCAAACTGAAGAGGATGTTACTTTCTAAAAACAATAGTAGTTCTAGAAACATTTTCTCCAACACTTTTGACATGACCGGAACGAGACTTATTGGCCTCTAGTTGCTGATTTCATGGGGACTACCTGACTTAAAGATCAGCTTCACCAAAGCTTTTTTCCACGCAATTGCCGTGTTCTGATGGAAATACTAACTATGCGAGTTAAAGGTTCTCCTAAAATATAACTGCATTTTTTTTTAATACATAGTGTCTAAATTATACTTATCCTTTGCGTAAGAGTTGCTTAAGCTGTTGATAGCTTTTTGAATGTCAGAGTAATTAATTTCCTTCATCTCAAACAAATCGGAACACTTTTTGGTTTGTAACAAGTATATCTATTGGAGCAGGTACAAACTTTGATGCCAAGTCTTTAACTAAAGAGAGGAAAAAATCATTAAACATTGTTGCTCGCTGAGGAGGATCAGTTATAATTTTTCCTTTTACAACAAGTTCATATATGTAGTTAGTGCGTGCGTTGTTGGGTTTCAACAAACTGTTTAATTGTTTCCAAATCGTTATACCATTCCCTGCTGCTTCTAACAAAACATTTATACAATATTTAGCTTTAGATTTGTGCATTTCTTTAACTACTCTGTTCCTCAAACTTTTAAAAAGCAGCCAATCTGCGTTCCTCTTGTTTTTAAGAAATGATTTTATGGCATAGTCTCTCTTTTTCATGGACTGCCAAATTAACTGCTGCTTATCTGTAAGCATCGAACCGCAAGAAAAAGGCTTCCACCTTGACCTGTTTAACATTGCAGAACTACTGCAACTTTTTCACTTCAGTACTCACAGTTCATGTGCTTACTCGTGTCCATTTAGCCATTTTGAGGCACTGCTGATTGTAAGTTACAACTACAAACTTTAACGGGTTTTACTGGACTTCTATTTAGGTGACCAACACAGCTTAATCAATGGTCCGGCCAATTCAACTTGGTTCCCAGTCTGTGCTGAAGAAAACTGGACCCAGAAAGAAACTTAGACTAGTCTGGTTTGACCAGAGCAACTAAAGAGCCAGCGACGACGTCTTAGACAGCAATAGTCAGTTTTACAGAAAACGTTTAAGCATATGTGCCATGCATCTTTAAAAATAAACTAAAGCAAAGAATCAAGAATCAGTTTATTTATATTGCGCCAATTTACAACAGGTGTCGTCTCAAGGCACTTCACAGAAAATCAATTAAAATCAAAGAAACATCATAACAAATCAATTTGAAAAAGTTTCCAATCTAAGCAACCTCAGCAGATTGCATCGAGTCATTGACGTGCAGCATTCACTCCTCTGGAATCAGCAGACCAAAACAATGGCTTGTGTTGTCGTTGACTTTACAGCAATCCCTCATACTGAGCATGCATGAAGCGACAGTGGAGAGGAAAAACTCCCCTTTAACAGAAAGAAACCTCCATCAGTACCAGGCTCAATACAAGCAGCCATCTGCCATGACCGACTGGAGGTTTAAAAAGTCAGAAAACTAAATTAGAAGCAAAGGATACTAAAACAATAGAGTTTATAGCAGCAGTTGTACAGCATCACTGGAAGTATCTCAGCCCATGTCCTCATCCAAGAAGCTGTCTCAACTAACAGAACGTCAGACCAGGTGTGGCTACTATGGAGAGAAGAACACTAAGAGAAAACTAAAGGTTAACAAGGTTGAAATAAAGGTAACTAAGTAGATTGGACAAAGGAAGAAAGTAGCAGAGAGAGAAGTGGTCAGATTGTCCTCCAGCAGTCTAAGCCTATAGCAGCATAACTATAGAAAAACTTAAATAACTTAACCCTATAGAGTGAGACATGAAGAAGGTAGAGCAAAGGAGAACCGTCTGTCAAGACGGTTCTCCTTTGCTCTACCTCCCCAACCGGATTAGGCTGTCTTCTCTACCTCTTCCTAACTATAAACTTTATCCAACAGGAAGGTTTTAAGCTTAGATTTGAAACTAGACAGGGTGTCTGCCTCACGGACTAAAGCTGGAAGCTGTTTCCACAGGAGAGGAGCCTGATAACTGAAAGATGTGCCTCCCATTGTGCTGTTAGAGATTCTAGGAACCACCAGTAAACCTGCAGTCTGAGAGCGAATTGCTCTGTTAGGGACATAAGGAGCAATCAGATCTCTAATATATAATGGAGCTTTATTAGTGAGGGCTTTATATTTCAAAAGAAGAATCTTAAAATCTATTCTAAGTTTGACAGGGAGCCAATGAAGGTAAGCTAAAATTGGGGAGATATGATCTCTCTTTTTAAGTCCAAGGAAATCAAGTTTTCTTTAATAGAAAGGATGTCAATCTTAAACTGAAAATACCCATTTTGGCAGCTAATAATAACACATTTATCGCCAACACAACTCCCAATGTTATTTATTGTGTTAGCACTCTGAGCAGCTTTACAGAGTGGCTACAAGCATAAAAGGCACAGAGGAGTAAAAGCTGCTATTTACAATCTTGACGGCGGGGAGCTAGGCAGAGAAAGGATGCGATTAGAAGAAGATTAAGAAAAGATAGGCATGGAGGGCAAGGCTTGGAGTCGGCTTATTCTGCTGTAGCCAGAGCGCCAGTTGGCTGCTGTTTCTGGCACTGGTAACTGTGACTTTAACTCAGAAAGACAAAAACAAACAAACAGAAGTTGTATACCCATTGAAATATTCTACAAGTTGAGAAGGACATTCATGCTGTTAAGTTTTGTAAGGCCTTCAATATGCTTGACAGCCACAAATCAATGTTAATAGAAAGCTATTTTTCAAATCCTAAACCTATTTGATCAATATTAAGAACTTTGCAGTTAGTAAAGAAAACGATGTACGGTATTGAAAGAGGCTACATAAAAATGAATGCTTTAATAACTTTTGGCTTTAATAAGATTTAGCTGGGTAAACTGCTAGTTTTAATAGCCTTTTGTTTGAGAAATGTTATGTGAAACAAAATTAAGCTTGATAAGGTTTAGCTTTCATAAACTGTGGGAAAAGTTATCTTAATAAATGTTAGACTTAATTAACAATTAAGGTTTATCCAAGGTCTGGGGATACATTCTTCATAGGCTGTGTTTAACAAATGGTTTTGTTACATCAGTGCGACAAAGGGTTTTCATATTTGTAGGTTTCTCTGGAGGCAGCTCTAAAACATGCCCTCCAAACCCCCCAACTGATTTGAATGATGGGTCTGGTGTATCAACCCATCATGTCCAAAGATTCATTGCTGGTCAAAATGAGATTTTGGTTTTTCTGAAATTAAAGGACGCAGTTGGAAACTACTATATTAAACGTACACTCACCAACCACTTTATTAAATGCACCTTGCTAGTAACGGGTTGGACACCCTTTTACCCTCAGAACTGCCTTAATCCTTCATGGTGCAGATTTAACAGTTTATTGGTGCAGATTTAACAGTTTATTGGTAATTAAACTGCAGCAGGTGACCAGGACACTACCATCTTCTAGGACAGGAACCACTGAGGGCAGAGAAACAAGGTTGGTGGTTGAACGGACACTCAAGGCAACTGGTGAGCTCAGTTGTAATTAACCTTCTTAGAATCTAGTTGAAAACTTGGATCCTAAATTTGGGTTCCTAAGTGAGGTCACTGGCAGTCCACAGAGTCGTGAGTGGCTTGCAGAAGAAACTGATCCACAGAACACAGTAAGGGATTTTCTGGTCAGGTAAACCAAAGGGTTAACAGAAACAGGGTCACAGACTGAGGCAGAATCAAGCATGGAGTCAAACCGGGGTTAGAACCGCGAAAGCAGAGATAAACAGATAGATGAGACAGATAATTTGGGGGGGGAAAGAAATGGGGTAATTGTCCAAAAAATACAAACCAAAGTCTGACAAGGACAAGTCAAGGTGGGGTTGATCAAGAAACAGAAAGTAGGTTCAGGATCAGGATATTCAGCAGATAGGGAATGGTTAACATATACAAACAGGCTTTTAATAATCTGTCAAAAAGGCTTGGGATCAAACTGGTTAAATAGAAAAAGGTGCAGGTTAGGGCTGCACGATTATGGCAAAAATAAAAATCATGATGATTTAGATCAATATTGTAATCACGATTATTAATCACAATTATTTATTGTGTCTGGAAAAATGTATTTTATGTAGCAGTGAATATTTTGTGAAAAACAAACAAATAATTTAAAAAAGAACCCAGTACTTTCAAATTTAAAAGTACTGATTGAACACGTTATTGAAGTGTGCAATCTGAAAGTGCAACGTAAACGAAAATGGAAAGAGCTTACACAGAAAAGAGCAGGGTCTAGTGTTGCCCGGTGCAGTGTTGCTGTAATGGTTGTCTAGGTTGCTCCTGGACAGGGACAGGGATTTTGTGAGTTAGCACTAGCTTTAGCTTTCATGCATTCCTCGTATTTATGTCTGGGATGTGGTTTAATAAGTTAGTTGTGTTATTCTGCGGTGCAGACACAATTCTGTTGCACTCTTTGCATATAACTTCTTCTTGTTTAATGTTGCTTGCCTTAAATCCTAAACAAGTCCATTCAATGGATGTGGACCCGTTTCAGGGCATAATCTTGTCACATGCAGCCATTTCTTCGCCTAAAGACGTTGATTATGCCACCATATATACTCTGGTTACTGGAAGATGTGCGCAACTGCGCGCTTGTTAATTCAGCAGTTTAATGTCCTTCACCATGCCTTCGCCCCCCGGGGGTTGGGAGAATTCTGGTTCAGAGCCTGTGACGATAAAGTTAATTTAATTGTGGACACCAAAATTGTGATCACGATTAAAATACGAATAATTGTGGAGCCCTAGTGCAGATCGGAAGCATGAGCACGAATAAGAGTGGACATGGTCAGGACAGGTGTTATAAATGAGCAATCGGCATAGGAAGCAGTGGAGCAGATGGAAACAAACAAGTTTCTCTGCTACAGTCGTTACAGAACCGATGTAGAGGGACGGCTGCTCAAAACACTGCTGCTGTATATGCTTTTACTCTTGTGAATACTCAAAAATAAAGTGCTACAAGTGACATTTATCATTGCTAGAATCCCAACTAGACTTTAGGCGCAAATTAAGGATGAGCAACATGAATATATCCATATGGAATTTACTACAATATTTTGCAATACTATTTTGGAAATAATAAAACAAAAATTACAGAAATAGTGCTTTTGAAAAATGCCCCAATCTACAGCAAGCTTCTTTAGGACACCAGTTACATAAAGAAATGTGATTTATATGAGTAAACTATACACAGCAACTGAAAATTTATCATATACTTGTTGATTAAAATAACAATTTTGCGAGTTTCAAACATTATTAATCATCATTTCCTTGTGTCGATAAATCACAATTCTTATCATGACACAAAATTTATCATAATAATGATGAACAAAAGGAAAATGCACAACCTAGTGAAAACTCAGCACCCGATTTCCATTTTCCTAGGAGAAAACCCACACATCTCTACTTAAACTTATTTTCTATTTTCTATACATAGTCAGTATTGTGATTTTGAACATCAACTACTCCGCCAGCAGGACATTTATACTTATTTCAGTTTGATCAGGCATCATAATTCCTCCTATATTATGAGTCAACGCCTTCAGAAAAGGATCAGAACAATAATCAGACAGTTTGTATTGCATAAAATCTTAAATTAAATCATATCTTATCACAATGAGAAGTAAGCATATTTAGATATATAAACATAAAAGTAGCTTTGAATTAAATGAAGGTACATAATATCTATTAGCTGTTATGAATAGATCATACGGTTTGTCATGCAACTCTGTTAATTTTAATGGAGAAGTAGATAACAAGATACATTGTATCTTGTTATCTACCATATCAAACCTGCCATTCTTAGGAAAAGTGCTGGAAAAAGTTGTATACCAACAGCTGAGTGACTTTCTCCTGTCTAACAATGTGTTTGATGCTTTCCAGTCAGGCTTTAGGCCACACCACAGCACTGAGACAGCTCTGATCAAGGTGACAAACGACATCCACCTAAACTCAGATGCAGGCAAAGTCTCTGTCCTAGTTCTGCTGGACCTGACCGCCGCCTTTGATACAGTTGACCATGTGATTTTATTACAGAGGTTAAAAGACTGGGTGGGAATCACGGGTATGGCTCTAAACTGGTTCAAGTCCTACCTTGAGGACAGGTGTTACTTTATTCAAATTGGGAACTGCGTCTCCGACCGA
>JAVLVB010000669.1:1440393-1458492 GCA_032876305.1 Orestias chungarensis | reverse complement strand
TCCTGCTGATGCCCAGAGTCAGGACCAAACAAGGGGAGGCTTCATTCCAGTTTTATGCTCCTAAAATCTGGAACAGTCTTCCTGAAGAGGTTAGACAGGTTTCAACTCTGCTGTTGTTTAAATCCAGGCTGAAAACAGCCTTATTTAACTGTGCATATAGCAACTGAGAATATTATTACTATTATTATTATTTTATTTTAATTTTATTTATTTTAAATTCAAAACTGATTTTATCGTTTAATTTTCTGATCTTTTTTCTTATGTAAAGCACTTTGAATTGTCTTGTACACGAAAATGTGCTATACAAATAAACTTGCCTTGGCTTGCCTTGCCTTGCCATTGGATAAAACAACTTTTTTTTGTAGAATCTTTTTATGTTTTTTTCTTGAAACAAACATTTAACTGAGAAATATATGGCTTTTTGGTTGACTTACTTTTCATTCTACTTTTATCTTTTTTTTAACCCATATATCATTTGTCTTAACAGGAAATGGTGCATCAATATAGTACTTCTAAAAAAAAAAAGGAGAAAAATAGTAGCTTGAAGACATTATAATAGTAATAAATGTCCCTAAATGGTGAGATTCTGATACCCTTAAATGTTAGATGAGTTACTGGCAGCCGGGCCTATAGAATAAGCAATTTTTGCAGGCTCAGCAGATATGACAAGAGTTTTATTATTTAATATCCTCTTTTCCCCCCAGTAATCATATTACCATTCCGCACTCCTGAAAGCGAATAAAGCATGAAAAGCTCTGTACTTTGTTCAAGGCATTCATTGTCAGCGCCATGGTTAGTATTCCACATGTATGTACATCTCAAAGTTTACGGGAAAGTAATTAGGAGAAAAAGTTAGAGAGGCAATTATCTTCTCTCCACCTCACAGACGCCGACGCACTATTTAAATTCCAGGGGCAAGCTTTGATCACCACTACATTAGCTTTACATTTGAAACAATCATTACTGAGGACATCATCCCCACGACCAATTTGCCTTCAGAAAATAGTAGTGCACGAGCGTGCTGCAGCCCACAGAGGACCAATGAGCCAGACCAAACTTGATTAGGCCTTACAGTAATGCATCGCTCCTCCTGGCCCAGGCTTTGGAGATGAACCACTTGTCTCCATATTAAGTGCTCCATCTGGAAAAAAGCTAGAAACTAGAGCGGGCTCAATTTCCAAAACGCATCTGAAGAGCCCGAGACAAATGTGTCAAAGGGTAAACGTGTAATGAGTTTTCCTTGTTCAGACGAAGCTTCCCAGGCGAGCATTTCAAGCTTTGATTTTTCAAAGAGGCACTTCTGAGGCTATTTGGTTTGGAAACGGTGCCTCACACTTGCACAAGCTAAACATTTGCAGATTCTACCACTTATTTAATAAGGCAGCAATTCTCAAAATGAGCATGTTTCCATGGCATGATGATAGAAAGGGATTATAATGCAAAGCTATCTGCTGCAAAAACAGGCTTGAGCTTCCAGAAATGTTTTTGTTTTACAAACTGGTCAGGAGTTTTCATACAAACAATCTGAGGCTAAGACTTTCTTTTTAAATTGAACCTTTCATAATTTTTTTTCAAAAGTGTTGTTCAAATAATATCTGTGGAAAAAGTAAAAAAAATCCAAAGTAACTATATTTTTAGGATTTTGACACTTTATTGATGCAAGAAAGTCTGTAGTTTATTTGAACTTAGGCTAAAACTTTGTAAAAAATTAAGTTGTTTTGAAAAAGCATTCCCTATTATGTGCAAACATACAGTACAAACACAAATTTAGCAAAATTGTGAAATACTGAAATGCTTTTTTGCGGTACTGAGGACAGCGACTCAGTGTGGCGTGGTTTATGTGCCAGCAGGTTTGCGGGCGCGTAGCTGTCTGGGGGAGCAATGGTTGTCGCCGTGTGTGTGAATCTCAGGCCCGCTCGCTCACGGGTTCCTCGGGCGCGCTCAACTCTGACAAACCGCTCGCTCGCCCGCTCAGCTCGCGCTCGGCTCTGTGTCTGCGCTAGCGGCTCTGCTGAAATGTTAGATAGTCAGAGTATGAATCAACTTTGTGTATTTGGAAGGAATTATTTAATTGGATGAAAAGAGCCAGTCTTTGATTAGCTGGGAGCGTGGCTCATTAGTATATAATGTAGAGTTCCGGGCGCGGATGCCGTGAGAGCTGCGCGAGCGGAGTGAGCTGAGGGCGGTTTGTCGGAGTTGAGCGCGTGTCCAGGCAGCTTTGAGCGGGCGCACTTACCTGCTATCCGTGAGCACACGCTTGTGGTTGTTGCTCCTTCAGGTGGCTCTGTGCCGGCGGACCTGGTGGCACAGAGATCACGCAATAAGGCCTACCCAGGCCCAATAGTTGCACCAGTGGTATCGGTGGCAATTTTATGAGTATGAGTGGAGTACTTGAAGCCTGGTATCGGGTCGATACCCGATACCAGTGTCGGTATCGGTGCATCCCTAGTATTTGGTTCTGGAATAAAATTGGACCTTGATTGAAATCTTTTTGTACCAAACAACAAACTGCTGGAAACTACAAACTGCCAGCATGAATTTAGGTAAATAATAAGACTACAACTAAATTGGTAAAGTTTATATTCATTTGTAATTTTCTGGCTTTAGAACAGGGTGTGAAACTCCAGTACTCAAGTGCTAGTGTCCTGCAACCTTTAGATGTTTCTCTGCTCCAACACACCTAAATCAAACAGCAGAATTACCTCGGTATGGAGTGAAGTTCTTGTTCAACACAGCTGTGTTGGGTCCAGACACACACCTAAAAGTTGCACTGGCCCTAAAGGCCTAGGGTATGCTAACACCTGCTTTGAAACAGATTCCACATGTAATGTTTTAAAAAAATGAATAATCTCTAACATAAACACAAATACACTTTCATTAAATACACCATAAACATGCACCGTCCCATGTTTCTGGCTTAGTCTCAGAGCCTCTTCATTTGTGAGCTACAGCATGAGCGGCTATCAAATTTAGCTCTGGACAGCTTTCTAGGAGCAAAGCTGCCGTCATATTTTGTGGCTTGGGGGTAAGTTTCAGGGAGCAGATGGATGCAAATTTTGAACTCAGCATGGAGAGAGAGCAGAACCGTCCATCTGACAGAAGGTTTGGCCTGCCTGATGTTTGATTAAGAGGCACGTTGACCTTTCCGAGGCTCCAGGGGGCGCTGAAATAAACTCTCACCTGACAGCCTGCAAGTCAGAACCTTCTAATTATTGCTGCAATCCATCAGTCAAGGAAAGAGCGCTTTCATTTATTTATTTTGTACTACTAGTACGTCAGGAAAAATGTAATGCCAGAAGAAGATGAAAGAGAGACAAGGCGTGAAAGATGAGGGTAAAATGTGGAAAAAAAACGAAAGATTTATGTGGTTAAAGTAGAGAAATATGTCCCATGAATACTATCGACAGGATCAGTCTAGCAATTTGGCTAAAATGACAAACACAAAGGAATCCTCTAAGCATGGAAGTGTTACTCTGATCATAGACTACGATTGATGGACAGGGAGAAGTTAGCTGAGGTCAATACAGTGATGAAACGACCCTGGAAAGTGTCACTGGCTGTGTACTATACTGTTCATGACAAATTGGGCATGTCTAAGTCTAGTTATTTCCCTTATGATCGAAACGTTCTGACAAAGAAGGTTGCAAAAGCCAATGTACTTCATAAAAGTTCAGTTTTAGGCTGTTGCTATTTATTGACATTTCTTACAGTACTTAATGCTATCTGCTGGCATAAATAACAGAAACCCACTAAAATAACAGAAAAATCAATTAGTAGGTTTTAATTTATTTTATAAATAGATATAAAACATTTTTTTTGTGTCCCATCAGTTTAAAGTTTGGGATGCAGGAGATTTTTATTTGTTTATTTTTTTGTCAACTCCAACCTTACACTTGAGTATCTTTATTCTAATTGAGTGGGGCAAACTCATTGGTGCCATGTTAATTTACAAACCTTCGCTAATTCAATTCAATGAATTTACTTTTTACTTTATTTTTTGGCACATTTGAGTTCTGATCTACTTTTAAGTTTTGATATCCTGTTTTACTGAGCTGAACAAGGATCGGAAAGTTTTTTTCTGGTCACCACAGTGAAGAGAATAAAAATGAAAAAACATCTCAAAGAATGTGTCTATTAAAGACAACAATTATAATTGACAAGTCTATGAAAGACGCATGCAAGAAACAGCCTCTTTTGACCCACTATTACAAATGTGAATGTTTGTTTTAATCAGTTGAGGCTTTGACCAATGTCAGTCTAGAGGGGCTTTGGTTAATTTCCTATGTGGGAAAGCACTCTATGTCCACAACAGGGTCCCAGGGGGGACTTAAGATGGTGTGTGCCCATTTGTCTCCCATGTGTTACGGAATGTTACTAACATTTAAAACACCATACATACTACGAATTCCCAGATGGTTTTTGAAAAAAAATAATCTAGTGGCCTCTGCAAGTAAACCAAAAGTGTGTTGTAATTTGTTTGTTTTATTTGTTTGTTTGTTCTGAAGTCAAATTCTAAACATAACACAGACTTATATCCAGCCTAACACAGAGATGGTCCATTAGTCAGAAAATGACCCTTGCCTTTGTGACTAAAGTTTCCAGACTTAAGTGTTGTAAGGTTACAAAAAGATAAAGGAGGACCTAGGACTTTAGAAGATCTACACCAAAACTGGGTATTCCATAACTAATTTTGGAAATAAACAGCATATAATGCTTTTTTTTGAAGGCAATGTTCATATTGCTGTCCTAGCGCGTACACTTACAGGTGAGCATATGCTGAACCAGTAGGTTCTGGAAAAAGGACCCGGGGTGCAACTGTAATCCATTAATTCCTGCCTCACTGGACAGCATGTACAGTATGACAAAGTACAGCATCCACTATGCATTGGGATGGATCCCTCCTTCTCTGCGTGAAGTTAGACTGCTTTATCTGTGCAAACGTGATATTGTAACTGCTCCCCGCCTGCCATTAACAAATCTAATTATTTGAAGTGTGTAGTTTCAGTTCAGCTCACCACTAAGCCTGAGTTCACAATACTAATGATTTAAAGACACATGATACCAGTGTTTTTTAACAGCCCTTAATCTTATGTCATAACCAAATACCTGTTAAGATGCAGGCTCCGACAACTGGAAAAACGAACCATGGAATTGTAACGTGACAGCTGAGTTCAGCACACCTCATATAGACAGGAGGTGGTTAAAGTCTTAACTGAACGTTTTTCATTTTAAATTTGCACGTCTGGCACAACAGGCATTGACCAATATAAATGAGTACAAATACCTTGGTTTAACCCTATGACACTAAAATGTGTTTATAATACAATCCAGTAACGTTTGTTGAAAAACAAAAGGCAATTATCAAATTAATCAAAAATACTTTATTTATCCCAAAGGGACATTAAATAATACTGCTGTAAAAATATTGGAATGGATTTCTATATTATTTAAATAATAGGTTTTGAAGAATATTTTTGAAAAATATCAGGAAAGTTTGAGGAAAATGACTTACAAGGCATAGATTTAAACTCAATTGGAGGGTGAGACACGTTCTTTTTGTAGAAGAAATATCAGTTAGCCTACTGGATTGTACAATACAACTTGTATAATCTACAAAAACACATACATATGTTGTTGGTTGTTGTTATCACTATAGGATAACCAGAAGGCAGTGCTCTTAGTAACTTATACAGCAAGAGGTTGTAGGACTTTCAACACCATAAATAATACTCCATTTTAGTCCAAAAACAAATGTTTTGGATTATTTGATATTTTTAAATTACTGTTAGGTCTTAGTGCATTTGTGTCTGGGTGTTTGTTTGTGTTTCTGAGTGCTGGACCTGAAAAGGACACAACCGTAAAACAACAAGATCTAACCTTCACACTATGTGTACCTTTCATTTATAACATTTTGAGATGGAGAATGAAAAGGTGATGAGCAGAGATCATGATCAGACTTTTAATGAGCTACATCCTAACTCATCAACACAAAATAGTTCTGTTCTACAGTCATGTGGAACACTATTTCCACGCTTACAAATTGAATTCTCTCATAAGGTTTTTTACAGCTTAAATGTTGCAGATAATAAACCTTAAGAAGTTTTCAAATAGCAGTTTCCGTTAAGGGTGGAAATCTATTAGTGCTTTAGGTAGAAAACACACAAGTGTCAGTGCTAGCCTTAATGCCACACTGATATGGGACAGAAACATATGTAATTACAAAGAACATAACTCCAGTTTTAAAGAAAAAAAACCCCACATGAGCCATTTTTAAGCAAATACTTCCATAAGTTAATTAATGTTAAGGTTTCCTTCTCTAAAACATATTTATTTTCAGCAATAAGCCAAAGCTCAACAAACCAATTACACTTTAGCAACATCATCTAACCTTTAAGTGAATATATCAAAACGTTGCATTGCTGTAGGTGGTGTCAGTACATGGTCATATGGTGGAAAACCGTCTCTGGTTTAAAAGGGCTGGCATTGTGTATAAAAAACACTGTGCATCGAAACAACTGTCATTTTTAGGGTGATTAATTATTTTTCCTCTCAACAAATACTGTGGAGAGGTCAGTGGGGTAAACAGACGGCTGAGAAAGCCAAAAATAACTTTTGGTACAAAACAAAGTGAAGGTCTGGTTGAGCAACTACTTCAGTTAAGTGGTGATATTGCCGTACTACTGTAGCTCACTTAAAGCACTGCGCTATGTAAAACAAGTAATTTCAGACTAAACCGACTAACTTCTATAAAAGCCGAATCCTAAATACACTTTTGGGGGGTCTTATTGAGCACGTGGGGAGACTCTTAAGAGTGCACTATAAAAGAACACATTGTGTATGCATTAACAATTCACAGATACTCGCTCAATACAGTTCTGGCCCGCACTTGGTTGCGTTTCTGCCCTTGCAACTGGACAAAGCTTATTCAGTTTAATTTAGATATATTTTTATTGATCCCAAGGGGAATTTAATGTTGTTGCAACCCATCATTTAAGGTTGAAAGCTATTGTTGTTGTAGAAGTTACTGACAGTGGGCAAGAAGGATCTCTTGTAGAAATCTGTATAGCAGGCACTCCTGTCAACGTCCTGCTTCAAGTAGTAGACACTAAACAATACAGTAGGATTTAGGAAAACACCAGTAAACCAAATACAAGTCATGCTTAAATTTTGTACCCTAACATTATTTACAAGCCCACTTTAGGTTATATTTCTTTTTAATCTATTTTAGTTTTAAATATGCCCTGCAAGAACATGCTTATGTTGGAATTATTTGTTGCAAAAAAAAAAATTCTATGCCTTTTTGAACTTTAATGGTGGTGTTTACATAGTCAATATTTTAATTATCTAGTCATAATTTCAAATTTCCTGTCAACTTTTATTTTTTAAAGACCAAAGAATGGTGGGCCACCGGTCGGCTACCCAATGTGCCCTCATCACCAGGCATAGCAAGTTTCGTCGGGGGAACCCTATGCTCATATTACATGCATATTAAGATATATTTGGTCTTTAAACGAATAACTAAGGCATTTTAGGAGGGGTCTCAATTATTAATGGATTTCAGTTATTCAAGCACAGATATGGTTTCAACCGTGTTAAATACAAGGTGTCTGCTGTGGTTGTAGCACTAGTTACGGGCAATTCATTCTTTTCTTCAAAGGGTAGATTTACACAATTTTTACCCCTGGTACACTAAAACTGCCTAATTTTCTAATTTGCTTATCTGTGTATTATTAGCATTTATTTTATTAAATGAGACATGGTAATGCAGCAAAATCTAAAAAAGTAACAAAATCTGTAAGCAGCACATGATTTTACCCCGTTCTGTATGGAACTAAAGTGTTCCCCTCTAAAACTATAATTAAATTCCATTTTTATCCAGTAAGTAATATTCTTTTTAGAATGGGAAACGAGACTTTGTGGAGCATTTTTAAGGCCCAAGATTAAATTAAACAAATCCCTTTATAAGTCCCTTTTGTAATTAATATTACATCAGCTAGATAAGGCATTGGTATAAAAAACTTCATTAGGCAGCCTCTTTGCTGTGGCCAATGGGATAATATTGCTTTAGTGTTCAGGGAATTCACAACATTCCCCTCTACAACAGGTGCTTTTTCATTTTCTGTCTGGCTAGCTTTAATGATCTCATTAGACAGACGTTCTAACCGAAGAACAGCCAATGGCACCTCTGCCACACAACGGGGAGTGCAAAAACAACAGAGCAGAAGATGGAATCTAGGCATCTGTCTGATGTCACAGCTGTAACGGGAGCTGCTTACTTACAAGATGGGTATGAATCTGAGAGGGTACTAGAGGAAAAAGGCTAATTGAATTCCCCGTGTACATCCATGCACAAAGCCCTGCCCTTCCAGCCTCCCTCCCTGTACTAAAGCTTTAGAGGCAAACCAAGGAAGCTCGACTGAGTTGTACATCATTACCCTAGATTCTAGAGGGCAGTTTCCCCGACTTCCTTTGCCAGGACACAAATGGCACAGATATTCACAGCATTTCATGATGGCATAGCAGGAAAAAAGGAAAATAGATCTATTATCTGGAGTTAAAGCCTCTCCCTGAAATCTTTAAGGCAGTGCAGAAGAAAAAACAAACAACCAAGGAAAATAAGATTAAAGCTTTTTGCAAATGAAACTGCATAGTCAGCCAAAAAAGAAGGGTTCCTAAGCAAGATCTATTATTCTGAATTTAAAAAGGTGGGAGTAATGAAGTTTTGAGTCATGTAGTGCTGATTCTACATGTTTTGTATTGGCTTAAATTTGTTCAGCCCACGGCCAGCCATTAAGGCTTCATTTTCAAAAGGCAAACAAATGGAATTTTATAGAAATTAGTTATTTCAATGTCTAATCTGTTTTCTAAAGTCTAGAAAATAAAATTTGAAAACAAAATCCATTAACTTCCTGGTTTAATTCTGAAATTCTGAAAGTATGAAAGTCACGTTTTAAGATTATATATAGTTTACAGGGCTACGTAGGAACCGTCTGAATAACGTATCTCTGAATAAGTTATTAAGACATTGAAGGTATTGTCTGCATTTGTTTCTCTATACTAAGTTAAGGCTTGACCTAAAAGGCTATTTATTAGAATATATTAGTACAAGCTGAAGCAAATTTAGCAATAAAGGAAAATAAGCATTGAACAGACAATTTTTAGTTTTACAATTATATGTAATTTTAAGTCATGTCACACACAAATTTTCACATCTTTAGGTTGAGGTTTTTAATCTAATTAACAAGTCTCTCTGCTTCTATTTTATTAACCCTGACATTGAGAGAGCACCATCACAAGTACTTTAACTATTATTGATAACAGCCACTGTCCAAAATAGAGCACAAATCTGATTGTCAGGAGGACTTCTGGGTCAAATTTCCAAATGCAATACTTTTATATAAAAAAGCATGAAAATTAATCAAGTCTCTGTATGTTTCACTAGTTGTAACTTACAAACTAGCAAATACATGTTCCATATAAATATGCTTAGTTTTATTTATAATTATCTTGACTTTATTTTTTGAGCGACACAGGTTCAAAAAAAGTCTCCAAACTTCATATATATAACTTTTGTGATTCAGTCACATCGAGAACCTGGAAGCACGTTATTACGACCTATGCAAAACATATTTCTGCATATCCCTGATGGACCTAATCAAGATCATCTAAATTTGTGCTTATGAAATCACAGTCTATACACAATTTACCATTTTACGCATTGTGGTGATATAATACGAGTCTGATTTCAGATAAACTGAGCACTCGAGACACTTGCTCGCTCGCTTTGCGCCTCCCGTCTGCCTGTGAAATGCAATTACACTCAATGCCACGGGTAAGTAGTGGAAACCATCTCCTCATGTCAGAACCTTAATGAGTGCTACTGAAGGAAATTATTAACGCTGAGTACAAAGACAACGTTCCAATGTAAAAGCAATAAGCCAACTTTAATGACACCAACCTAGAGGAATCCATTTTGCCTTCATTTCAAAAAAAACAAACAAAAAAAAAAACATCTCATTCTTCAGTTAAGATTGTTTAAGAATTCAGAACTGCAGGCTTCCCTAATAACATGCAATGAATAGTCATAATTACTGCATACATTTCACCAAATCTGTATATGTAAAACAATGTGCTATACATAGCTTTACAAATATAAACTGGATTAGACAAAATGACCTTAACGGCAAAGTAATCTTAAGAAAAACTGATTGCTATATTGGAAAACCACTCAATACACCTAATGAATAAAGCTGTCAAACGGGCCATCAGCTTAATTTTTTTCATGTCATGTTAATTTCCAGCCTTATTGTTCTAACTTTTAATGAATGATGTATTACTTTTTTTTGCAATTGACAGAATTAACACCTTTACATGTCTCTTAATATTTTTTGATGCCTTAACATTGGCCCAGTCAAGCAAATCTGGCTTTAAGGTTCTGCACTAAAGCTTTCGGCTG
The DNA here is from genome assembly GCA_032876305.1 of Orestias chungarensis. Classification (NCBI taxonomy): domain Eukaryota; kingdom Metazoa; phylum Chordata; class Actinopteri; order Cyprinodontiformes; family Cyprinodontidae; genus Orestias; species Orestias chungarensis. The sequence goes on along the minus strand of JAVLVB010000669.1, from coordinate 1,448,036 downwards.
TTATCTGCTGTCCAGCATATACTTTAGGGTTAACTTTCTTTCCCAAGGGCAGTTTATATTATTTTCACTTCTGTATTATGCAAAATAACCAACAAAAACCTGACGCTTAATTGTGAGGGGCAATCCATCACGCTCGTCTAACCTTTGTATCTTTCTGAAGGTTAATTGGTTATCTGCCTGTACATAAGGTGTTTGGAAAACAGAAAGGCTTATAAACTGGAGTCCAACAAACTTGAATACTGTATTTTCAAATCAATTGGGAGCATTTTGCATGCATTTTTAAAAATAAAACTGTAATATTACCTTATTCAGTACACCCTAATTACAAACAAGTATTTTGAAAACACGAATTTTCTTCTTTCTTAAGCAATGAACTTTCGATGCTTTCAACTAAGCTGTCTTCTTTAACCTTTCATTATGTTTCACTTTATTATAGACTTAAATATCACATAAAATAAAAAAATATATAAAAAAACAGTAATCAGCAACATGTACATTAAAAACTTTTACATATATACTAGGTTATGAATGAATGAATATTAGTAAAATCTAGGGGACTACACAACTGGACATGATTGTTAACATTACTTGATTGGGTCAAAGCCCTATTGGGCTAAGAATTTTAAACATAAGCTCAGCTAAACATCGGACAATCAAATATAATAATTGCTTAGGTGTCAAGTTTAAATTTAAAGTAGTTGCACAGAGGTGTTGTGTTGGGGAATGGTGCAGACGCCACAGAGAAGCAAATTTTGTCAACACTTGTGTACCTGAATCTAAAGTGCACCAAAAATAAACTACTCCTGTTGACCGGAAAACGTTTCTGCTGAAAATGCTAACTTAGCAACATTTGCCAATGAAATAAATATCCGCACAATTCACAGTTTAAAACTGATGGAAAATTACTTAGCAAGGCTTACCAGTCCCAATTACAGCATTTGCTCTTGAATGCGAACATCAAGCATAGGCCCCAAGTTTAAAATTGCAGAAAATTAAGCACGTTGTGTAACGTATTCACATAGTGTAGACGCATTATTTTGCTGAGACACTGAGTGCATAAGCTCGAGTAGGTGGAGATTGATTTTTAAGACCCAAGGAGAGGGTATGATAGATAACACATACCAAGTCCAAAAGCTTCTATCCCAGAGGAGCACATGAGGGACATTTGCATGCAAAAGGCATGGGAGAAATGAGACAGGCCGCCCAAATCCAGTTAACAACTAAGTGAGAACTAACACATGTAGTGACAATGGATGGAAGTAAGTAGAAAACATTTAAACAGAGTTTGAATAGATGTATTTACAGATTAATATATAAAGCATTTATTTTATGGGCAAAAATAAAATCACTGGAGTTTATATATATATATATATATATATATATGCAAATAAAGATGGATTACAGGAACCTGAGACATGCATTATGTTTAGGCTTATAACCTCTCACCTAAAATCAAAGGTAGACGTAAGGAAATGTCGGTGTGCAAATCTTAATTTTGACTTGGAATTTTGAGTTTTAAACTCAAGTTAGTGCTTTCATGTTGTTGGCTTCAGTAGAAGTTATCCTTGAAAGTTAACTTTTAACACTGAATAGATGCAAACATTTTTTTACTAAGATTTTTAAGGCGTTCACAAGACATAACTGGTTAGATATAGTGACTTAGGTAGCGATATGTCAGAGCAGATGTTTGCTAGGATAACCATTAATGTCAGCATTCGCTTATGGGTACCCGCATGTTGGCTTGGGCAGTCATAAATCCGAGTCACTGTTGTGGAAAAGTTTCTACCTGGGTTACTGAGTTGCAAATATGGAAACCTCCCTGGGGAGGTGTTCTGGGCAAGTCCCATCACCATCAGGTGGAGACCCAAAGGAGAATCCAATAAGTAAACATGAGCCAATTTTGCCAATCTATTTTTAATTCCATCTTGTTACTGTTAATGTTTGCGTTTCTTGAGGGGAGAAGGCTTTTCACTTTTTTTTTTTGGTAATTAACAGTCATGCTACGGATGCCAGTATGGTGGAGGGTTTAACTGAAGCAGAGGCAATATTAGTGGTATTATTTCTCCCAAGGTGTTGAAAGGTTAGGAAAAGGATTGGGAGAACAGCAAATATCAGTTTTTGGCCAAAACCGCAATAACATTGGATATCAGTATCAGCCCAAATTTTCATTTCAGTGCATCATTGCATAAAAGGTAAATTGAGTACTCATTAGCTGGAGCATCCACATAAAAAAGGAAAAGGCGTTTCAAAGCAAGAACAGCTTAAAAATTACATTAATCTTTTGTTAAATTTCTAATATTATATGGCCCCCAAACTTGTTTTTGCAATTAACCTCCCTCCTATTAAAAAGCACAGAACAGATTCCACCAGAGAAGAAAGAAAAAAAAAGAACTTCAAGATCCTTCTTCTTCAAACAGCCCTAACAGCTAACCAAAGCAGAACCTATATGAACAAAAAGGTTGTTTTCCAACTGAAACTGAAAGCAGCCTTTAGAATAACCCTAAAATTACTGGCATTGATCAATCCCTCCATCAAGCCCATGATTGAAGTCATTTTGGGCTTTTTCAACCCTTCACCCCAACCTCCAGTCTGAGCAACACGACTGCTGAATAATAGAAGAAGACAAAAAAAAAATACTGTGGGTCCACAACAACACCATATCACAATTTCAAATCAAATTAGGGAACTAACCACCCTTGTCAGCAAATAGGGTGCAGAGGATAACTACAGCCATCTGCCAGTGCTGCTTGATTGTTCAACAAAACAAAACACAGCCAAAGTGAAATAAAGAAAGAAAAAAAACTCAGCATGATTGATTTCAGCACGCGTACTGAAATGCTGCTGTTGTGTCCTGTCATCACTGAAAAACTGTGGCATGCATTAAGGTCACTATAAATCAAGACCCCTCTGTCCCCACTTGCTGTATTTTTGATCTGGCAAACAGCTAATCCCAGTGAAGTGCGTAAATATCCCAGACGCACGGAGATTCAATATTGCTGGCTCACATTTTCACTGCATTGCTGATTATTTCTAAAATAATGGTGTTTCTTTCACAATTTGACAGCAATTAATGGTGAGCTATTTGTTTTTCTTCATCTTGTACATTAAAAAAACATTAAGGACAATACAAGTCCAGTCTTTCAAAAATCGTTATGCAGAAAAAATGTTACCATAAACAATAGGCAATTTCATCCAGTACTTATTTAACAAATTAAGACACAAGGTAATCCATTTTAATTATTTCCTTACAAATAAACGTCTTCCACACAATTTATGAGATAATGTTTGCAGTTACTTTGTTTGATGATTGATTTTTGACATCCACGTATTTTACTATACAAGGTTTTCACTGAGGCAAATCCAGATAATGCTCCGCTACTTTTATTTTTCCTATTGCCTGGAGTGTGCGCATACACAATATAAGTAATCCTAAACCAATCACACACTTCAATCTCTACACAAAAGTTCACAAGATAAGGGTCCTGATCAAAACATTTTTTTTTGCTAATTCATGATAAAAGTAAAGCAAAAGTAAAAGGCAGTCTGTTCTCCAAGATGTCAATTACTGTAATTTACTCAATTTGAACAGATTCTTAGGCATATTGACTGAAACGTGCTTTGTGACACAGTATTGGCTGAGTGAAAAAGGTGTCTTTTTGGCCCTCCAAACCCCCGTGACTCCATCAAAGATGGAACTGAAACTGCATGGTTGTGTCTAGAGAAGGAATTGTGGCTGGATTGATGAATGTTGAGGTGACCTAAAGACTGACAGGGAGACATAGAGCTGGCCTACGGCTGAATAAGTCGACATGTTGTTGGGCTTCCAACTAGATAGATTAATTTAGAGGTCGAATGCAATGGAAAGGAAAGTAGAGACGGAATGATGAATCTAATACAACGCAGTGAGAGCAGGAGGTAGAGAGGAAAGTATCTGGCTAGAATTAGTGAGTTGGTTAGGTAGGTATGGATGGAAAATGGTTCTAGAGTTAGAAAGGAAAGTGTATAGGGTATTTTTAAACATAAATTTGCTCAAATCCTTTTTGAAAATATGTTCGTCCAATTACGGTGATGAAATCTGTCCTCTGTTATGTACATTTGTGTAAATTTTCCCACATGTCAAGCATTTGACCAAGAGGGTTGGGCCCAAGAAAGATAGACAACGGAATACAGGGGGAAAGGAGGTGTGAAGTATTTTAGTATTTAGCAGACACTTTTTTCCAAAATGACAAAGTAAGCAGTAGCACAAAAGATCTAGCATAAGGCCCCACACTGGATGCTGGTATATATCCTTGCCTCAGCCTGGATTTGAAACCAGACCCCAAGTATGAAAGTTGGGTGACTTACCAGTTAAGCTATCCAGCCCTAAATGTGTGTAGACATTTAAATCATGTCCATTTAAAAATGACACATACATACCAATTACACCTAGAAATGTTAACCATTTTTTCCAGCATTTATGTTTGAAATCTGACAGAAATTGCCCAACAATGAAAATAAAACAAAACTGTGATGTGTAACGCTGACTAACTCATTAAAATGTATTGGGTAACAGGTGCACAGATGTCTGGAAAACCATGTTGCACGTTGCAGCGAGCAGTGCACAAGGATCGATAAAGCAGCATGCATGTGGAGGTGGTCAAACAGAGCTGCGTTTTCAATTCCTCTTTGTGTGATTTGGTATAGCTGAGCACAAAAAACAAGTGAAGCGAGCTATCAACATGACTCCTACAAGCTGGCCTGCAGTCACGAAGGTTTGTATTGAAAAAGCATCAACGGTGTAGTGGAGCACCAAATCAGGCACAGCGGTCCTCAGTCAAAATACGAGTGTCAGCCTGAAGGCACACAAGCAGTTGCAATACACCCAAACAGCTGTTTGAGGCCCAAAACAGCAGCGTTTAGTATGTTAACAGCTGCTTCCAGTCGGTACTCGAGGGAAAACATAACAGCCAACAAATTAGGCTGATCTTCAACAAAGGTGACAGTTGGAGCATTGGGCTCATTGCTGTTGTTTGGTGGGATAGTTTGTACTTGAAATCTCATCTTTTCTAAAGCTTTTTTGTGTTTGTTTTTTCTTTGTAGACTTTATTTAAAAAAAGTTTAAACATTTAACAGAATCAAAGGCTTCTGATGTTAAGTCAATATACTTATAAACAGCCAGGGAATAAACCTTAATATGAATATGAAGCAAAGGGTAAAACGATGGCTTCCTTGGCTTTATTTTAAGTTATAAAAATTAAGTAAAAACTTTTTAGGCTATACAGTATTTAGGATTAAAAAAAATTAAAAAAAAAGAGTAGTGCCACAGTGCTTCTTGGTTTACTTTTTTATTATTAATTTATTTCAAACTCATCAAATATTCATATAATAATACTGAAGACTCTGACTCATTTGCTTCACTGTGTTCATGTATTGAAAGTGGAGATATGGAAAGACCTGAATGTTATCTGTTAAATGTTAAATCATTTAAAACGTGGTTTATTACCTCATATAGGGTTTTAGTTAGTAAATAACCTTGTAAAGCACTTTATGTAGACCCCTAATTACCTGCATCTATTCATAATTATACACACATTTCAACATGCTGATGGTGACATCGTTGTATTGTTGTTTAAAATATTAAACTGGGCCGTTAGAAAGGGTTGTTTTTGAAAGAGGGTGTCACGTATTTATGGAATTCCTATAATTTTACAATATTAACTAATATCAGCCAACAGGAAAAGCGATAGAATAGTTTGTTTTTTTAATTATTTTAACTGCTGCAGCTCCTTTACCTGTCAATGCCCGGGGAAGTGGGGCTTTGGTTCTACTTTGCTTTCCACAGAGGGAAAAACTAGTCTACAATAATCCTTTAAAACACAAAGATAAAAAAAAGTACAGAAAACATTTTATGAATAAGGAGAATTACTTTTCCATAAGGTCTGTCGGCACACAGCTGACTGCAGGTGATATAAACACCGACCACTTATAGTGAAGAGTCACGACAGAAGCATTGAGAACAAGCGAGCGGAAGCCACTTATGCCTGCTAACTGTTAGACGTTTGAATAACTCTGCAGAAGCGAGGCAACGGTTTATAGGAGGTTCTGTTGCTTTGTTTAACTCTGTATGGGGGAAAAAAAATTCATTTTTGTTAAATGGAATACAAGCGAAGAGCTGCATAAACATAATTGCTAAACACAAAAACCACTCGCATGTCATCTACTGCAGTAGAGATCACTGGAACTTAGGAAATGAAAATTAAAAGGTTCTGATCATCATAATTTTATGCACAAAAGTAAAGTGCAGATACTTATATGAGGCTAATTTGAGGCTATATGAGGCTAATTTGGTTTTGAGTTGAAAGCATTCTTTAGTTTTATTTTTTTAAATACTTTGGTTTGCACAAAGTGAGAAGGATGAAGTGTGTATATTCTAGGATATAATATTATTTAATTTGCATCTGGGATAAATAAAGTATTTTTGATTTGATACAAATCAACACAGCTCAATCTTTATGCCCATTTCTGTCAGGTTAAATTCATTCATTTGTGGGCACAGATAAGGAAGAACATTTTGTTTATAAAACCAGAGACTGCTAAATAACATCAAGGCTCTTATTTACTTTACAGAATTGTGCCAGTCAGCACAAAATGAGACGGGAGCAAAACTTCACTACAGGTGAGAAAACTCAGCAAACTGTGACAGTTGCTCGGTGCCAAACAAGCCTTTGAAGGCCTCTTATCTTTGATGGAGATGCATCCCGGCCCATTTCTGCTTTTCCATTTTTCATCTAAGAGAAACAAATCATTAGATGTTCAACACCACCATCGTGTGCGTCCTTGAGCGGCGACGGCTGCTGTGTCACGCAGCAATTATACACAAGCATCAGAGCTCAACGTCTCGCTATTATCGAAAGCTTGTACACATGTGCATATCACAGGCGTTTCCTAAACACTGTTTCACAGGTCAACGTCTGAGATGACGGTATCCAATGGCAACGTTTATCCTGTTGTTACCACTTAGGTATCAGCACGAAGACTCAATTATCGGCAATTTCTTGTGCAGGCAAACACCTCGAGGTGTTTTACCACTGATTTCCACGTACTACCACCTTGACTGGCATACACACTGCATCAGAAAACACCTCTCCCCAGCTCTCAGGTTCACTGGTGAGAAAATCACACTGTGTTGAGTTTTCCTCACTTATTCAGGGGGACTTCCCGCAGAGGCAGTAAAACTAGTCTCTGTCCCATGAGAATGGGGCTCATTGTGAAGAAAGCAATCACCTGCAACGATAGACCTGTCCTGCTGAATGCTTGAGAGCTTTTTATGCTTTGTTATCATGTTAATCAGAGCCAAACTACATCCTTAAGGTTGAATCATTTTACAGCTGCTTCTGTCGGTACAGTAAAACTATGACTTAAGAGACCCGACTGACAAAATCCATCAATAACAGACTAAGAATGATAAGAGTTATATCTTTAAGTAACTGTTTTGTAAAATAAAGTATACCTCATCTAAGTTCAGGGATGTTACGCATTAAAAATTACAGAATTGGCTCCTGTGAGTCACAGCCAGTTCAAAATGTGTATTTTGACAAGGCCATTGTCCCACTTTTATTATTATCTTTTTCAATGCTGCAAAAAAAAAAAAAAAAAAAAAAAAA
>JAVLVB010000669.1:1422139-1440293 GCA_032876305.1 Orestias chungarensis | reverse complement strand
TGCCACATATTGATGTGGCCCTGGCCAAGGTGCTTAACCCCAAGCTGTCTACCTACCATAAAACTGCACATTGGTGTATATACTGTAAATCTGAATGTGATTTGGTAATTGTGGCTCTGGTGCTTTATTCTGTATTAGCAAAATGTAAGCTTTCATTAACTTTAACATTTAACTTACAAAGTCGGGCCTGTAGAGTCTAAGATCATCTGGTTCTTGGGTGTTTCAGGGGCCGGCTTTTTTGTTTAGCATTGAGTAAACTGACCTTGGAGTAAATTTGCTGGGAGATAAAATATTCAAAAGCTTTCCAATTATAAATATTATTTCTCACTGTCGAATGATAAACTTCAAATGGTATAGAAGAAAACCTTATCACCAGATTTACCAGCTACCACTACTCCCCTAAGATTCGTGCTTATATCCTTTCCCCTTTAAAAGTCTGGTTGCTCCAGACCAGTAAACCACAACCAGACCAGAATAGCAAACTTAAGCGCTAGTCACACAGGATTAGTGTTACCTAAGAACCTCTAAAAATATTGGTAATAATTGCATGTCTGTTATTTGAGAATAATTCCACCACAAATTTCCTAATACATTTTGGCAAAAACAGACATCCCATGTCAATAACTGGTCCCGTGCGAATCTTCATCTCAGTGATTGGGCCATGTATGTTGTTTTTAATGCACGCCTTTTTCTAGCCGTGTTTGAAAGTCCAAAGTTAAGTGTCTGTTCGTGAAATATCTGCAGATTCATCCGCAGAAAGAAATCCACAAAAGGGGTTCAATTTTGCACTACAACAATGTGGATGATACGTGTAGCAACATGCAGTAAGCAACATTTTTGATATTATTATCAAGCTATTTATTGGCTATATTAATTAGCTATAGGCCTTTCGGAAATGTGAGCAGTATTGACTGCGATTTGGTTTCAAGTTGTCCATTCAAAATGTTGATGCATGACAGATATTTGGAGACAGTGTTACAATGGTTTTCTTACATCATGAGTTGCGACAGTTCTGAGCTCGGCACAAGCATGCGCCAAACTTGCCATTGGCGTGGCACGGAAATGTAGGGGAAACTTCCGATACCCATATTTCAGTCTGTAGTATTGCCAAATACCAATATTGACACGATACAATACCAGCATGAATCATGAAGACTTATTATTTGTTTAGTGTGAAATGTTAGAAATGACTTAATGAAGTTATATTACTCAGGGGACAATAGTAAACTACAATAGTTAAGGAGAAAATTTGATCTATTTAGTCTGAATCAGTTGGTTACATTAATATTCAACTTTCTTCAAGATAGAAAGTTTTGCAATTGAACAAAATAAATGACAAGTATTTTACAATGTTGGCACTGTTCAAATGCTGGAACAGACTGCTTGTGTTGGAGCGCTGATATCTGAGATTTTAGATGTAGGGTGATATAATCAAATATTTGTGTAGTTTTATGAGGGTTGCTGCAGTTGGTCAGTTACCAGTTGAGCAGCATTATGAGTTTAAAGAAGGAGGTCAGCAGACTACCTTACTGACCACAACATTCCATCAGTGGATTGCGTCTTCCCTAATGGGATTGACATAGTGCAAGAGGGCAATGCCAGGATTCTTCAAATCTGAATTGCAAATCGTAAAATTACATGTTTCAAGTCACATTATATTGGTGAACTAGCATCTGTGTTTTTTTTGTTTTTTTTAAGTATCAACAAGAGTCTTTGAGATGTGCTAAAATTAAAGGAAATAAAAAGCTAACAGAGCTATGAAACAGTTTCTTTTTTTTTTTTTTTTTGGACTAAAAAACTAGTAGAAATTTGTAAAGTTAAATAAATAGTTAAATAAATCTTTTACTTTCTGACTAAATAAATCCTTGTGACCTCTAAGCATTTCTCCCTGAGTCAATAAACAGCTCAGAGATTGGAGAAAAGCAGAATAGCCGAACAGATGCCAAATGTCCGTTCTGTTTTAATAACTCTCTGGCTCCAAGTACAAAGTAGCATAAGTAACACAGATTGCTTTAACCTTATTTACCACTCAACAACAGTTTTTTTTTTGTTTTTTTTCTGAATCAAAAACTCAGCAGCACCTTGCACCAAAACATTCCATGTTTACTTCATTTTTCTGGGACAAAAAAAGGGATTGAAATCCACATTTCTCCAGAAAATAAGGCTGGGGGGTGTAGAAGATGGGCTTCAGTGAAGGAAAAAGCCTGACTCCACACAGCTGTGCCCCACATCTTCAAAAAAAATTGCCCAGTGTTTGCAGAGTGAAGCCTATTCAGCCAGAAATAAAGCAATCGTAGGGGTATATCAAAGAATAAATATCAAACTTCAAAGTATGCAGGAAAAAAGAAAAAGTGGTCTGATTAGAATTTTAATGCTGCAATAAATGCCGCCATTAAGACCTGAATAAGGTATTTGTAGAGAGTAAAAGATTATATTTAACACATCTAAAGAAATGGACAACAAAAACATGATTTGATGAATTGGGAAACTGCTAAATTTCCTCAAACAAACATCAGAGTAAACATTACAGCCACCCGCAGAGAGGTAAAATCTGCAAATACCTGAGACTCCCTTTTAAAATCCCTATAACTGCCCATTTTAATGTGTCAAACACCAAATTACCTGAATATACATTGGTATACAAATTGGAAATCAAACTTGTCTCATCCACAATCCAAAATGTTCTTCCTTATCCCTGCCCTTTTAAGTACAGTAAATTAGCACCAAGGAAGAAATGGCATCCCTGGATTGGCTGCTTTCCAAACACCAGACAACAGGGTGTAAAGTAGCGTTGCGTCAACTTCCCAAGCTGCATTCTCTTCGGAAAATTTGGGGGAAAACACAGAAAAAGAACACAGAAAACAGATAAATCAGCAAATACTAAACCGAGAACAGACATGGATCCAACAGTCAAGAATGGTGGTGGAAACATCATCCAATGGATACTCGAACGCTAGTGACAGGCCATAATTGCACACAGTGAGCCAAATCAGAAAGGCCCTCTAAAATTGTTCAACTTCCTTACAGTGAAAACTCTGATCCCGAACACAATCCTATTGAACAATTGTGGACATCTTGTTTGTTAAAGAAAGCAAAGTACAAAACAAAAAAACAACTCTGCTGACATAGGGTTTATAAAAGCAATAAGAACAAGAAAATGTCATATTTGCACAATACAGAAAAAATAAAAGAAATAAAAATCTTCATAAGGTATTTTATGCCTCAATATCAGACACATCCTTTACTCAGGTGTCCTTATATTAGAGCCTGCAGCTGTAATATCTCCCTGCACTCCACAGCTTGATGTAGTAAAATATTAACGGGACCGCTTCGGGGTAAAGGTCACAAACTGGCTGCATCAGTACCAAAGACCAGTGTTTTCAACAGGGAATAAACACCTGAACAGTGGAGCTGTGGAGATGCACGCACTCCTGACGCATCCAAACGTGCGTCAAAGCGCACAGAAGCGCCACAATCGGGATGTTTACCAAGAAATGAAAGCGACACATTTGCGTGAAACAGGAAAAGAGGTTTAGAAAAAATAAGAGCAACACTTTACCATGACGTTGCCTTGCATCTTCGCAGTCTCGATCAGGCTCTTCTCCTTCATGCTTCGGCTCCAGTCGCGTTGATTTCACCGACTTTCTGAAACGCAGCTGCTGCGTGTAAAACTCTCCGTCCCCGCCGCGATCCCAGACTGACCTCCTCAGACCGCGAACCGCTTCATGTGCGGACGGGATCCCACCCAGTCGGAGAGATTGGAGAGAAACACGACGAGCTGTCCGCAGCAGCGCGCAGAAAAGACATGACACAGGGAGGAGGTGTTTCATCCGAGATCAGGGGAGGAGATCTGCTGCGCACCCCCGAAGGAAGAAACACGAACCAAAGCAGGTCCTCCACGTTCATCAGCTGATAAGTGAAGGCCGCTCCAAATTAGAACACACCTGTCAAACTCCTGTGTCTCAGGCTTCAAGGCAAGAATGAGGAATCTTTCCCAAACATACAAGGAGTGTTAAAAGTTTCAGTCTTACCCCAGAATTTTTTTTTTTAGAGAATAGGGAAAATAAATTTACATTTTTAAAGTTAAATCACGATTTAGTAGAGACACATTTGTGTTAAATATACCTAAAGATTTATGCTGAACTTGAAATACTGACCTGGCAATTAGCTAAAGTTTTAAATACAAACTTATCATAGTCCCCTCACATCCACATCTGTTAAGCAGTGCGAAAACACTTCTTAAGAAGAACTTGTGGAATCTGTTCTGACATCATGATAGGGCAATGGACAATTTAAAATTACTCTTATGTAGAAAATGACTGATTTTACATCAGCTTTTTAAAAAACTTACATGAAAGTTTCCTCAAGATTCCAGTTTGAGCCCACTTCTACCTAATATTGTATATGCTCCCACAATCATAACTATGCAGATGATACACAGATCTACATTACTGTCTTCAGTTGACTATGAACCCATTTAACGGGGTGAGGAGATTCACAGAACAAATAAATGCGTTGGTGTCCGATAACTTTTATACCAAAAGAGGAACAGACAAAGAGTCTAAACACAGATTCACTTCACAGCTAGAAATGATTCCCACAATTAGAACCAAGTATGGAAAAGCAGCATACAGTTTTTTTTAAGGTCTGGTCTGGAACAAACTTCCAGAAATCTACAAAACTGCTGAAACACTAAGTCCCTTTCATTAACATTAAGCGTCTGAAAAGTGGATTTGGTGCTAGGAGATTCCTGTTGAGGACATTCATATATATATATATATATATATATATATATATATATATATATATATATATATATATATATATATATATATATATATATATATATATATATATATATATTCAAATACAGGAAATTCTCCCTGAGAGCTAATCTTTTAATCAGTTACTCGGTTCCCGACTGCGACCAGATAGCAATAGCCGTGCAGAGTGAAACAAAGGCCAAAAGCAGCAGTGGTAAATCAAAAAAGAAAAATCAGCTGAAACAGTGAATCATTTATTAAACTAAAAGATTATTTTTTTTTTTGTTCAACTCAATTATATCTAACAAAAAAAATGTCCAGGATGACAGAGCTTCCTACTAGCTCTTTAAGGGAGAGCACCGACACTGGGAAGAAAACGACAATAATATGATTGCACACATAGATCCAGATGTAGCGCCAATTAACCAATAATTTTCCCCATTTGTATGTAAAAAAAAAAAAAACTTACATACTTAAATGTTTAGATTTTTAAAACACTTGTTTTTGCTGCTTTTCACTTCTGATGAAGCTCCTTTTGTTGAACTGCTTTTGTTGAACAATACTCTCAATACTGCATATTCCCTGTTGTGCATTTTGGCCTACCAGACATTTGTTCCACTCAACTATCTATTAATATGCATAAATATGACACTCTGAACCAATTACCTCTTGGGGCGAAGCCTCTTCAGGGAATGTTTCACAGAATGTCTGCTAAACAGATGTCAAGTCGGTCTTTCCCCGTTATTTTCTTTTGTAAATTATGTTTGCTTAAAAATCTTGGGAAACAAATTAGTTGTTCCATTATTTGTAAGCCATACTCATCTAAATGTACAGGGTGGGCCAGTTATGTGGATACACCTGCAGAAAATAGGAATTGTTTGACATGTCAATGGCTGTAAACAAAGACAAGCTTGTAAGTAACTCATGAAATTATAAAGTTACGTTAAAACCAAGCCCACTATTGTTTTTCTTGTGAAATTCTCACTAAGTCTGATGTGTCACATGACCCTCTTCCGTTTGAAAAAAATAAAGTTAAATCCAAAATGGCCGACTTCAAAATGGCCGCCATGTTCACTCCCCATCTAGAAAACTTTTCCCCTTCCCATACACTAATGTGCCACAAACAGGACATATATATCACTAACCATACCGATTTTATTTAGGGCTCCCCATATAAATGGCCCACCCTATATATTAAATACAGTATTACACAAACATATACAACTGTAGTAAATCCGTTATATACAACATTCCCTCTTTGAATTTGATTCATAATAAAAAAACAATTTTTGGGTGATGTTCTATTTTTTTAATGCACACCTGCAGGATTGCAACGACAGGAAAGAAGCTGTTGGAATACACCTAGAAAATAACTGCTAATCTTATGTTGGGTACTGCTGAAACAAGTTATAACAGTAATTCGGCGGCCCATTCTAATTTTTTTAAAGCAGTTATTTAGATCGTAAAGAACTTTTAAACGCACAAAAAAAACTCACAAATTCATTAGTTTTAAGAGCGTAGGTTATAGCTGATTGCTCATGAAAATAAAGCTAATACATATGTCACAGGAAGAAAAAACTTTCTAAACTTAATGTATTTATTATACGCCCCCATTACAAATAATTCAACAGCAGACCAGAAGTGTGAACATAAAGAGAATAGCAAAGCATAGGGAAAATGAAACAAATTGGAAAAAAAGCAGTGGGTAGTTGTCTGGAAACATCAAAATTTGCATGACATTTGTTTTTTTATATTTTCATGTTTTTATAAACTTTGTTTCGTTTCATTTAGAATGTATGTAGATTGTCAATTCCCTACTGTTTCTATCCAAAGCTGTTTTTAAGAAGTTCACAACAACCCAAATCACAATGCTTAAAGTTGGTGTTAAGGAAAAAAAAAAGAGATGGGATTGTTTAAAATTAATAAGGCTTTAGAAAGCAGTAGATGTTCCCAAAAAAAGCAACTGTTCTACTCCTTTATGCATTTTATTTATCTGTTTAAATAGTAATCACTTTGGAAATGGCTGTTCCAATTTAACAATTTATTTTGTTTCTTTAAAATCAGGTCAGTTTTTTGTTAGAAAACAATCAAACAAGACTGCAAGAAGTTCATTAGATTTGGAAAATCCTTGTAACACGGTTTGTGTTGTTAGGGTACAGGTCCAATGATCTGAAGACCTGGATTTTCGGAAGGTCAGCCGCACCTACAGTTGTTCACCACGCCCTTGTTCACGTAGTCAGTGATACTTCCAAGCAGCGATCTGATCGCCCCATCATTGTTCAGAGCTATGTTTTTTCAGTAAAAATAAAAATCAAGAACAATACTGATGGACACTTGTGTCTGTGCTGTGAAGATTCCCCCAGAACAAATTATCAATCTGATTGAACTATTAAATGAATCTAAACATGTATGTCTTCAAGCTCATAAATGTGGTTTACAAACGCGTGCATACAAAAAAAAACACAGAATGTTACCAAAAATAGTAAGACAGATAGTAAAACTTGCTTATCTTGCACATAGGCTCATTTATGAACACAGTGGTAGCAGTGTCATGGTTCAGACACATTTTTAATTTCCTCCCAATTAACCCCCTACTCAGACAGGTAAGCCCATATCTTGCTTCCCATCAATCAGGTCTAGATATCTCTAAACCTGCAGAGAGGTACCCTGAAAATAATGTTGCTGGTTGTAAGGAAGACTTGCCTGGCCTCTGATGACCTAAATCCAGGTATGTCCGCCCACTTTAGTTTATAAAATAATTAGGATGAGAAGCCCTGGCCCAGGTAATCTTTAGCGACTCGTGCAGAGCTTCAGGAACGCCGTTTTATCCAATTCTGACTAAAGATAACCTTTACAAACCACTAAGTTCATAGACAATACAACAAGACAATTTTACCCCTTAATATCCTAAATAAGGTCAGATTTTTTTTTATGTATTCCCTTCTTTATTAAACTGATTTGTTGACACTACCTTGAAGGAACTTGTTTTCACAAGTTGTACCCTTTGCTTTAAAAAGCCCATCCTGGTTTATTTGTTTTTCTTATTTTCATATATTAGTCTGTCTTTTTGCCAGCAACCTAATGAGGTGCATCCTTTTGTCCCTCTTGGATGTATTTATGGACAACTTGTATAATCTCACGGATTGTTTAGATAAATAAAGTAAACACCATCTGTATACTCTGCTGTGCTCCTCCCGTTGTGCCTGTTTTCCATCTTATTAAGTACAGCATGGTCTGGGCAAGAGGGATTGGATTGTTTAGGAACAAAGTGTTTAACAAACATTATTTAAGTGTTCTATAAAAAATGTTTTGACCCATTGTCCGTAGGACCCTTGACTTTTTCTTAACAGATAATATGCAGAGAATAAGATGGAAGCAAAAGAACAAATGTAAGATGACTAAAGCGTGCAGTGCTGAACTGACCTTTTAAGAAAAGCCAAACATACATTTTTTGACGATTTAGTAGAGTTTTATTAGCAATCATTGATTCTCTTTATTTTAATGTAGACACATAAAAGATAATTCATGATAAGGTAACAGGTGACATGCATCTTATTACTTTTTTTGTGTTTTAAACTGTTCATGCTTTGTACATGTGATTCTTACTGTAAATAAAACCAGATTCCTTTCAAGCACTGACTGCTTTTAAGATGGTGGCTCCTTTAGTTTCTATAACAGGCTTTCAAAATCAATATTCCTCCGAAATCTTCTGAATTTATGTGTTTACTGGACTGAATCAAAGAAGAAAAAAAAGCTGCACTGATGATGCAGACGGGGTAGCAGAGAGAGAGCCCCTAATCAGCCTAGCAGCTGGGAGGTGCAAACAGCACGCCTCACGTAAATCTCATTTAAGAGTGCCTGGTATTAATTACAGAGGATATGGCTGTCAAAACAACCTAATGGGGGGAAATCAGGCTCCCTCGACACCAGCTGGACTGCTGACAGAGGACGCTCGCAGCACTTCCAGAGACAGGTAGGTGGCCGTGCTGCTTCATTACCGAGTTTGCATTTTGCACTGATTTGCCTTACAGAGCTCAGAGGGATGGTTAGAAGGTAGCCATCACAACACAGTTTTCAACGGCTGACTTATAACTACTAAAGTCAAGCTTAGTTCCACATTTAGGAAGGATTTACAGTGTACTGTAAGAGTTACAGACACCTAAAGCCAAATTGTAGACATGTAAAAATGCTAGGCTTTTGTAATGTAATAAAATGAGACCACTATGAATGTTAAAAATGACATGTATCAAGTAAACTGAAACAAACATTCGTCATGTCTTGGGAAGGATTAGGGAGACAGAAAAAAGTTGTTTTGAAAGTTCTTATAATTTTAAGATTGAAGTCTTAAAAACCATTAAAATTCCAGGTAAAAAATCTGGGATTAATTTAATTCTGAGATTGAAGAAAGAATACTGACTTTAACGTTGATCTCAGTGTTTTGACTCCTAGTAAGAAGGACATTTGAAGTTTACCTGTCCCGCTATGCCATCCTATTGCTGATAGTTTTGCTACTTTTGCTACTGTTACTTTTACTATTGCTGTTAATCTGTACAGTATGCTGGTAAATGTTTGTGCTAATACTTGTGAGCTAAGGTTTGTTTGGCTTGGTTGTCAATTGTGACTGGTTTAGGCAAGCCTTTGGCTTTGCATCCCAAATGTGAGGGGCTTTCATGTTTGTGGTCTCAGCCAGTAGTTTTGGCTAACCATCTGTCTGTTGTGTTTTGTTTTGTTGTTTGTTTTTTTGTTTGCCATTATTTAACATCGCTTTTTACAATTTAGCTGTTTTGTTTTGTTGTGTTTACATGGGAGGATTTATCAATATTTGGGTTCCTTATTGAGGTGAATTAGGTTGTTAAGTTTTTGTTTAATTTCCTATCCGACACTTAAAATAAATTGTAATATGTTTTTATTTAAATTCTCTATGCTGTCATGTACAGTATTAAGTAACACCATTGAAGAGGATCAGGTCCACTAAAAAAAAATCTCTGAAACTAGAATGAGATCTAACTAATTTGAATTATTATATTTTTAAATGAGAAATATGTATAAAAAAAACCCGACAATGACATTGTGACTTAATGTACACATCCATAGACTAATACTTTGCTGAAGCACCTTCGATTCAGTTTAAAGAGTCTTCATGAGTTCAGCCTTGTTATCAGTTACAATTACTCAGATTAATTTCAGCTAAAGCTAAGCCACCTGGTAGTATCTACCCAAAATTCCCTGATAGCTGTAGCTTGATCATTAGCATCTTGTTGTTGAACCAGAGTTAGGACAAGGGTACACAAGCAAACTAAATTACCACGGTGTATTTTTTATGTAATAAAAACAAACTTGAAATTTTTACCAGTAATTACATTTTTTGGCACAAAGTGAAACATGGTAGTAGCAGCATCATTATGTGGGTCTTTATAACATATGATCGAACTGGGATAGTTGTGAAGCAAAAACTAGATTAAGTTACACACAGTAAAAACCCCCAATCAGTTTTGATCCAAAATATGTTTCTCCAATAGAGCTAAAACATGAAGGGGGATGTTTTTTTTTCAAGGAATATACGCATTCATCCAAACTGACTCCATCAAAATTAGATTCAATAGTTTTTGGACATTCAAGACAGAGTACTTAGCTATATCTGGGAGTTTATGACAAAACAAGATTGGATGAATCTGATAAATATTTGCTAGGAGGGTTTATGTTGACATGCAATAATGTAAGTGTCAGGGTTTAGGGGTGTTCCGTGTTTTTGTGCTCCTTTTCCTCCTAGGTTGTCCATGCAGGGACTCCTGAGCTGCTTCCAGGCTGCCGCATAGATGTTTTCCATCTGCAGTCAGCAGAAACTGGAGTTCCCTTCAGACTCCTCCTGAGTGTTAGTTGTTATTTGGTAATGTTCCAGCTCAGAGCCAATATCTCGCATTTCTTCCTTGTGAAACCCCCTGAGTCACCTCTCAGTTTCCTTGTGCTTTTATGCAAGCTAAAACTTAGCTCTAGTGTGCTCAACCCAGGTGAAATCTTCAAAACTCTGAACCTTCAAGATCCCTCCGCAAACTCTGCTGGTTACAAGTTCCAACGCTGGTCTCCACTCCTTCATGCTCTGCTCTAATCCTGAAGTTTGCAGATGACACAACAGTCATTGATCTCATCAAGGACAGTGATGAGTCTGCTTACAGACGGGTGGTTGATCAGGTTGTCCTCTGGAGCATTCAGAACAATCTGGAGCTGAACACAGCAAAAACAGTGGAGATGACCATGGACTTCAGGAGGAGCCCCCCAACGCTGCCAGCACTCACCATCCTAGACAGGACTGTGATGGCTGTGGAGTCCTACAAGTTCCTGGGCACAACGATCTACAAGGACCTGAAGTGGGACAGCAACATCAACTCCATCATCAAGAGTGCTCAACAGAGGATGTACTTTCTGTACCAGCGGAGGAAGTTCAACCTAGCCCAAGAGCTGATGGTGCAGTTCTACACAGCCATCATAGAGTCCATCATCACCACATCCATCACAGTGTGGGGCAGTGCTCTCACAAAACACGACACCAACAGACTGCAGCGCATTATCAAGTCTGCAGAGAGGACCATCGGGGTGAAGCTGCCCGCACTGCTGGACCTGCATGCCTTCAGAACCAGGAAGTGTGCAGAGAAAATCATCACCGACCTGTCTCACCCTGGCCGTCACCTGTTTCGGTGCCTTCCATCAGGCCGACACTTCAGCCACATGAAGACCCGTACGACCAGGCTACAGAGAAGCTTTTTTCCAACTTCCATTTTTCTCCTGAACAATTGAACAATTTATTTATATATTTTTATAACTTCTATAGTTTTTATACTGCACAAAACTGCACTTTAAAAAAAATATAAATTACACATGCTAAATGTTACAAATGTCTTTACTGTATTTTTCGTGCCTTTACTGTATTTATCGTGCACTGCAAGCATCTGTGTAACCAAAAGCAAATTCCTTGTATGTGTGAGCATACTTGGCCAATAAAGCGTTATTCTGATTCTGATTCGCTCTGCCTGCTTCAACGCCTCAGGATTTACATCAGCCTTGACCGTCAGATCCCTACCTCATTCCAGTGCTCCCGGTTTATCTGATTACCGTTCTCCCTCTTCATGTCTCACTCTATACGGTTAAGTTATTTAAGTTTTTCTATAGTTATGCTGCTATAGGCTTAGACTGCTGGAGGACAAATCTGACAACTTCTCTCTCTGCTACTTTCTTCCTTTGTCCAATCTACCTACTTACCGTTATTTCAACCGTGTTAACCTTTTGTTTTCTCTTAGTGTTCTTCTCCCCATAGTAACCACACCTGGGCTGGCGTTCTGTTAGCTGAGACAGCTTCTTGGATGAGAACATGGGCTGAGATGCTTTCAGTGACGTTCTACAACTGCTGCTATAAACTCTATTATTTCAGTATCCTGTGCTTCTAATTTAGCTTTCTGTCTCTTCAAACCCCCAGTCGGTCGTGGCAGATGGCTGCTTGTACTGAGCCTGGTTCTGCTGGAGGTTTCTTCCTGTTAAAGGGGAGTTTTTCCTCTCTACTGTCGCTACATGCAAGCTCAGTATAAGGGATTGCTGTAAAATCAACGACAACACAAGCCATTGTTTTGGTCTGCTGATAACAGAGGAGTGAATGCTGCAAGTCAATGACTCGATGCAATCTGCTGGGGTTCCTTAGATTGGAAACTTTTTAAATCGATTTGTTTATGATGTATCTTTGATTTTAATTGATTTTTTGTGAAGTGCCTTGAGACGACATCTGTTGTAAATTGGCGCTATATAAATAAACGGATTCTTGATTCCTGAGAGTTCCCTGTTCTTGCGGGTTAAACTGCTTAAAACCAATGTGACAGTAAGAAGCTGAGAGACTCATACCAAGGAAAGAGGATTTTTAGATGAAATTCTTTTGTACCCCTCATCTGACTTATATTTGGACAACTCAAGGCAACTCAGGAAAATACCTAATCTAACAGCTAATTCTAAACATGTAATGGCTAATACATACATAATGTGGTAAAGTTATTTTTTCCAATGGTGCAATGTAGGGTGATGAGTAACAAGAGTTTCTATAGCCTACACTTTTTAGAGAAATCAAGGGAAGTTAGGAGTAGCAAAGAATCTCTGTGGACACAGACAATAGAACCCTGATGTAAAGACTGCTGGTCGGAAAAAGCTTTGCACAAAAAGGCAGCTGACTTTTAGAGAGCAGACAGCTGCCAAAGCTATAGAGCTGCATGGGAGCTCTGCTGGAGAGAAAAATGTTTTTAAGTGTTAACGACAGAGTCCCTTAAAGGAGGCACATTGCATACTTGGTAGAGTCAAAGGAATTTATGACCACTACTATACCTTTTTAATTTCTAAATTGACATCAACTACAACACAAGAACTAAAATTGAAGGGGGACAAGTAAACAAGACAACTTAGTTACATTTATTTATATTTTTTTATTACTTTCTACAACATCTGAAATCAACAGAAAAGAAACATGAATTTAAATTGAAGAAAAATGTTTGTGAACCTTGAGGCTTAGGATAAAATAAAACATTCTCTATGAGTGTACACACTTAAGACTTATATGTTTAACAACCCACATCTCATCTATACAGTTGTCATTTCATTTAAAAAAATATGAATTTAGGCATTTTCTTGAATCAAATTTAAGTATACCTACAGAACTAAACCAACATACTCAGGAATACGTGTTTTTACCAAATGTTTGTAACTAAAATACAATTAAAACCTTTGAAACCAAATCAATTTGTTGAAGTGCAATGACACTGTTTTTTTTACTGCTAACCTGAGGAATGAAAGTCCTGTGTTTAAATACAGTGGGCTTCTTGTATATAGTTGGCATGTTTTTCTTTTTCTGTTTTGTTTTTCTTGGTACACCAGACTGGCCATGGATACAACCTGCCAAAAACAAGCATGGTAGGTTAATTGAATCTAACTTGACCTTAGGAATAAGTTTGTAAATGTCCGGTTGGTTGTCTGTTGTGTGTTTCTGTTGCCCTCTGATAAATTATAACCTATTCTAAGCCCGCCACTCACCATTTGACTACTGGAGATGAGCACCTGCCTCACGGGTGGACCTGCAAGATAACTAGGTATATCCAACTGTAGGTATAGCTGAATATGTGGAAGGATAATTTCCGAAATGTACCATTTCCAAAGCCAGTTTTTTTTTGTTTAACGTCATAAACTGGTTTTGATTAAATGTGTTCTTATTTTCCAAACGTCGTTCATTGTCGGGCTTTGGCCCTTTGCTCTTTTTCCAATGAATTTACAGTCTAGTCTTTCAAACTATGGTACTACTGTATATTGAGCAGTCTGGTGAAAATAAGGT
This sequence comes from Orestias chungarensis, assembly GCA_032876305.1. Taxonomy (NCBI): domain Eukaryota; kingdom Metazoa; phylum Chordata; class Actinopteri; order Cyprinodontiformes; family Cyprinodontidae; genus Orestias; species Orestias chungarensis. Next base: position 1,426,178 of record JAVLVB010000669.1, on the reverse strand, counting down.
AAATGCGTGAAAAATTTGTCTCAAAACCAGGTGAATTGCTATTGGCAGACTCAGATTCAGCTATATGTATAGGCATTATTCGTCTCACCCTATAATGATTCTAATGTTACACCTTACAGAACTGTTTTCAAAGATGGTAATTATCACCTGCGGTCTACATAATCCACTTGTGATAGACTTCAATCAGTCCAAAATAATTGATGTAATTATTTAAATATACAGCTGGCTTTTTAGTTACATAAAGCATGGCATAATCTATAAAAATCATAAAGATTCACCTAGCAGAGTATCCATCAGTATCTTGGCTTTGAGAATTTCTATAAATCTATACAAGCGTGTGTGTGTGTCTGTCTAAGCACATGTGATAGTGCTTTCCATACCGGATGAATTTGAAGTTGACTAGACAGGGGGGCCTTCAGACAAAAGTGATTAAAACTCATCCAAATCCAGGATTGATTGGCCCTGATCCCCAGTGGGGTGAGTCCACTGCTTCATGTTGGTGACAGAGACTCATTCAGCATAAACCCCTCTGAGAACTTCAGGAAGAAAAAAAAATCAATTGTTTCATTACCAGTGTAATTACTTGATAACATGATATCCTCCACACTGCTGTCTCTGTTTTTTGTTTTTTTTTACTTTCAGTCATGGCGCTTTACTGACAAACTAGGGGATAGTGGATTTGTTTCAAAGGTGAATACAATTACTGTCAGCAATATCACTCCTAAACTAAACTGAAACCAAGAAACTGAGATAGCCACTAAATCCTCTTCTTACGCCACTAATGTTTCATTACATTTTGGCCAAGAAGGTGACGAGTCAAGGTCACCAATAGGTTAAGATAAAGAAAACTATTACCCAACAGCGTGGGGAAACGATCTGAATGCAAACATTATTAAATGATTTGCATCACTCAAAAAACATGCTTCAAATTGAATTTTTGCACATCAACAGTGACAGGGCGCTTCATATTCTAGATACGACTGTTTTTGATGACCTTCGCCGCCCTGGACTTTTGGGACGACAGATTGTTAACATCTCTAATGAATTCAGGGGTGATAAAAAAAAATGTCCACTGATATGTAAAGCACACACCAATCTCGCTGCTTCTACGCAGGGGGTTTGCCTGAGGCATAGCTGCCACACAAAGATTTAGAATAATATACAGATGGGTAAAAACTATACAATATAGACTTTTTAGTTAGCCTGTAGAAGAGCAGTTTAGCTATTTGTATTGGAAATTTAAACCGTATCTTATAAACAGTCATGTAGTTAATGATATATCAAGCTGTCAGGAAAGTGTGGAAAAAGTACCAACAATTATTTTTCAAGTTAAGAGGTTTTTTACTTCCCGCTGCAACACGACAGAAGCGCTAAGCATGTCTGAATATTAATGGAACAGTTTCCTTGAACATCAGGCGTTTGTCAGTAATTTGGACCAGATTCATTACTTTAACCTGCTTGGCTTTCCTCCGAAATGGCTGATGAGCTCCACCAAGTACGGTGGAAGACTTACTGGCGTTACTTGCAACACTTGAAAGGATGAGAACAAGAGCGTCAAGTGAAAGCATGCAGGCATTCATAGTATCTCACTGATTAAAACATCACAGCAACGCTTAAAAGATGCCAGGTACAAATGTAACAGACCTTGAAAGGAAATGTCTGATATATGAGACAAAAACACAGCTTCTTAACATCATTTTAGTTTTTACCTAGGAGTTTCAGTTTGTCATTTAAAGTAATACAGGCACAAAGGTTTTGATGCAAGAAATATGTAATCATATAATTAAATTAAGCTTAGCTTCAAAAAACAGCTTAATTGATACTGAAAAAAGGTTTAACTTGTGTTTTGAAGTTCATAACAGTAGTCGAAGAATATAGTTAAAATCTGTTGTTTTCATATGTAGATATAAGTCAACCTACTTTTTATATTAGCAATTCATCTGTGCATGTTTAAAAAAACTAGAGATTTAACCAAGAGTATCCACATCAAAAGACAATGTAACTACGGGTAACATTAGCAAGCCCAGCTTAACACAACGGCATTGTAGTTTGTGAAAAATTAAAGTCACAAAAAACATTTTTTTTTAATATGTACCAAAATATAAATGATCTAAAATCTAGCAAACGATTTGTGCAGCAGCTAGCGAACTAACATGGCTATCTATGTAGGGTGAGCTAGTTCCCTTCCCAAATTAACATTACATTAGATAATTTACTATTGTTGAAAAAAAAAAACATGAGTTAGGAAATCAAAAGACATGATGGATGCACACTATATCCAATTTATTTCCCCTGATGTGCCCATCAGTCTATTACTCTTTAGAAGGGTTAATCTGAACTCAGACCTCATGACAGTGTCTTCCATTGCATATCATTCCAACCCGTTTCAATTAAGTTAGTAATGGCATCAGTATGTTAAAGACAATAACCTAAATGGATTACCAACAATAATTATTGTAATCAAATGATGAAACTCAAAAGAGATAAGTGTCATTCATTCGTATCTGGTGGTGTTGATGGTGAATGGTATTGAAGTATCCTCCGAATTCATAGTGCCAAAAATCTCTACTTCATCGTCATTTACATATCTGTGTCACTCTACTGTCAACGGAGTAAAAATGATGAGACCTAGTTAGCCGGTAATGCTAACAACCATTAAAGATGACTGATGGCGCTGAGCACTTGGGAGTGCACTGAATGTGTGTAGCTCATTTATCCATCGAGAAGTTACAACCCAATGAATCTGACAGCACTTCCTCTCCTCTTTATGATGGTTTTTATGAGATGACAGCTAGACAGGATCTAAAGAAGGAGGACTTTTGGAAAGTTTGGAGATTGCACATCTCGGAAATGTATTGGGACACACACTATGGTGCAATGAAATCTTTTCATTATTCCAATGAGATCATTATACAGAAGAGAGTATGTTTAAATGGGGTGCTTTAAAAGAGTAATAAAAGTAGTATCTGATACTGCCATCAAACAAATACCTTAGGAGTGCAGTAATAAAGAGATCTTACAAAACATGTAAGAACATTTACCTCCGATGTTTTGCTGCTTTAAAAGGAACTCTATTCAGGCTAGAAAAAGGCTGTCTTTCATTACAAGTCAAGGCCCGTGCATGCCAACTCTCTTCTGCGTGTGCCCATTTGGGAAGATTAACTGCAGGAATATGCTTTAGTGTGTGATAACAGGGAAGTCATATCACATCACCCAAGGTTGTTTCTGGGGCAACAGCGTGGCCATCAATCAGCTGGGTTGTAATCTCAGAAGAAATCGTTGTCAGCATGCAAATTATTGTGACATTTTACACAGCACTGCATGTGACTACTCGGGAGGGGAGGGGGGGTGTGGATGTCTGGGAAATAGGATTGTAAAACGGGGCCGTGCGTGCTTTCTAAGAAGCTAATATTTCAAAGAGAAATTCTGTTTGGCCTAGAGAGAGTTTATGGAACAAACATGCAAGGAACATATTCTGCAAAGGGCAATTGGATGCAAAATTGACATACATAAACTACTGATTAAGCTTTTTTTAATGGAGAAAACTACTTTCCTGTTATCAATGATAATAGTAAAGGCGAAACCAAGAATTTAAAGAGGGGGTACTTTCTTTTAAACCACTTTAAGTTTATCAATCTCCTATATGGGTTACACCATATGAAGTTCAATAGTCCATCCCAGGGCAACAACCTATTCAAAAACAGAACTGTGGGAAAACATACAAACTCCTTAAGGTGAGGCCAATTGCCTTGATTTGAACCCAGGATCAAATTCATGCAGAACAAGAGTGCAAACAACTGCAAAACCGTGCAGCTGAACATGGCAAACTCCTAAATCACGTAACACAAGAATACTGTGAAATATTAATATTGTAGAAGTGCAAATAGTAAAAATCTTTACATGGTATGAATGTTTTGCGACACTGCATTAGCGTATTATTTGCAATGTAAGAGGGTATGGAAATGGAACAGCCGTTAAAAAATGTCAGGGGTTAATCAAATGTAAAAAAAATATCCATTGTTTTAATTGGTTGAGATGG
>JAVLVB010000669.1:1410262-1422039 GCA_032876305.1 Orestias chungarensis | reverse complement strand
TACAAGGAATTCGGATAATCCTATATTGTGTTTTGTTCGCATTCTCATCCCCGTGCCTTTGCCAGTATGTTAATGCTATGCACAGTCAATTATTCAGCGTTTTGCTGCTAGGACTTCCTATATTTCAGGTATTATGGCACATTGGGAACAAATACAACATTACCTATTTCATTATGAGAATAGTTTTTGATTTTAAGACATTTGCCTGCAATGACCATCATGAGACAAACAGTACTTATCTCTGGCCAAGGTCAAAATAAACCAGATTCCCCACTTCAGCAGTGCTGAGCAGACTTTTTCTATCCCCCAACAACACACCTGCTCATCTGTCCCACTTTCAGTTGTTGCATACAGCTTGCTGTTGATTTAAAGACCTTTTTCTTTTTTCAGGTAATGTACAGCATTTCCTTGACCTTATCAAGAGAAAGACACGTTGTACCAAGTTATCGGCTCCAGCTGTATTTCCTGGACAAGCTACCTGATGTCACTTGCTGTCAATTTTAGATTGTAGTGCTCTGGAGCACTCTCACCATTAAATGAGTTTAATGCAAACAAGAAGCAAAAGGATGATTGCCGAAATGTTACATACACGGTCATACTTTTATTATAGTGAAATTAAAATCTGAATTGAGATGATGCATGACAGCTTCATTTATCTCCACCATCTTTTAGATTGTCTGCGGTCTTGCCACAAATGCACTCATCATTGCTGGTTGAAAGTACTTACCATTGTCCATATGCTCTTTATCTCTTTGTAATACCGTGTTTGTGTGTCTGTAATAGAATAGATATGTATTTGCATGCCTACTGAGGATTAACTAAGCATCGATCTGCAGTCTTCAAAGACTGAGGGCACAATAAAAGCTGTGCATGTTCATTGTCAGGCAGGGGGATACACGTCTTGTTTAAGGGGAATGTAAAACATCATCAGCTTTAACAACATTTATCACTTTTTTTTTTTTACTGACAGGGATCCGAGGGCACGAGAAGGCTTGCATGGTCGTTTGCGTGGCTGCGTTTGGCGATGAGTCAATAAAATTGCCTCCACATAGCAGGGCCAAACGTTGCATTTCAATAAAGGCTACAGACAAGAATCTTGGAAACAAGGACAGGGCTCGGAAAACATCGTGTAAAGTCACGGCCGAGCCGCTGCAGCGCAAAGCAGCCGTACTACAATGACCATTGCTGTTTGGGTGGGGGAGTTGGTATTCATTTCAAAAGAAAACTTCATTAAAACAAAACATTTTATTTTGAACAGTTTTATTAACGATTATAAATACACCTAATAATCAAATGGCTTATGTCCAACTGATATGTCAAAAAACAGATACTTGAAGAAGAGAGTCTGTCTGGTCTTGAAATTAGATTTCCATCAGATCAATAAGAGTAAATCCGCAAAATATAAATACCACCGTATCATCTTCAAATGTCAACGCTGATTATCTTGCTATCAAGCTCCCTAATAATACCAGAGTTGGATTTTTTTGTGAAGTTTATTAGCTTTACATAAGAAATGTTCCATCATCGGGAGTACAGATTATTTACCATGTCCTATTGTTTGACTGTTTCAATTTGTTGCCACCCTCCTCAAAGTTGTTAAAGTTAAAGTAATACAGACCCTCTCGGGCCATGACAAAGGTGTCATTCAACGAACCGCAAGTCCACATATAATCAAAAAAGTTATGAAAATATTTTATGAAGGTTGAAAAGTTACTTACTCTTGCTTTAATGAAATAAAATAAAAACTGGCAAAAAACTAGCAAAACTATGAAAAGACCCAATACGATGTGTTCAAATGATATCAAATTATAAGTGAGTGTGATTTAACATAAACATTCATCGTATAGCTTTATACACAAATCAAGGTGGTATCGATAACACCTTCGAATCTCATTTGCAGAGCGTCCTTGTAAAAATGTGTGTCTGATTCAAAAATCCAAAATCTGCTCAAGGACAAGACAATGGTACATTTAAATTTTACTGTTGACCTGTCTATCAGCATTTTTAAAAGACCAAACCACAGCCCATCATAAGTTAGGCCTTTAGACGTAATTGTGAAAATATGCAAAATATTATTTTAAGTCCCGTCATGAATCTAATTGCATTAATAAGGTTTTTACGGAATGAGATGTACAAGTCTGGCATTGAAAAGTGACTTAAGGCATCAACCTGCAGCTAAAAGCTCCACCAAAAGCTCCCATGTTTTAACCAAAACTACACTTTAGGATTCCTTTCACTAGATGGCCATGTAAGTGGGAAAAATGTCGACTAAAGGAGCTTCTACGCTTTGGAGGAAGTGAGTTGATGGGTATCGAAGCCTCTGGGAACACATGGTGGATGTGCTTGTTATTTCGCATAGTGCTCGTGTGTCTATCTTTCAATCTTTGGCTGCTGTTTACTACAGAGGCACCGTTTGTCTCATCGTGGGCCTTGTTGACTGCCTGAGATACGGCACCAGATGGGCTGTCATGACCCGGGCGTTTTGTCGAGCCAACACTCACAGGACGGGGCCGGGTAGGTCCCGGTGACTCATGCAGTTGCGCTCCCCGTGGTGTCAATCATCGTCCAGCAACAACATCCAAACACGGGTGCGCTGCTGCAGCCGAGTTACACACGAAGGCAAGGTTTTGTTTGTGTTTGTGCACAAGGATGTGTCAGGACACGTTTGCACGTTTTACTCTCCCTCCGACTGACATGTAATGAAGCTCCCGTTTCATCGAGGACTTCCTCTTTATAGCAGGAGGCGCTGCAGAAGTTGATGATTAAGTACCAACAAACACAAACACACACACACAGAAAAGAAATGCCACGGCAGCAGAATTAGAGATCTAACACATTTAGGAAGTAAACAAATTTCATTTACTGGTGTTAATAAAAAAGTCCATTCCTTGCTGCATTATTCATTTCACAGAGGTAGATGTAGATGCAAGTTTCCTTTCTTTGACTACACTGATAAGTTCACCGTACGAACCCAGAAGTATATTTGTTTGTTTTTTCCACCTTTCACACTCAGGACATCCCAGCACATCTCTGAACACATCACTGCTAGTGTTTCAGAGCAACATGAAAGACCATCATCAAAAGATACAGGAACGACAAATCCAATGGCATGACTCTGTCAGGGGAATGAGAGGAAGCGCGCTGGAGCTTATCAGGAGTGCAATAGAAATCAAAGTGCAAAGATGATTGAGACAAAAATAAATGTTACTATTTCACCAAGCTGTTAAAAATTCCAAAAATAGGGGCTAAATTAAAGGCTAAAATCAATCCAGATTTCGATGGAGTACTATGAAGACTGGGTGGATATTTGGTAAATTAGCATTTGCATTTGGCCTGAAGTTGCACAACAAAGCTGCGAAGGAGTCCGTAGTAATTTATATTTACATAAATACAAAAAGTTCTGTCTTCAGAAGAATCCATTTTCTTTTTCTCTCATCACTTCTTTGATCACTAAGCATTTTTGAAGCCATTACAGGCAATAAAATTGAAGAAACAATTCCCTTCATTAAGAAATGATTACAAGCATTGACAGTTGAGCTCCCATAAAAGCAACTGAGAACCAACCTGCAAGGTCTGTTCATTTCTTTTTAATTAACAGAAATATGGAGGTGTTGGTGTAACTTGAAGTCTTTTGTTCTATAAACATCTAGGCTACAAATTTGGGTGTATTCCACCAAAGAGAACATATAAAGATGTAAGTCTTTTCTGTGGACAACACCTTTCCAGTAAGGGTTATGAAACAATTGACACAGTGGGTTTAATGAAAACAACAACACAGATCTCAATCAGAAAGACCTGATCAGTCCATTTGCTCTTTATGTATTTGTAAATGTTTTCAACATCGTCTTCAGCGGTGCCATCATGCATTTTTAGTTCAGGAATTGTGTTTTTACACTCATTATATCGACACCGCAGACATCAGCATTTTTGGTTGGAATTTTGTAGGACAGAAGAGGAATCTAGCAAACGACTGCAAGGAGTAAAGGAAAATATGTGTAAATTTCCTTTTTTAACATTAGGTAATTAACAACATTATGAAAAGCAGGAAACCCAACAGGGAGGCCACAAGTTTACCATTTTACATTGTTCTTTATAATTACCAGGGGTCTATATGTACAGGCCTCTGGGTTTGCTGTCAAACAAAATTTTTGATACCTATATAAAATAGCTAAGTCAAATCCTAAATATGTAGTCAGGTTTTCAGACGTCAAGCTAATAATTCGATTATTTGATTTAGGTGTTAAAAAATTGTACCACACAGGAATTTGAAGACACTTGTTCCACATTCCAAAACATGTTGAAGATTGTCGCGTAATATGAAAAAGAAAAAACATGTACACGAGTGTGTAAATACTTTTAAATATGACTCAGCTGCTTGCAAGTAAAATGTGAAGAAGTGTTTTACAAATATTGGACAACAAGGTAAATGGGGAGAAAAGCCAAAGATTTACAAATTCAAATTCAACCTTCTCTTAATGAATTTCCAAATTGGGTATCGAAGCCTCTGGGAAGGGAGGGGAGTGTCTGTTTATGTGTGTGTATGTGTGTGTATGTGTGTGTGTGTGTGCTGGCAGGATGGGGTGGGCAGGGGGACTTTCTTAGCTTTTGCTGATGCAGAGATTGGTAAAGTTCCAAACGGCACTGAAACCGGGGGGAGCTAATTGGGATTTAGTGTGCACACACCGGACCACTGGGCTGTCAGGGGCCAACATAATCAAACTATCCTGCTGTCACCGAGAGCAGGGAGACAAAAAGAACTGACACACGGGGAAACGGGGGAGGTGGAAACGTTATAATATAAAATGATTCAAGAGAGTATAAACTGAGAGTATAATTTATTACAATTTTTATGTCTACTTTTTTTAGAGTTTCAATAGTGGTCAGAAGACATGTCAGAAAGTATCTGTGAAATATCTAAGACAGATTTAAATTGAAAAATGATTGGAAATAGGATCCAACCCAGTGTCGCTGCTGTATAATAGATGTACATGGTATCATACATGCAAGTGTTGAGTTTCAATAGATTGCTCTTGGATCCCCTATGCTGACTGCCTTACAGTACAACACTGCCCTCTAGTGGTTCTTTGAACAAGATTGAGGCATACATCTAACAGGATTTATTGACATGTAATAAAGTTCTAGAAGATGAACCCAATTTCCAGATAAAACGTAGATTTCATTGATCTTCATGATCACATTTCATGTAGAGTATTTTTTTTCCACATTAAAACCACAAATAGCAAATTGGTTGACTGAGATTTTATGCAGTGTACAGGGTAGTGCTGTATAATTGAGCAGTGGAACTAAAATGTTACACTGTTTTGTGAGACATAAAAATCACATGCTGAGTGACAATGCAAGAAAAAAGATAAGTAATAAAACCGGACATGTATGACAAAAATTAAGGACTTACAAGTTTTATCAGGTGAGATCAGAAAGACTCTTCATACAACTGTTGCCAGGGATCTTTGCCAGTCAAAGCTTTATGGCAGAATATCAATGAGGAAGCCACTGTTTAAGAAACGCATATGAAGCCCTGATTGGTGTTTCTCTAACGCATGCAGGAGACTCCCTGGTCAAGTGGAAGAATGTTCTTTTGACAAATATGACCAAAATTGAGCTTTTTGTCCATCAGAAAAGAAAAAAAACTCTGTGACTTGCCATGTTTGGCAGAAGGCAAACACTGCACATTAACACAAAAATGAACCCTCCCCACTGTAAAGCATTGTGTCTGTGGCACCATTCCGCACGAGCACTTCTTGGCAGCATGTCCTGTAGGCTTAGCAAAGATACAATGTAAAATGAATGCAGCATAACACCTGAAATCTCTAAAGCACAATGCATTTCCATCTGAAAGAAAACCACGGCTTTAAACTACACCCCAAGCGAGACAACAACACAAAGCTGAAGCTACACACAAAACAGTTTTAAGACAAGGTGGATGTTTTGAAACGGCCAAGCCAGAAAAAAACTTTCATTCAATAGAGAATCCGCTTTGCAAGTACAAAAGGATCAAAAATGAGACAAGATTGATTAAGAGGTGTCCACTGTGCTGTGATTGCAGCCAAATCGACTACTAAAAAAAGACTTGAGGGGGTGAACATGTGTGCACAAATAAAAGGCTAAAAGAGCAGGGGGCTGAATACTTTTTTATCGGCACTTGAAATAGTTTAAGACTGCTGTTTATGGACCGTGGTAAGACCATCAAAGCAAATTCATCCATAAAGCAGACCGCAAGATCCTAAATCAAGTATGCAAGAACTACAAAATGTGAAACAGCAAAAATATGTGTAAGAACAAAAGAGGGAATCTGCAACAGAGAACCCTTCACTTTGTTGGCTAAAATCTTACAATGTGAAAAATGATATGGCTGTTGGGGCCATTCAGAGTATAAGGCACACCGACCACTGTTAACCATCCCATGGCCATAAGCAACATACACTAAAATTGAGCTGTCAGGCTGCTGCTTTGGCAAATATCTGATTCCTCTCTATTTTTGTCCAGCTATGACCTATTTGACAGCTGTCTCGCTCTCCTCATACTTATATTCTTCTTTTCGGCAGTCCATTTTAGAACGGGCCCTACCGTTTTTCCATCATAGAAGAGATGGAAACTCTTAGCTGCATCGTTTAGTAAGCTGATACAAAATAACTATTTGTGAACGTTGCTAATAGCATCAAATTACAGAGTTAGCAGGGCCAGAAATATCATGAATTCAGTTAAGGAAAAACACAAACAACTCTGTTTGCCGTGAATCATAACATCAGCCACCAGGGAGATACTCTGACTCGTACACACTGATGGTTTGTGTACATTTTGCCTGAGATTGGAATAAACATGTTTATACATCAGTATCTGTAAAAAAAAAAAAAAAAAGACTGAGTCTCACAGGAACGTCTGCAAATGTGCAAACTCACAGAAAGGGTTCAAATCAGAGCAAAAGAAGGGCTACACTAGAGCCCAGCAGACGTTTCAACAGGAAACCTTCAACCACCGCCTTCTGACTGAAAATGTGACTACGTCTGGGATAGTTCTGAGAAGATTGGTTTGTTTTATTCATTTCTTTTCTCACTTTGTGCATAAATAGTTCACCACTTTTATGTTTGAATATTTGGATGTTTTCCAATTATTGGAAGAAAACATATAAAATACATAGTTCACTGAAGAAGATTGCCTCTCCTGTCCATATGAACCCAGATTATTTTAATGTGTAAAATAAATCGTAGGATAATACTGCAGAATGAAAGTGCTCTGATAAAGCTCTGGTTAAAAATGTTTCTTCTCCCAAGATTCCTCCTCCTCCATCCCCCTTTTCATGGGGTTGTCATGAAAAACATGACAACCCCAGCCCCTAAGCCTAAAATAAAATCCAAGTAAAATCTGACTCGAATAATATAATAAAATATTAATTTAAAAAAGGTCAAATGTCAAAGAGATGGATATTAGGGACCTAATTTAATTGCTGGTGAAGATGCTTTTCTAGTTTGCATACACAATAAGCCATTATTTAGGAATCCCAATGTACAAACCCCGATCTACTTTGAGATTTATTTCCTTTCCAGTTCCTTCCTGTGCGTTATCCCAGGGGGAAAAAAACGAGGTTTTTACTCCTGCACCCATCTGTCCTGCCAGCAGGAAATACTGCGAAAACTGTCACATTCTGCCCTGTTGGCTGTGGTGTGTGAGGTCTCCCACTTCTCTGCACCACCTCCTAATCAGCTCCAACCTTCCACACCTGCTCACCCTCAGCTGCAGGTCATCACTGTTCGTCAGCCAGTCAGCATTTAAGCAGCAGTGTTTCCCTCATTAGGTGCCAGATTGTCGTTGCAGCATGCACTTCATTCCAGCATTGATTCCTGATTTAATTTCTCGGTTTCGACTCCTGCTTGCCTCTGACCACGTCTTCTCGTCTCTGCCCCGACCTTCTGCCCATCCACAACAAGCCTTTTGTCTGTCCCCTTTGGATTGTGTTTGTACGGCTGTTAACCAACCAAAGCGCTCACCAGCCTGCCCGCTTCCTGTTGGTGTCTGGAGCTTACCAAGGCCTGTCTTCTGCTGTCAGGTGAATTATCAGCTTGTTGCCAACGCTGTGAGGACTCACCAGTCTCCTTGTTTCCTGTTGATGCCTGGAGTTAACCAAAGACTGTTTCCTGCTGCCAGTTAAATTACCTGCTTGTTGCTATGCCTAAAAATAAAGTACTTTAAACTCTACCTGACGTTGTACTGCACTTGGGTCCTAACAGCAGAGTTCCAAAAATTAAGCCCTGTAGGACCCCACACCACCAGAGGAAGATCTCCAATCGAGAAAGTTCTGTCATCCAGGAACGTTGTGAACCAGTCTACTGCAATACCCAGGATCCCTACATGCTCAGACTGGTAATTGGGAAATGCAACTGCTTATCTAGGAAAAGTAGGATTACATGTGTCCCTAAAGCTTTAGCAAGGTAGATGTAATTAAAAACCCTGGTCAGTGTCACCTGCCCCATTTATAAAGCTGGTAGCTCAGGTCCTTCCACTAACTGTTAGACACTAGAACCATCACAACTCAATCTGAGTGTTTATATTCCTGGTGTTTACACACACATTTTACCAGTTGTTCTAAATAGTCAGTTTTATGAAACAGATATATCCATGCACATTTCTTTCCTTTAATAACCCGACTTGGATGCGCATTCCGTTTGATCAGAACATGTTGGCTTTTTTTATAACTGCACAGTACCATTTTTCTCATGTTGTAAAACGTCCCCCACTGTACAGTCTATTTTTTTTATTTTCTAACATTTTACCTTTTGGGAATATGGCTGCCGTTCACTTATCTTTAACTTGCCGCTGTTACACAAACATTCCCTACCATGGGAGAATGAAGGATATTTAAATTTTACCCCCTATATGAGCACTCTCAGCAGACACCTCTAGCACAAACTGGACCTACAAGTCTTTCAGTTCACAGCAGCTGCTCACCTTGAAATGGAACATAATTTAACAGCACCAAAGTGCACTCATTTATGCTTTTTAAAGAAAAAAAAACGATTCTGTTGAGTACAAAGTTATCGACATTTAGGAGAAACCTGCTTTACTCATAACAAAGACATTAAAACTTTACAAATAATTAAAGCTTTAGATTAAACCTTAAGAATGCCTATACAATAGGAAGGCCAGGGTGGGTTATGCGAGGTAATATCCCAGTGCAGTCAGACTGCTTTTTAAAAATATCCAGCATGAGCAACAATGTTGCTTCTATGATTACGAAATTCTCATTTTTCTGCTTTGTCAAATAGATTTTTCAAATATCCAAAAATAATGCTGGAAAAACACCACAGTTGCTCTCTGTTGATTTTAGGTGTTTATAAACCTCTTAAATGTTGTCCCAAGCAGACAGTCGTGACCGTCGCAGGCTCACACAGTTCACAGGCCTACAGAACAACACGCAGACTTGAGCATAGCCGTTAAACCACAATGAAGGGTCTCAACGTGACTGCGAACAGAACGTGCACAGAGACAGAAAGACAAATGCAATTTCGAGAAAAAACAACTCTTCAGAGCCAAAGCCTTAAAACAGTCACAATTACAAAAAAAACAAAAAGTAAACAACAACAAGCAGTTTGATGCTGTGAATCGTGCTGGTGGGCTAAAAGTGGCCGCAGGACAGAAACTGAAACAGATACTGTCTGTCTGTCTGGAGAGCCGCTTTGTCTCTATTTTCTCGCACCTTGTCGGTGGAAAAGATGAGATGAAACACGCCGGAATTAGAAACAAGCTGGGAGAGAAAGGACACCATAAATATTGTGTCAGATATAATAACGGCCTGCTGGGAATAAGAACAAGAGCAGGGAAAAGGGAGCACCATGCAGAGGATGAACAACAGCAGCAACAAAACAAGCAACACTTTCAGCAACATTTTTGTTTATTAATAGAATGTTGTTTAAAGCATTAATATTTAATTGCACGAGGGCGTTGAACCTGTGACTGAACCATAGGGGAACTCCCAAGGATTCACCCTGCCATAAATGGAAAACAGCTAGAACATCAGTGTCTGCTCTTTACTGCGGATTTTACTTGACCAATATTGGTTTTAGAAACATCGACCTGAAAAGTTGAGACATTCAAACGAAACTGAAATGTGGAGCTGCAGGCATGGATAAGCCAAAAGCGTTTTGGTCAAACATTACATGGTCAAACAAGCCAAAGTGTGACCCATTTGGCATCAATAGCAAGAAGATAAAACCAAAACTGGGAATGACGTAACCGCCGTCAGCCATTTTACCGTTTTATGGCAAGTGGAACCGCCGTCTTTCAATATTTGTTTTGAAAAGGATAACAAAGGCTAAAGTAATGCTTCTTGTTGATAGGTCCAGAAACAATGTCTAGATTAGGGAACAAGGTAGGAGGCATGAAACAAAAAGATCAACAGGCAACAAAAAAATAGTTAAACTTCTATATTTAACTTAAATCATATATATATATATATATATATATATATATATATATATATATATATATATATATATATATATATATATGTCAAAAAAGATAAAGAGCAACTTTCATCTTTTTCTTCTATAAAGCTAAAATATCATAAATTGAGAAAACCATCCTTATTTATTCAACCCAAAAATATCATCTAGTAATAATTTAATTAAAGGAAGGATTAGATTAGCAACTTTTCAGCCTATTTTGTTTATAATTGGAAGGTTTGCCACTGTAAGCCTTCAGATAGACTGCATATTTAAAGTCCTTCAATATGTGGAACATCCCATTCATATTAGACAAGCAAAAATTTAGAGGTACCAGTTATTAACCTTCTTTTTTTTATCTGTTCTTTTTATTTCTAATGTGAATAAATGTATTCTCTGATTAGGATCTTGAAGTTAGACTTACGTAAATATGAATCATTCGGTGCAATATTACATTTTATAAACGTAATGCTGTCAAAAACGGGCAGAAAACATCTCATTCATGAAATTCGATTCAAAATAAGACAACTTTTGAGTAAATACAATGAACGAATGAGATTAGTGAGAGTTGGAGACTCAACTGAGAACAATTGAAGCCCTCTCTAAAACTACTTATAACTTATAACAGTCTATTTTATTAGATTAAACACCACTCACACCTAAACATAAATTATTCTTTGAAGTGAAAATTATCTACATTTACAGCATTATTCCTCATCTATGCCCTTTTCCAAAAGGTGGCTAATTCCCTGGCTGCATTTTATTTGAATAATTCAGTTGTGGTGCGCAAACAAAATCTGAATCTGAGCAACAAATAGGCGGAGTCTACTGTAGTCCATATCAAAGAGGCCTTAAGAGTTTAAATATGTCTGCATTTGGAAAATAAAGGTATTGAGCTGCTTACTCTTAAGAACATGTCAAATAAAGTGGAAAGAAATTCTGGTTTAATTTAAGAGTAATTTAAATGGTTTGAGCGTCATAGACATATGCGTAAAACTTAAAATATCTACAATAAGGCTTTGCAGTTAGAATGGCAGATATTACTGAGGTTATAGGAAAACAACAACAAAAAAGCATGTGACATTGCAAAGCCATGGTATGAACCTTTCTCAGAGACCGTTTCACTGCCTCGACAGGGTAAGCAAGTCTTCATGTAAGTGAACAGTAAACACTTCAACAGCATCACTTCCATCACACAAGCATTCAGAAGTCGTTTAGAGCGCCATCTAAACATGTCAGTCATTTAATGAGAGCCTCTTCCAAACAAGGCACATCAGCTCTAAATGGTCTTTAGCTGCAGCGATCAATATTTCCAAAGAGTGG
>JAVLVB010000669.1:1352537-1405762 GCA_032876305.1 Orestias chungarensis | reverse complement strand
TAATACAAACAATGCCCGGCTATACACCGCTTCTGTAAATGTTACATTGCAATGATTTATGTATAGTTTTCATCCGTGTTAGTGAAGGATTTGAAAGGAAGCCCATATTTAGTCCATCTTACAAATATGTCATCAATTAACCCAAAAGACTGCATGACATTTATTACAAAAGAGAAAAGTCTGTATTCAAACTTGCAGCATTTTGGTCAAGAACAGTTTATGATATATGGACGGTATTGATAAGTCCTTGGTCATTGTATGGTTCTCAAGCTCCACATTACAGCCTCTCTCCCCAGCTACCTAAAGATCAGTCTGTTGACAGAACCCATCAGCATTCTATCGGTCAGTTTGGGAGTCCGGCTGTCAGGAGGTTGACATTGCTGAAGTTTCCTGACAGGTAAGGACTTCTGAGAGGCAGGTCCAACTCTCAGCTGTCAACTCCAGAGTTCCCTCCGACCTATAGATAATCTCAAAATAAGGACTGGAGATGATAGGTCACAGCAGCTCTGAGGAAAACACCATTATTTTGATCCCTATTTGTTATAAAACACATTAAAGAAAAGTATCACATTTTTAACACAGAACATTTTAAAGTATTCATGTGCCTTGAACTTTTCAATATCTTGTCACACTGCAACCACAACACACAATATTTTTCATTGGAATTTTTTGCAAGAGACCAACACGAAGAGGTATACAATTTTGAAGTGGAAAGCAACTTATAGATGATTAAAATAAATACGTTCACAAATTAAACACAAAAAGTGCCCAAAAGTAGTGAGCCCGTTTTCTACTGAATGCAACCACTTGCTTTTAGAAGTTGGCTGACGGTTGTTAATGATTAAATACAGTCCACCTGTGAGTTATTCTCTGCTATTTGACGGCACCGAGGTTAGTTAACTAAATACTGGGGGCAAACAGCACCATAACATCCAAGGAACACACCGGAAAGGTCAGGGATCCAGTTGGGGAGAAGTTTAAAGCAGGGATATAAAAAACAAAACAATTTCCAAAGCTTTGAACATTTCACAGAGTTCATTCCATCATCCATAAATGTAGAGAGTATTGCACGACTGTAAACCTACCGAGATAAGGCCATCCACCTAAACCCCCTAGACTTACGCATGTGCAAAAGTCCAGAGGTGACCCTGGACGAAATGCATGTATCCACAGCGCAGGTATAGGGGAACATGTTCACAGAACAACTACGGGTTGTGCACTAAACAAATGTAGTATTTATGGAGGAGTGGCGAGAAGAAAGGCATTTTTAAAAGCAACTATAAGCCAGACGGCAGGCGTGGAATAAGGTACTCTGGTCAGATGAGACCAAAACCAAACTTTTTGGTCAAATTGCAAAGCGCTAATTGTGACAGAAAACTAACACTGCACCTCACTGTCAACACACCATCCCCGACTGTCAAAGTTTTTGGTGGCAGCATCATGCTGTACGGCCGCTTCTCTTCAGAACGGACTGGGAAGCTGGTCAGAGTAGATCTCTGTTGGAGTCTGAAAAAAACCTGAGACCGGGGCGGAAGTTCACCTTCCACCAGGCAAATCACCAGAGCTACAGTGAAATGACTTAAAACAAAACATATTAATTAATAAAAAAATCCAATGGCCTGGTCAATGCTCAGAACAAAACCAAATTGAGAATCTGTGGCATGAACTAAAAACTGCTGTTCACAAATGCTCCCCATCTAATCTGACTGAGCTTGAAGTGTTTTTCAAAGAAGAATGAGGAATGATTCCAGTCACTAAATGGATTCATTTGTATTATTATTTTTTTACATCATATAGAATTATTGTCCCACTTCAAATTTCTAGAGCATTTTGTGCTATTCTTTCGTATAAAATATCATTGAAATAAGTTTGTGGTTGTTATGTGACAAGACTTGGAAATATTAAAGGAGTACGAATACTTCTGCCAGCCACTGTAAACTAAATCGTAATAATATGTGAAGTTGAAAAAGCTTCATGCCTTTCCAGTTATTTTCCGAACCCCTTTAGATAAATTTTTGTTTTGAGTTTTACTTTTTCATCTAAATACTTCAGCGTGCAACATTTCTGACCACACTGCCAAGTGATCACTGTTGCATTTCCTTCTTTTCCAACTGAGATATTTCACTTTATTATTTTGCTGCGGCTGAAACAAGCAGCAAGTATTCTCAAATTCTTGAAGATGGAAGTCTGATCGGGCCACACTTCTTAGGTTTTTGTTTTCTCCCTCATTTGTTCCTAAAAACAAAGCCACCTGCCAACCCTGGCTTTGATGCATTAGTGCACATTTATGTGAACTGAGCAAAAATAACCACCACTGTTTTCCACTGGGTCCAAAATAAGGAAGACAGAAACCAAAAAATTCCCTCTGTAAACTGTGAATAAAAAAAAAAAATTGCCCTGACTGAGGAGAATTTTGACTGCGCCCAAATGTGTGTTTACACTCCATTTGCCACCACTGCTGACTTAAAGCAGTTTGCCTGCTTGGTATTCCCAGTCCCAACTGGGAACAGCGCTCTCAACGACAACCTTATTGATTGCAGAGCAAGATTTCTACTGTAGAAATTTTCATGAGAAATTAGCTAGTGTGGCTTGAGGCCATTTAATCAAGAGCCAATCTGCTCATACTCATTGGTATGCCTTCTGGTGTATTCCACTATCACACAGACTTTAAAAAGAGGTGGACTTTTACAAAGATCTATTGAGTGAATTAATAAAAGTGCTAATGTGATGCACTCCAATTAACAAAAGGGTGTTAAAATAAAATAATATCAAAGAAAGAGTGGTGTCACTGGAATTCTGATGGATACATGAAAATATTACTATATTTTTTTCTTCCAGCCACTAAAATAGATTAGCTGCAGTAAATGTTTTTTAGTCGGTTCTTCAACCAACAATAATTTAAGTTAGTTTGTGGGGAAAAAAAAGATTTTAAAGGGATAGGTTAAAGGTGTTCAATGTTTGTTACAGTGACATGTCTCAGTTAGAACCATGAGAACAGTGGTAAATGGGGATCTTTTTAGCACTTAAACAAAAATGGTCCCTGTTTCTCTCCAGCAGATGATATCTTAAAAAGTATTTATTAGTCATCTATATTTGTTTTTGGCTTTTTTTCTGAATAAAATTCGGTATTTCTTAGGACAAGATTATACTACTGCATGAAAAGACAGCTAAAGTTGAATGTTTTAACACATTATAACTACAGATACTTGCAGATAGATGTTGCATACCTTCAGATCTAGCCTGATAGAAAGTAGAATGCAGACATCTGAAAGGGACGAGCAGGTGTATCAGATATGCATCAGCAGGAGGTCTAGCAGGTATTCATATCTGTGTCCAGTGAAGGAAAGAAAGGAAATCACATAAAGGAAGTGTCCTGGACCTTTTCTGCAAGGTATATATATATATATATATATATATATATATATATATATATATATATATATATATATATATATATATATATATATATATATTACTCAAGTTAACTTAGCTAAATTAAAAAGATTTTGCAATTTTTTTTTAATCAGGTTCCTGAACATTTGTGTAGTCTGAATTATAAATGATCATACAAAAGACTGAAGATTTTATGGTTTCATGGTTATGTTTCTATAATGCCATACATAGCTAATCATTTTCATTCTGTAATTTGAATCCTTCAAATACACCTAGTCAAATCAGCCGCCTTCATGGATTACCACATTATTGAAGAGACTAAAAATGTACACCTTGCTGTAATGTAATCTCAGTATAAATCCGTCTGTTAGAGAACATCCGAGAACAAACAGCATCAAGAAGACAAAAAGGAATACAACAAACAAGTCAAGTTAGATATATTACTATATTCTAAGCCTCGGAAATCTTATAAAGCCAGGCTAGACAAGGCAAGCATTATTTAGAGAAGCAGCAAAGATGTCTTCAGCTCAGGTCCTTTTAACAAATCCCCATGTATGATTGCTTTAAGTAATGCTGTGCACACAGTAAATCTGTTTAGGAAGCTGTCTAGTTGAATTAGGCAAAATCTAACATTTAGTATGCTGCGTCCTGCTTTCCTAGTACATGCATAGGTTATCTATAGGTACCAGAGTTTGCAAGGAGTTAGATGAGAGCATCTTTATTTGAGGCAAGAATTTACCAAATATATATTGACATACGTTTTTTGCCCTATCCGACTGTTACAAAAAATTAAAAAAATCAGCCTCTACAAATGTAAAGCTAGAAATTACTAACTCTAAAACAGTTGCAGCTGGAGATGCATGAAAAAATTAGACCTATGAATCAGTTTTATTCCATGTCAGCTGCTTATGGTTGTAACACAGCAAAATGTGATCAAATCAAAAGTTAAGAATACTTTCACAAAGCATTGTATCACATACATAATGACAGCTGATGGGATAGGTCATACCATTAGCTTTGCAGAAGATCATTGAACATGTCCTCTGTCATCTGCATCAGTGCGCTCATCCTCTATTTTGCATTATAAAACAGGAACAACTCTTTTTCATATCAGGAACTGATATTATCATACTCCTCTGCACACCCAGCAGCAGAATCACTGATTTCCCCACCAATATGCTGAGAGTCATAATTTATCTTTCCAGTCCATGACACAGTGATATCTGGACCATCAATCTGCTGCGTTCCTGCAGAAGGTTAGTTATTACTTCAGATCAGTCAACCTTTTTCGTTCCAGTGGCGAAGCATCGTGAGAGCTGTCAACACACAAAGGCACATTATTGGTGTTAACCACCTTCACACGCAAGTGGTCGACACAGAGGTGGGACATAAAAATGGATGGCCTTCAGTTTTTATTCAATGAGATTTAGTGAGAAACTTTGAAACAGAAATGTTCTTATCCTGTTCTAATGATAGTCCTGAACTATCATAAACCCCCATCCACCCCCATGAAAAGATAGGATTTGTAATCACATGAGTCAATTGTTCTTTACTCACATTGCCTGGTTGAGGATTCCAGCAGGGCTGGAGCCGTTATTAAGTAACAGGATCAAGAAGATCTACTCGTGGACAAATTGGTTTGTAGAAATAATTGTGTTTGCACTCATTGCACTAGTGTATTGAGTCTGTGTATGTGGGAGAGTTTGTTACCTGGAGGTGCAAAATTGTGACAGTGGCAGGAACACTGGAAGGCCTTCAACACTAAGCACCCAAGAACAGCAAAGTGCAGGTGGCCCTGAATCTGGAAGGTGCAACAGCCCTAAGCAGACCGATGCAAGGCACCACCACAGAGTAGCCACAGAGGCATGGGGTTAGATGTAGAGAACCAACAACCCCTCCCCTCCTACTCCACACCACCATAGACTTGCACATGTTTTGGTGTCAGGTGTCAGGCTCTAGTTCAGTCTGTTTGATGTACACGCCATGTATGGGTTTGCCTCTCCATGATGACTCTTCTTTTACACATTAGTGTAATTGACAATGGCTAAAAGGATTTTCACAGGAATATCACAAAGAAAATATAGGAAAATAAAAGCCAGACCTCTACTTGTTCCCAGACTGTTGATAATGTTGGGATTCAACATCTTGCTAATGACCAGAATAACCTGGTCCAAACCTACAGCACATTATTCCATCACATCAGGGAGACACAAACTGTGAGAAAGCGACATAATAGTCTAATAACCCATGTGTAGGTCTTCAATATAAGGCTCAGTTGGTAAGATGCATAAATGAAATGAACACCAGCATGTGCACAAGATAAAACATGGTATTATTAAAGCAAGTTGTGATCATTTGTATCACATGGGCTGCATTCACCCTTAAAGCTTAATGACTATTCAACAGCTGCTTGATGGTTTGTCATTTCCAGACGACTGAATTACAAACAAAACCATTTTATGTCACTGAAAAGTGCATGATTTCACAACTTTAGAAAAATCTTGTAATTAATAATATATGCTGTGCAGAAGGAAAACCTGTGGAGCATGTGGGATTTGTTTCGGAAAGTATTTAAAAGAAAGTATCAAAACAAAAAAGAAAAAAAAATGTCATTTTGATGCAGAGACTAAGACTCTACTACCAGCTGAGATGCCAATTCTCCTGTTTCTCTGCTTCATCTGCAGCTTTCCAGTTGGAAAAATTTGAAAAAAGCAAGATGATGTTGGAAACTATAGAAATTCTCGCAAAGAAAGTTTTATTCACACAGTTCAACAGGGGTTTTGTCATAACTTTCTGTCCCTACAATAAAATTAAGATATAACTCATTTTGCGAATGCAAGAAAACAAAGAGGGTTAGGCAGTATTTTGTACTGTACTTTGTAAATGCCAGGGTAACATTAGGATAATAGTTTAGTAATAACCTGGATTACTTTGAAAATAATCTGTAATTGCCAAAATTAACTGGCATTACCAGTTCCAGCCAATAGACTAAGAAAGAAAGAAAACAAAAACAATGTTTGGGCAGTACCCCTAGAGATAAGGAAGACTATGGATTTTTGCTTCTGTGATGGTGTTAAGACCGGTTTTAATGGATATTAAGATATTTTTTTGTGTTTACACCATCAAGACCGGAAGTTATACCTATTTTCAGAGGGGGTCTTCTAAGAAACATAATTAGAAAGAATTGTGCTAATCCATAAAATTTTGTTTAAAGCTTGGCCCATATGTTTAACGTTAAACAAAAATCTCGTATTCAAAGGCCCACATTCCATCATTTATTATATCCTGTAATCAGATTTTGTGAGTGGGAATTGTGGGATGTGGTGGGATAGTACATGTTTGTGCTTTCTGTGGGTGGGAATCAAACAGAGTGTGTTGGTTTTCAGGATTTTGTGTTCAATAGCTCTCTTCCGCACAACAACCATATAAAGGAGAATTCCAGTGGGATAAAAAGGAATAAATCACCTGTTGACTATATAACCTGTTTCAAATTGAAATTCCTATCATCCTTGAAAAATTGCAATATGTCTAGACATATATTGCAAGAAGTCATATAGCTAAAGTAGTCCTTTAAAGTAGACTTCTGAGACAATAATATATTTTGTTTATTATAAAACACCCAGACAAAGAAAAAAAAATTCTTGTGAAAAATGGATCTTTGGTGTTTGTAAAAAATGCTCACTTCCTCTTCTTCCTTGTTAAAAACAAGAGTGTATTCCACCCAATTGACAAAAAATAGTAATGAAAATGCAGTCATGTTTAGTTTTTCTTGAAATTGGAAACTCATCCGATTGCTTCAGTCTTACTATACTACTGTCAGTCGTCCTCCTGAAAGAGCATGCCTGGAAGGTTGATTGTATTGATTTGGAAGCTTTGCAGCATTCACACATACTGTATTATCCATGTGATATATACTTTGGGGTGCCAGTTCAAAACAAGTTGAATATAAATAAGTATGAATTATTACTGTGAAAATGGTGGTCTTTTCTCTTCAGTTTATATTGAAGATAGACGAAAAGTTTGATGCCTGGTACAAAAGGAGCATGCAGAGAGTGTAGATTTATATATATCCTTCAAAAGGAAAGTTAAAAATGTCCCTTTGAGATAAAAAAGAATATCTTCTCTGAGTTAAAAGACTAAAATTAGATTAAAGCATTTTTTTTAAGCCAGAATAATTTTTCTACAATCTAAACAGCCTGTTATCAGTGCCTGAGACTGAGCCTTTTGTAAGACAGAAACTGTGCCGTCTCCTCTGTAACACCCAACCCTTAAGCTGTATGATCTCCAGCACGGCATTTTGAGAGCTCAGCAGTTCTCATGTGCGATATTGATGAAAAATGAAATGATTGTGTCATCTGTACTGTAGCAGAGATGGATAATCCAGAGCAAGCTCCCCACTAAGCAGCTGGCCCAAACTAAACACCGTTTCTGGCGAGATGGATAGCCACTGGCTGTCGTTGGGAGTCCTCCCTAGTGTGACCACTTTTATTGGCAAATCATAGTGATGAACCTTAATATGCATCTCTGGGCTTACAAGGTAAATTGAACACAGAACAAGAGATATAGCCAAGAGAATGTTTTGTAAGGTGTGCAGGCAAAAAGAAAATGAAGTGACAAAAACCGGCATTCAAAAACATTTGTCTCTATAATGCCGGGAAGATGTTTTCCAGATTCATTTCCTGTTGAGAGACTGCTGACACATAACACAGTCATGAAGTGTAACAGATTTCAAACAGATGAAAATACCCTTCCTCTGCTAGTGTGTGCTTGTGCAGTGGAGTGAAATTATGCCAAATGACACCATCAATCTCAAAGCTTATCCTCTCAGCCAAGAAATTTGGAAATTGCTTTATAGCTTTCCCTTTCACCCAAACGGTCGCTTTTAATGGCCAGATAGGCAGTTCAACTCCTTTTGCTCTTAAATCATTGCTTGCATTTCTCAGCAACAATGTCATCCTTTTTATCAAAAATACTTATACCCTTGATCTAAAAGTACGGTAAGGTGGGATCATGAAGATTGCATAGACAATTTGGAATCAGGTGGTACAGACTGACTTATCCAAAAAACTATCCAGAGTAACATTAGGGATTATGTTGCTGTTAACTACTGTTTTAAACCTCGATCATGTGACCTTTAATGGTTTTTCTGTTGAGCAGTAATTACTGGGGATGTAATGTAGCCTTGTTGTAAAACATCTCATAATATTAAATATGTTCAATTTAGCCATGTGAGTGCCATGATGTCTTGCATGTACTAGTCAGTTGCAGTGAGCACGCCTTCACCAAACCACTCTTGAATCATTTGTTAGGGAAAATTATAGTTTTCCAGTGGGAAAAATAAATGCAAAAGTCAGGACACCAACAATATGTAAGAACTTCAAGATGTTGAGCTGCGGAAGGAGGTGATTCTGCAGAGGTTAGAAATTGTTTCTATCTGCAATACAAGTAAAATCTTGTCAATTCTGGTGGGAGAAGAACAGCACATAGTTTCTATCCGTCTTGAGTTTTAGCTCAGTAATGTTAATATTAATGTTAAACTGTTGCTGTTAGCCAGCGTCTGTTTTCCTATGGCCTCAATCACCATGAAAACATCCGCTTTTACTCCTCCTTTGATGGGATTAGTGCAGCTGTGGGCTGGAATGTGTAAAACTGCATTTTTCTTATTGTCCTTGTGTGCATGAATTGACTCTGACTGAGTTTGGAGCAAACTATGCACAAAATCACCTAAAGCCATCTACAAAATGATTCATGAACAAACCTGACGCCTGCATGGCATGCCACTAAAAATGTCCAATAGTGATAACGACCATGAAACTGAGACAAAGCTTCTGACATCAGCATAACTTTATAAAATGTGGTGTCCTAGTTTCACTGTTATCCAAAAAACTACTTATGAAAAGTACTTTTTGGATAACAGTGGCCGTCCTCAGTCATTCTCTCCAACGCCCCCACCCTCTTTACCATGTAGCCCAGTGTTTTCCCCTCTTCCAATGAAATTATTTTTCTTTTGTGTCCTCGTAATATATTCATAGCACAGGAAAACAGGCAGAGGATCAAAATCAAGCGGCTCAGAAAATATCAAATGGAATATATTCATGGAGCACCATGGTTTGGTTTTCCCTCTCTTTTGGGCACACAAAAAAAGAGCATAAAATATGATTTATTTGTGGTATACACATAAACTCTGCTCAGGGGTAAGTTCTACTTTAAAAATAGCAAATCAACATCTTATTTGTACTGAATTGTCTTATATTCATTTGGAAAGAGCTCAATTACTTACAATTCCATGATATCTTTCCTTTTATAAATAACTTAATGGCATTGTTGATCTAAGTTCCCTCAGAATCATTTCTGGCAGGTGCTGATCCATTTAAACTTCAGTTTGACGCAAACTTTGTCAGGTACTAACCCTCATTGAGAAGCCACAAGGTTTATAAGGTTGTATGCAAAAGAAGGAGAACTATTCGATTTTTAAGGGGAAGAATGAACAAACAAACCAAAAAAAAAAAAAAACTAAACAATTCTGCTTTGTATTTGGTTCCTTCCAGCCTCAGGGTAGTGCATTAAGATCTGTTTGTTCCCAAAGCCAAATAAACAAGCTTTTGTTGTGCCACGGCTGGAGCTGATAAATACTTCTGAATGCAAGAAACAAAATACGGTGGCATGTGAGGCAGTTTGAGGATCGAAGGCTTTCCTCTTAAGCTAAAAGCGCAGCTTAGAGGTTGCAAACTTGCATAAAGGTGCAGATATTTTTCTAAAGACTTTCACACAACAGTTCTTGTTGTATGCTCAGTTAAACACAGCACTTCCGAAAAGTCCAGTGCTATAGAGGCTTAGACATTATTTATTAGTTGTTACACATCTGTATAGTCAGATAGGCCCAAAATATGAACTTCTGTGCAATTGTTCTGTTTAATATTACCATAAAAATAATTAATGGAATTATTTAAACATAATGTTACTTAAACCAATATATAAGGGAATGGGAGAAAAAAGGACTTTGTCAGCAGTAATGCTAGTGCTTCTTTAGTCTGCTGCGATAAAGAAAGAGCCTAGCCAAAAAGCAAAGCTGTTAATCTACGTTCCGATTGTCAACTTGTATGTGTAGATAGTGATAGACAGATCCATAAGGTACAATGTCCACCCATAGAGAGGAGGGTTAGAACCTAAAATCAACGTGAGGAAGTAAAACAATGTGAGAAATCCAGAAGGGTACATCCAAAAAGAGAATAACCCAAAAATAAAAACAGATGCCTATTGCTGCCCTGGAAACCGCCAAAAAAAGAATCATTGGCTGCCTGACTGAGTAGATCTACAAAGGAGATAGAAGCCAGACGAGTAAATAAGGTGTTCTCCACCAAACCACCTAAAGGGTACTCCCAGTGGCAGGGTAAGAAAACACAAGCCAACCCACCAAAGATGGAGACTTAGGGTATTTTGAAAGAGGAAGAATATAAAAAACTTACAATTCATCAATAGTGGGGTGCAAACCACACAGACTTGCCTAAACAGGAAAAAGGAAAACTTTAGGACCAACAACAGTGAACAGAGGAAGGGATAGATTTGTCAAATGTGTGAACAGACAGTGGGATTCCTGGCAGACCTGTGAATTTAAGATGAGACCTGGCAGAGGGACCTAGTCACGCTAAAATAAAGTTATATTTGCATCAGTCTTTTAGATCTCATTCATCTGTGATACATTTTATTCACTTTAATAAATATAAGTACTCATTGAAGGAATATTTCATCTGATGCAACATTTTGTTTTGCCTGTAGACATGTTTCTCACAAAGTCTATGGACGCAATGTTGAATAGCTTTATCCAAAGTTGTTCTCAAACTGTTTAAAGAGACACCACAAAACGAGGTCTTAGGATTGTGACACAACTTGAGGTAGTAGAGAGTAGTAGAACCCTAATTGTTTAATAATTTCGTAAATAACAACCCACTAAGAAATTCATTGGAAACATTGGATGACTATTGGAACCACTCCCTTTTCTCTGTATTTCCCCAAATAATTGATCGACCCAACGGACATTTTTCTTCCAAAAGTTGACAAATTGTAAAGGAGCAGCAGCAACTCTTAATGCCACTAATATTCTCAGACCAATATCTCTTTTGCTTAGGGCTAAACACTTTGAAGTATTGGAACACAGAACGTCTTATTGAAGAAAAAAAAATACTGGTACCACTGAGGTCATACAAGATGCTTTTGTGTGTGTGTGTGTGTGTGTGTGTGTGTGTCTATTAGACATTTCGCAACATGTATTTCACAATATTTATCCATAATAGACTCGGAGCACAGTGTCCTCCATATTGAGGCATTAATAATTATTGAAACAAATTTTTTTGGACCCCTTATAAAAACTAAGGGCCTCCCTTTGGCCAGCCCATTAATAATTCTCTACTACAGCAACTGATGAAGGTGAATTAGTAAGAGAGAGTATACAGTGTAATTAGGAGACATAGTTCATTTAACATAGGCCCACTCTACAGATTCTGAAAGTTCTAGGCAGATTAGACCTCCCCTGGCAGCACATACAGACTGAAGTTTGAAAGGACAAAACATTAAAAATCCATAGATATACATGGAAACCAGTACAAATGCAACACAAAAATGATTAAAAATAAATCAATACAGCATCAATAAAAAATAAATAAGTGAGTGTAATTTAGGTCATACATGAAGGTTAGGTTAGCTTCTGATGTCAGCAGAGAAGACCTTGCTTGTCCTTGCTTGCCCACCACTGTTAAACCCTTTTAAACTCATTTCTTAATCCTTGGTCTGCTGAGGTGTTAGCTTTACACCAGCACACAATTAGGAAAAAATACTAAAACTTTTCATGTCACCACCTCCAAAATAACAAATACAATGCAGTGGAATGGAGACTGAAAAGCATCAATGCTATTCTCCAAAGCTGATCTTCCGGCTTAACCTGGAAGATTGTTTATTCTATCAAATGTAATGGGATACGGCGGTATGTTTGTTACGGATTACAGTAAATCCCACGTAATCGTCTTCCACAAATGTCAGATAAAACCATCACAATGACTGCAGAGAAAGACTCAGCAGGGACTCTGAAAAAAATAAATAAATGAAAAAAACAAGCATGCAGAGCAAAAAGGTTACATGTTTTACGGGGCTCCTCAATTTTACCTGTCGACATTTCGTTCTGATGATGACGATGACTTGGATGTGGGGATAATGTCAAGGCTCCTCTGCTCTGGCAAACGATAAAATGATTGCCATTTACTGTTTTTTTGGTTCTATTCAGTGTTAAACACAGCAAAAATGAGACAAAACAGTGTAAGATTTTAATGCAAAGCCTGTCCACCCGAATTCCGATTTTACTCTGTGCACAGTTTTAAAATTTGCCGTCCTACTTGTTTTTCTAACTGAGAATATCTATCTCTCCTGGGTGTCTCATGAAAGCGTTTGCATAGATTCTTAAAAGAGCGGGCCAAATAAAACAGCTTTCTAAGCCAGCGTTTTGTCCTGCAGAATTCAAACAACCAGTGCTCTTGGGGTTGAGCTTTTGCAAAGGAAATTTCTGTGCTATCTCCAGGACACTCAGTAAGGGCAGATTTCTGTTTGGATCAAACTTTCACATGGCTTACTTAGCTGCTACTTCAACTGAAGACAGAAGAAATGTCTTAAAACAAGCAGAAATAAAATCTTAACCAAAAGAAGCATTTCAAATTGAGTTACTCACCATGTTAATTACACTTACAGATTGTTTCACCCTTGAAGCCATCTTGTACTGTGTCAATAACCTTACCAAAAACATTTAATGTTCAAACAAATTGGCAAACAGTGGTGCAATCTAAAGAGAGCTGCGGGTTGACGGCAAAGCGCCCAAAATTAGACCGAATTGGACATTTCCTGTGCCTTAAAGATTAATTGTGTGTGGTGTGCAAATAATACAGAGCTAAACTTGGGCAAAAAGCTAAAGGACTTTGAAAATTTCAGAGATGTTATTAATAATTTGCTACAAATCACCAATAAGTGATTTAAAACCAGTTACAATATAAGTTTTTCCCTCAAGGTCCAAATTGCCTTTACTTGTTTTTGTCATGGACTGTGTTTTAATCTCTGTGTGGTTCGCTGAAGTTGTTTACTTTGTTGTGATTAAGTTATTGTTTTCTTTATCTTATTTTCTATTTGGTTGAGTCTTTGTTTTGTTATTCTTTTTGTGTTCTCCAGTACCCCCTGCTCTCTGTCCCTCTCTTTCTCTCTCTGGGCATTTCTCACCTCTGCTCGAGTCACATTTACTGTTCTTTGACAGACCTTTCCTCTCCTAATGAAAATCAATAAATGTGGAGGTCAAAATGTTTGACACTGGTTTCAGATTACAAGAAAACATCATCTTTGTGTTTGCTAATTCTGAGCAAAGAATTCGTCGACACTTATTTTTAGCTCAAGATTTTCCAATAGATATTGTTCTACTAATGTGAGATGTATAGAAAGCCTGACAACAAGATTTTGGACTATCCAACCTCAGTTGAGGATCTCTTCAGCTCCTCAACAGTTATAAGAGCCTCTTAGCTGCTTCTCTAAATTAATAATGCCATGCCTAGGCATCTCCGTTTAGGTAGACAGCCTAGACTCTTTTCAGATTGGAATGTGTTTTGTTTGTCAGGTTCAGAAACATCTGCATAAACACCAGAACTGTAGAAACCAGTCAAAAACTTCATACTAACTCCCCAAACCTAAACCCACACCAAAAGTGGGGTATCAGACATGAGCATAAAGCTTTCACACAAAGTTAGAGGTAAATATAACAAGAAAAAAAGAATGGTAAAAAAACAAATGGCGAGTGGAGTGTGTTGTGTCAAGTGACATTGAATTGAAGCATCTTTGTGTCACAGTGGATTAGGAAATAAACTCCAACTTGAACATGTAATCTACCATTATTGTTCTTATGTGTGATAAGTTTAGGGGCTATAGTTCAGGTTGGAGCGTGGGTTAATACATCATCACTTTATACATCCACATTGATATGCGGGGGTAAATTCTCACTATGGAACCCTTCTATAAAAATAAATATATAGGGTCATCTGAAATAGTGTCCGTGTAGATGGAGGTGCAAATAGTTACAAATATCAAAATGAAATAAATAAAATTAATAAAATTTCCTGTGACGCTGGCCTGAGTTTAACAAAATTTATGCAGCAGTATGACATTAAAAGTGACTGAATATGTATGGATACTGTTCTCTATATATCTTTATCAATGAGAATGTTTGAATATTATTATTTTGGCTACTTTGTGTCCGACAATCAAAATCTAAGTAAAAATTCCTTAGACTTTGCAATGTAATAAAATTTTACACTCTTTAAAGAGGAATTAACAGTTTTTGTCTTTGACACTTGTTTTAGCTGTTGACTGCACGCCCCGTTTTGTAGTTTAATATCTTGTAACTAGCTTGAACATGTACTTCTTCCCATTTGAGCAAGGTACATTACCATTAATAACCTAAAATAACAGGCAAACGATTCACCCGACTACACACCTTTCTGAAGCACACTTAGGAGAGCTGAACCCCTGTCAGGTTAATCGATGAGCCTCTCTTACTGATCCTCAAGGTGAGTAATGACAGTCTCTCCTTGCTGTGCTTTTTCTCACCCATGCCATAATACCTCCTCTGAGAGCTATAATGGCATCTGGGGTAGGTAAATCTCTCATGTTGGTGTCACTCATGGAAGTAGAAGTGACATTTCAAGGCCCCTGGACAGAAGTTGCTATATGTACAGAATACTTGCAGAATGAAAAGAATGGTGAAAGGTTAAATAATGGTGTTAAAATTCCATTTTTTTTCTGCACTGGTCACAGCAGAGACTCTTTAGGTTAATTAGCTTCAGTGAAAACCCTATCAGCTGCTGTAGTTCTCATTTCCTACTACATGTTTGTACTCAATCTCCTGTTTGGCGGATGTGTCAGCCACAGAGAGGGTGGATGATCCAAAATTTTCCGCTTTATTCTCTTTAAAGGCCTAATCTGAGCTCGGAGGAACCGCCCCCACCAGGAGAAACGAATCTTGGAAGGTAGATGTGTTTGAAGTGTAAATATCCCACAGGTCAACAGACTGCAGCTGAGAAGGGAGATAACGACATATTTTTTCCATGCTAAACTACTTTGATTTTTTTTTCTTTATTCTTCCCAGACTGCAAACAATGTTGGGCGATCAGTCTGCAGAAGATATGGGCATTTTTTTATTTTTTTGTAGTCTTGTGGCTGTTTTAAAGGTACAGTCGGTATGAAGTTAGTTGATGAACTAAAATCAGAGTGGAGGTTTTTGCAGGACTTTATATTACACCCCATACTTTAATGGAATTATAATAAATTTAGCAGTTACTTTACCTAATCTAGAAATTCCCTGGATTTAACTGTAGCAAAATTCTCCAAAGATAACACGGTACTTTAAAAAAACTTACCATGTCCTTAATAAGTACTTTCTTTTACTTTACTTTAATCAAACTATCCAGGAGCTTATCACTCCAATTGAGACCGATTTAAGTCACAAATATAACAGACTTCAAACTCCAAATAGTTTTGTCCCTTAAAGACTTGACTTATGACCTGAACTCTCGAGTGACAGTCTTTATCTCATATGATGGAGAGAGAGAATAGAATAAGCATGACACAGATTTTTAGCAAGGAACATGGGTGGACTACTACGGGATGCTAATCGGACGTAACAATCTGTTCATGTTTGGTGTTCCTCTGTGGACCAACGAATGTAATAATTATCCTAATTGAAGCTATATTAAATGACGTGGAGGATTGATAAAACAAAATAAACTCAGTTTACCTTTAAAATTCTCACAATGTTAAGCTAACTATGTCCTGCTTATACTTCCTGCTGCAAATATCAAATTATAGACAATACTGGTTTCTTTATTAAAAAAAACAAAAAAAAACTCAACCCTATTTAAGTTGCTTACTACCCCTTGGCTTATTATGTTGTAATGTAGGCCCCTCCTTTAAACATCTTTGTTTATAAAAAAAGCAAAAGGTTTAATTATGATCTGATTTGATGAGTTATTTAGACGTATATATAACAGTTAATTTTTGCATCCTTAATCAAGGTGATGACCAATACGCTATGGATTTCTTGTTAAGACTTGTGACTTGAGTGTAGTTGCCCCTAAGTGTCTTGTGAATTGACCTGGATGTAGGAAATGGACTTGTAAATATGTCTGTCAGGTACTTTCCCACAACATATAGAACACATTTTTGTGAACTCTCTTTTCACCTTCCACTTACTTCCTGGGCAGTTTCTTTAAACAGTTAATGACAATTACCATGAACTGGGTAAGGTAATGTCGTGGAACTTGAATACACTTACTAGATATTTCTTAGGAATGTACTGGGCCCAATTGGTAAAGCCAAACAGTGTTAAAGGGAGACTATTAAATGGTATTATTCAACTCAGACAGTGCGTAATTGAAAATTACCAAAAGCCTAATGTCATATTGTTTAGGCTTCTGACCCACATAAACAGAGAACTCTCAGGAGAACAGTTTTGAATTTTATTGTAGGGTAATGGGGTGAAATCCGGCAACGGGAGACAGCGGGGGACAGTGATGTTCGGCAGGACAGCAAGGACAGAGGGACAGCGGGGATCGGCAGGAAGCTCGGAGAGCACGGTGACGTGGGAGACCGGAGACCACTGAGGTGGAGGACAGGACAGGTGAGTAGTTGTAATGTTAGGAGAATGATAGTATTGGGCAGATCTTACTTGGTGGTTGATGGGTGTTGACGCCAGGGGGTAAGCTGAGAGGTGAGTTCCAGTTCTGCGGTGGTAAGCGGAGAAGTTGTCCAAGGGAGTGTGCACGTCGGATGGAGTGATGCTGGAGCGGGCAGATCGAGCCGAGCCAAGAGGAGCGGCGAGACCAGATGGAAGCGGTGGACCGGAGAGAGATCTTGTACGGAAGAAGCACTGAGATGACAGGAACCTGAGGTGAGCACAATAGATGTAAGGAGCGTGGGCAAAAGAGCAACAAAGTAGCAAATAAAATCATGAAAAGCTGGAGAACTACTGGAAACTAAACTAGAGCACAAGAGAACTATAAAATACACGAAACTAGAGAAGGCGCAGAGACTAGAATTACCAGGAGTAACAAACACTCAGGCATCGAGTAGCTGGTCCACCACTCCTCTTATACTGGCCCAGCCCATCAACGCCAACAGGAAGCACCTGGGGTGGCAGACGCTCCAGCAGAGGGAGAGCACGGGTGACCCCCTGTGGACAACTTGAGAGGTGCTTAAAAGAACTCACTCTGACACCTAATGGTTACTTTATAAAGCCTTTTATTGAAAATATTTATTAGGTTCCAAGTAATTATTTTTTACTTTTTCAGCTGAGAGGATTTTCTAGGAAATTACACAATAAGTTCTGGGATAGTATATGGCAAGATTAATGAAAAGTATCAAGTACCAGGTAAGTAGAGGTATTATTTCACAGTGTAACTGATGCTACATAATAGAAGATGCCAACCTCAGAATAAAAGTTCTGCTGGTTCATGAGATACAATAAAACTGGATTAAATGTGATTTTTGTCATTAACATCCTATTTGGGACATTTTTAAATACGTTAAATTAGAAAAAATAAATGATCTCCTCCTGACCCATCAAAAGCAATATATTATTTAATATATATATATATATATATATATAATATATAATATATAATATTTTCAGTCTTTAAAGTGACCATTTTCAGCCAAATATCCCATTACCACAGAAAAGTGTGTTGTGGAGCCAATTTGTTGAGACATGGCTCATTTGGTATTCATTAGAAGGGTTCCCACTAAGCCCAAACCACACTCATTAAACAGCAGCTGACCCAAACTAAATGTTTGAGGCTAAATATTTAAAGGCTGGATTAATCACTTGAAATGCTGGCTATGATTTTTTACTTTTTGATATGACTTTTGATTTTTATAAGTTCTTTTCTCCTTCCAGCCTATTACCCTCACAGAGCTGACTGATCAACACAGACTGATTCAAGATAATGACAGAACCCTTCATGGATCCTAAAATAAATGTGCTAAACTCTCTCTAAGAGATATAGGGGGCTACTAAATTGATTTCCTTTTAACTTGCTATGTGTGTTTTGTAGTATTAATATACATTGGAATATCAATATTTACTAAATTAAAACTAAGAAAGGATTGAACAGCTCTTAGAGTACCAGAAAGGTAAAATAAATATATTTAATGAAAATTTAAAACTCTTTTCTATACTATAGGTTTTACAGCAGACGTCTTAAAGTCATGCAAAATTTGCATGCCTTCCTGGTGCCATGCACCCGAATCAACTGGCTGAATGTCTTCCTCACCATGCAGTCAGGCTCTACAGAGTCTGTCTAATGAGTATTTGAGTAAGGGTTAGAAAACACACATCTTAGTGTATGACCTCCCTATCCATACTCTAAATTTCAGACAAGAATGTAAATGTTAAAAACCAAGGTGCAATTCTCTGTATATTACTGAAGCCTGCCAGAGTAGGTGGTGGAGGGAAAGTGTGGTGCTGGTTAATCTGGGGGGCCAAAAGAAAGAATCCCAGAACTGGAAAACTACATCTGGGTGGTGTAGTCCCTGTATTCTGCATAGTTCCTGTAGGCGGTATGCATATATGATTATGACTCCAAAATTTTGCTTTAGGTCACTTGGGAACTGAATGGGACTTAAGTGAATTTCATTAATATGTAGTTAAAAAGTCCAGGGTTGGTGCAGAAAAGGGGAAAACCAAAGGTTAGATGATAAATCAGGTTCATTTGCCAGGATTGACCCATATATGGAGGGGGCAGAGTAGCAGAAATACATTATGCGAGTACAAGCAGTTGTCCAGGATAAAAAAATAAAATAAAATACAGGGAAATGTTGGTACAGGCACTAGATCCAAGACAGTGGAAGCTGAAGACACAAGTGAAAAAGTTGAGTAAATAGATGACTGAGCTCTGCTGAGTTATATATTCAATAAGATTTTGAGAGGTTACAGGGATATATTTGCAAGCATACCAATGTCTAGGTCAATTGCTAAAACCACCCGAAAAGGACAGCTAATTAGATGGGTTTTTTTTCTTTATAAAAAAGCAGTTTAAAGACATCTTTCACTTTTGACAGTTGATCCTAATAATTTTTAGGTTCACGCCAGTTACTAGCAGGCTTGTGCAGAAGGAAATGAGCCCACTTTGCTGATATGAATGATCCAGATAGGTCTAATTTAAACAAAATTACAGACTAAGCAGGGTAAGACTCT
Source organism: Orestias chungarensis (assembly GCA_032876305.1). NCBI lineage: Eukaryota > Metazoa > Chordata > Actinopteri > Cyprinodontiformes > Cyprinodontidae > Orestias > Orestias chungarensis. The sequence goes on along the minus strand of JAVLVB010000669.1, from coordinate 1,386,102 downwards.
TGTTTCTTTTTAATTCTGTACATATTTAGTGTCCCTGCTTGTGTAGGAAAGATCACCACTTTGTGCTGCAGAAGCCACGCAATAAACTTCCTGATTTAATTTAATTATTTTTATAAATGCCACAGAATTCAACCAACAAAAGTTTGTAAAAAAAAAATGTAAAAACTTAATTTACGCACTGGTTTTGTACATAAATAGTTCCAAAACCTTCCCTCATGAATTACACATTACGCTCTGAGTGGCATTAAAGAACGTAATCTTTTATTTTGGGGGAATTATTATGCAAATTAATATCTACCAATTTTGTCCAATTTGTTGCATAGTGAAATAGTTTTGATCGTTCAAATAGTGGTTCAGACCAGGGTCTGTTTACTGTGTGACTATCCTGGACCATTTCTGAGTTTTTCATTTTTCCCTGTACAGATAACGAGGCTGGTGATTACCATCCTAATAGGCATTAATAAGGAACGAGTGCTGGCACAGGGTACATTTGCAAACAGTGTGCAGAGAATGGGGTATCAACGAATTAAGCACTCTTGAGATGCAAGTTTTAATCTCATGAAAATTCAATTAGCCCACTTCAGAAACAGATTATGCAGAAGAAATAAAATTAGCACGACAGGGTGCAAAACAAGAGCACATCATGAAATTGGTTAGCACTCGCCTGTTTATATTCATTCACCCAGTGGTTAACGTGCAATATTTCAGTGGCTCTTGCAGCAGTTTGAGGAAGTAAACATCTACGCTGGCACTTTGGAGCTTTCCACTTAAGGATCATATAATTAACAGTGTAATCCCAGTGTTTTCTTCTCTGAATACAAGAAATATTACTTGACAGAACTAATTGTTGAAGTTAATTTCTTCATATTACCACCTGTAGTAGCATTGAGAATTAAACTAGTGCTTTGGGAATTGTCATTTCATGGGTACATTTTGAGTTGTACTTTAGTTCTGTGTGCTTCAAACCTTACGCTTACTTTACTGTACATCTAGTGCAATAATTGTACAAGCACCTTTCCCCTCCTTCAAGTGGTTAAATGGAAATCTAACTGCAAATTTGTCGCCACTTTGTTCTTTAAAGAATACTGAGTGTCCTAATGTTGTTTTTTTATCCTTTCCAGATGCCAATTTAGCAAGCTTTTTGAGTGGTTGTGGTGCAAGTATGTGTTAAGTAAGTATGCATTTGAGGTTGTGTTGAAGTGCAGAGTGGTGTTACATCTTCTTTTCACTCAATTGAACTGATAAAACTGAATCTTTCAGCAGTCATAGTGCTGGAGGCCCAAGTTGATGTCATGACAGAAAAGATAAAAGTCATTTCCACCAAACTGGTTCCAGTGCTGGTTCGGTGGTAGAGCCAGAGTTATCACCAGTTCTTTGAGTTTCCACTGTCCAAAGTGGATCCAAAATGGTTACAAACAGGTGCTTAGTTGGTAGCAACTCTTTCTGGGGCCAGAGGAAAGATACCCTTCGACGTGATGAGATCAGGGACTGGGGGCGGGGGGTACTGTCCAGGGTCCAGAGATTGCTTCTTTGCAACTCTGCCAACAGCCAACTAAGGGGCATCAAAAATACAAAAAAAGACTTTCTGTCCCATTAAGATGCGGTCCACATCCAGAGGACTGGATCAGAGAGTGTATGACAGTTATCAACATTTCACCTCTGTTGTGGACACACTTAAAGACACTTAAAAACACACATCCCTGCACTATTTTATTCTCTAGTAGGTATTTACGTAAAGATTAGATCTTATAGCTTTTTATTTAACTTGTACATTTGTCTCTGTGCCATCACGTCCGCGGGCACAGAGCCACCTGAAGGAGCAACAACCGCAAGCGTGTGCGCACGAATAGCAGGTAAGCGCGCCCGCTCAAAGCTCCCTGGACATGCGCTCAACTCCGATAAACCGCCCGCTTGCGCAGCTCACTCCGCTCGCGCTTGGCTCCGCGTCCGCAACTCTACATTAAATGCAAATGAGCTGTGCTCCCAGCTAATCAAGACTGGCCTTTTTCATCCAATTAAATAATTCCTTCCAAATACACAAAGTAGATTCATACTCTCAGACTCACTAACATTTCAGCAGAGCCACGAGCGCAGAGACAGAGCCGAGCGCGAGCCGAGCGAGCAGTTTGTCAGAGTTGAGCGCGCCCCCGAGGAACCCATGAGCGAGCGCGCCTGAGATTCACACACACGCCCACAACCTTTGCTCCCCCAGACAGCTCTGCGCCCGCAAACCTGGCGAGACAAAAAACCACGCCCCACTGAGTCGCTGTCCTCAGTACCGCACAAAACATTTCAGTATTTGACAATTTTGCTAAATTTGTATTTGTACTGTATCTCTGCAGATAATAGGGAATGTTGTTAAAAACAGAATATCTGTGGAAAAATTTTAAAAATCCAAAGTAATTATATGTGTAATGTCGTAAGTACTCAAATGCAAGTACTCGTACACTACTCATTTTGGAAATAAGTGGTATCGCCGCATTATAAACATAAGGTCTGTGTGTGCCTAATTGCAGGTCTTCGTCATGAATGAAAGTGAAGCCAACCGAGGCTGTTTCCCATTAACGGACCTTGTGGCTCCAAGTAAGAGCCCCCTACTGTGTGCAACAACCTTTTTACCCACTCCAGGCAGGTTTTACGGTGTCACCATTTTTAATAATGGAAATAGCTAGATTCAATTTTCAAGCTGATTACCTCAAAAGGAAGGCACAAGTTCTTGTTTAAGTGTCTGCGCATGGTACGTTAGTTGTTCATAGAATGATTTAGACATTGTTAGAGTGTTGGTCACAGCATTGTTGAAAGGCTAAAGCTGTTGTTCATGTTGCTGATTGCTGTGTATGCTGCAGTGTGTTGAGCTGACTAGATCCAAACGCAGAGTTTGATTTATCCCACACTGAGCTGCAAGTATTCCACCTCCTCCTCTCTCTATCACACCAATGCCAAACAATAAGGAGTCTGAACCCGCGTGGTTCTTTGTCTAGCCTAAAAGCCTAGAATATCTCAACATGCACACACACACAAACACACCCTTCAGCTATTTATACCTTATACTCACGTGGTTCCCTTTTGTTTGTTGCAAGAAATCAATATTTATTGACAATTATATTAATAAGAACTTACTGATCATAACTTTTAATATAAAATTTTTCATTAGCAAAACCGGACAACAGCTCAATATATTAACTAAACAGCCTGATGTCCCTCTGTGGCTTTATGCTTAAACCTTCAATGATTATGTAACTTTTTTAAGATTTAACAATGCCTAGGTAAAATCAAACTAACTGCAGCATTTTTTTTTACAGCATCGCGTTAGTGCATAACCCTTAAACGACAATCCTTGTGTCCAGTCCAGTGTTCTGCAACATTTTGATGTTTTCCCTGCCTTAAACACTTGAATTAAATGGCTAAACTTCCTCACTAGTATTTAGTCATGCTCTACAGAGCTCTGCCAATGAGTTAATTTTGAAGCCAGGTTTGCTGAAGAAGAGTCACATGTGAAAGTCGCAAGACACCAACCCCTAAAGGACTGGAGTTTGAAACCACTGCATAAGACTCCAGACGACAGAAAATAAACTTTTACCTTTCACAACAAAATAGAAAAAAGGAAGAAGGGAAATAAAAAGGAAAATAAGACGAGCATGTCACATACAAACATAAAAAGTAGACCTTGCTGGTGGATATAATTACATTGATATTCTATTCACAACATACTAGTACTACTACTACTACTACTTATCATTTGTTAAACAAAATAATCTTGGATGTAATCAAGTTTATATTAGTTTATGTATTTAGTAGCTTCCTATTTCATTAGCCCTTACTATTTACCTTGAATATGAAGGCATCTATTTACCTTTAACTTGCTGCTGGTTAGACAATAACAGGTATTTCTTTATATTCTATGTCTACACCTAGGATTTGTAACATTGCACAATAAAAGCATAATCTTCAATGGGGGTTACTTTAGTACTATCTGTGAAGGAGGCCTAAACCTAAACATGTTTGAACCTGCTTCATGTTTTAGCTGCTGATGCATAAATAAATGAATTCCCTATTGATCACCTATTGATCTTCTGCTTGACTGACAAGAATCTAATCTTTTGACATTTACAAAGGTTCAGAGGTCAAACTAAGCCTCCAGTGACGTTGGGGTTTTAATTTGCTTTATTATAATAGAACTAATAGGTCAGTCTAACCTTATCAATCACTGTAATATTAAACCTGAAATGAGCAGAGGATGGTGTCAGGCTCTTTGAAATCAAACTTCAACCCTCTGGGTATTGCTAATGGAATGGTTCAACCAACGTCGGAAAGATCTGAAGCAAACCATAACATAATTATGTTGGCTTAAAGAATAATCAAACCTCCACAGGCGACATATTAAATCTATATCATAGTAGGTATATAATAAATGCCAGAGTGAAGTGTACAACTCCTGGCAAAGTCATTGAATTACTTGTCCTGTAAGAGTACTGATATGAATCACAATCAGTCGTCCTGTTTGCACATGCAAGTCCTTCTTTTATTGCTAGACTAGAATTTGAAGCAGGTAAAAACCAAACAGAGAATGAGAGAACTTGCAGCATCTAAACTCTAAAAGAAACGGCCACAGTTTCACATGAGTGGGTGCAGCTCTGCCTGCAGAATTATGGCTTTCTTTATTCATGGGCACCAGCCAACACTTTGGCTTCCCTCTGGTGATGGAGGATGGTAGCATGGAGTCGGCTCAGGGAATCTGGTTGTCACTCATTGGATTTTGAGCTTGCTGAGCCGACAAAATGAAACAAGCGAAGCATGAGGAAAACATGAATCAAGAAAATGTGTGCGCAGGGAGGAATTTTCGGGATGTGTTCTCTCACAAAGCTCTACTTTTGTCTGGTGACGCTTGTAAGGCTGACTTTTTGCTTCCTCTTTGTGTTTTAAGTATTTGAAGGAAATTAGTGTTTTACTTCCTAGCTAATCGGCAACTCTTTTGGGGTTTCTTGGACAATCATGCCTTGTGTCAAATTAGCTGATGATAAAATGTCTGTTTCCAACACATTTTACATATTTACACGTTACTGTGCTATTGGGCCACTTTTGTCAGAGTTGACTGATTAGATTGCATCTGTCAGGATTTATCGTAGCAAAGACACCTTTGCTGTTCTAGCCTACTGGGACACTTTAACATTTTTGGTTTTGGCTCGTGTTAGGTTGCAAACACACTCATTTTTGCAGTCAAGTCCCTGCAGAATTCCAGCTATAGTTTACTTCTGATTGGCAGCATTTTACCCATTTCAAACATGTTTCCTAAGACGTCACTTTGTCTGTGGATCATGAGCGAGAGGATAGAGGTTCATGTTAGAACTAAAGAACTGACAGAGTATACTTTTTTCTTACCATGACTGCATGTCCATTTATTGAGAGAAATGCCTGGATACATGCACTGGCAACTTTTCCCTCCAGTTAAAGGGCACCTTCAGAGAACAAAGCTGTACAGACCCTTTGAACGTGGCTTTAACAATTTCACATAGCACTGATCCGTTTGGCTGATCTGGGATGTATAGATCCCAGGTTGTAGCCTCAAACCAAAGCAAATCAAAATTAAAAAGCCACGAAACTCTATATAAAAGCATCGGGATGGCCTTGAAATCACTTTGTTATTATGGAACTAGCAACAATGTGAATGGATATATGTAGTTAAATACATAGACTGGAGAAATATCAGTGCAATCGGTTTTGAAACGTGCAGTTCTACTGAAATGGGTCAGACACAATTCACAAGGTCTTAAGCAGAATTACTGTTTTGTTGCAGGTTTGCAATCATAAACACAAGATATGTTACTTGATTTAAAGCAACTTGTTTTGAGGACTTACCTCTCAAATTATGTTTGTGACTTCGGTATAAAACCATTCTGCTATGCAATCAATAAATTGCAGTAAAAAAGTACAGTCTTGATCTACAGGTTACATTTTAATGCATAAAATGGTTTCTGACGTGAAAGTAGGAGTACAATGGAAAAAAAACAAGTTCAACAAACAACCGAGCAGAGATGATGATTTACAATGGTTGAGCATCTAGTGGATTTGCTTAATGTCAGTAAGGAAGTTTCCTAATTATCAAATGAGAATTTGTACTGTTTTCTTTTGCTCTAATCAGAAAAAGCCTACATGCCACCCCTTTTCATGAACTTTGCTTATGATTGCCTTAAGTAATCACAAAACTGATTGCATAACAAACCCCTTAGTCAAAATGGTAAACCTAGAGTGAAAAAACAGAATGAAAAGAAAGGCCCGGTGGTGTAATCGGTTGCACAAGGTTTATTTCTTATGAAAAGCTGCATTTTAAATGAACATTATTTTATTCTTGTCATCACTGTAACACTGCCTGTCTATTCTTTCCGGCTTTGGCCTGAAGGAGACATCCCCACTCCTGATGTCCCCTAAAAGCTTCAGTTTTAGCTTTAATTAGCCCCACATAGGGTTCAGATTAAAGGGCCTTAGGGTCTTCGCTTGGCTTCACAATCCCTCTGTAAATTGAGTGCCGAGGATTACACCGCATGTAGAGTGTGCTTTAAATGCTGCACAGTCTGGTCCAGATGGGGGAGTGAGGTGAAATCTGAAAGTGAAATTTTATTACTCATTACAAAGGTGGACTCTTGCCACTGTGCACTTGCAACCTTCTTAGTGAGGAGGAACCTACCCTCATTAGGATTAGGTTCCACTTCGATCCCGGGGTATTTATTAGGGTTAGGGACAATTGCCCACCAATGTCTGAGATCCCTCTACAATATTCTTTAAAATGTATAAATACACACAGTTGACATCATCTTGACATTTCCAATATTTTGAGTACAAGAATTTACATCAAGGAAAAGGAATGGAGCAACTGAATTATGGAGTAAAATTGCTGTCAAACATTTCATATTTATATGTCAATAAAGTTCTTGTACCCAAAATTTTGCCAAAATATTTGTGAGTCTAAGAGTATCAGTCTAAAAGCTGTGGTGCAAAGTAACGCATGACAACTGGACCGGGTGGAGCAACCTCTTGTTTATAAAGAGACATATATTGATCTTACCTGTGATGCTTCACCTCAGACTGTTGCTCCAATCGATACACTGTCTTACGCCATCTTTAAATTTGGAGTGGGCTGCGTTTGGTGAGATCGTGGACAGATTACTCCAACCCGTAACATTGTTTTTTTATTGTACCCACAAAGCTGAATTGAGTCCACAGAGAAAGGAAAAGTTCGTAGTCGTAGAAGTATTCACAAGATTTTGCACTTCTTGCAGTAAGGCAGATGTGCTAACTACTGAGCCCGATTTATTAATCCTTAGCAAAAGTCGTATGCTAAAGGATCTTGTTTGGAATTATCTGCCCATTCTTCCTCATGTCTACAAGTTTACTATAAAGAATGGGGTGCATGAAGATACGAGGGTTAAAAAACACGTTAAGATCAAGAACGATGCCTTATAACCCAGAGGGAGGGGGAAAAAGAGAACAAGAAATGTCTGCACATCACCAGCTTTCTACAGCAGAGTTATGTTTTTTTTTCAGAGCCGCTTCAGGGAACAGAACATGAGGACCTCAGATCGACGCTCATTCCGGCTGATGACAGCTCCAGGTCAACACCGCGGAAACGGCAGGAATTTTTAACATGTTCTAATGAATTGAAAAGTCACAATAAGCTTGGGGCTGAAGGTGAAAGTGCTCTTAATCAATGGAGCTGCAGCTAATTCCATATTCATTACTGTATTCAACCCTGATTAAAAGTTTCAGGTGTGGATTTTTGTTTCTGGGCAGTTCTTGCCTGGAGACAGTGAAGTCATCTCTATTGTGAAGGTGCCATTAGTTTAAGTTATGAATTACTCTGTTAATATATTGATTCTCTTCTTAATTAGAAATGTGATAACCCGGTGAAGAATAGCTTCCCATTATTTTGAAAGCAGAAGGGGGTGATTGGACTGAATTAATCAATGAATCGCAGTGATTTTCATATCAGCTCCTGCAAAATGAAACCCTTACATCTGCAATGACTGAGGAGTCCCGTCCGTCATGTTTTGCTCCTCTCTTTACAAAGTTAAAAGCTGTACGTCTTTTTAAAATATTCAAAAGTAAAGCTAAATAATGGTTGAGAGTTGAGTTTGCATGAGAGCAAACTTTTCAGACAGACTTTAAACACAAGCAGTCCTCGTCTGATGGTCTGTCCTGTCATCTCGGTATTAGTAAATAAGTCACCGGCTGCCAACCGACATGGTAAGCATGTCAAATCAATTATCTCTTTATATCTCCAAAGCAAAGCGAAGGGACAGCGTCCATTTTTTTAAAAGCCTCGCCTTGACCCAAAGCTTTCAGGGGACACATAATTCCTCCATTTTCTATAAGAGAGACTTCAGCCAGCTTTTCCTTAAATGTCTAATTATTTATTTATTTAGAGTTGCTTCTTTTTTTTGGGGCAAATCCAAACGGGACCTCAAATAATGCTCAAAGGGACAGGATATGAACAAAGTGAGTTCTGTGAGGTATTTATTAGTAGACTGCTGGTTTTTTTAAGGAGAGGTCCCGAAATATATTTACTGAACATTAGATTCCCAATGTATTAATTGTGTTCTTTAAGTATTTAAGACCGTCAGGCTCCTTACTAGGTTTTTTAAGGAAATATGAAAAAAAAAAACTTTCAGCTGCTTCTCAGAGGGTTTCATTGCATTGTTAAATATAAATCCCTAACACAGACGTTTGGTTACATTCAGATGTGAAAGTTAAGAAAGTAAAATCCATATTCTCCCATGTTGCTGCGAATGTCCCTGACAGGAGCAGTATTTTTCAAAAAAAAAAAAAAGAAGCTAGTAGGTCAAATATTAATGAGCCCTCAAAGCAGCACTGACATGTCACTGCAAGGACAGCAAGAGGCTCGTTTTTTTTTTTTAAATCTAAGTGGGAATGGAAATTGTGTTGAAAAGTGCAGTAAAAGGGTGAGTTTTCAATTTTCTTTCATGTAGGATTTTATTTTTTAACTAATAAATGGGGTAGCACTGGCAATAAATAGCACTACAGAAGGATGGATGTTTAAAGTTTAAAAGAGTTTTAAAAAGAACCACAAATTTATAAGTAAAGCAGGACATGTAGCATGTTTGGTGACAGAGGAGCACAGTAACTCTGCTATGTAAATGTTCACTTATTCCGCTGTTTTCAGAACCTGTTGCAGGCCCTGAGAGGCAGGGATGGAAGTGTTTCCTCGAATGAAAGGAAGTTTGAAAAAAAAAGGAGAAACTTGACTGTAAATTACAAAAAATCAATAAAAACATATTTTATCTCTGAACTCTGTGTTTTTTGCTCAATTTAAGTGATTAATCAGTTCATTACAACATAAAGAAGAAATGTATTGAAGAGCATTTCACAAACCCGTCAATTTATTCAGCTGATTACTTGAAATAAACTATTTGGACCCTTTTAGCAGAAGACTTGTTTAACAGCCTTTTTGAATTAGTAAAATATTTAGATGATTTTTGAAGAACATGTATTAAAATCCATCAAGTTCAGGCTGAAAACAAAAAAAAAATAAGTCCTTAGTTGTTTGTTTAATGGCAAAAACTAACTTTAATGGTTTTTGTTTCACTTTATTTAATCCGAAGCAGGGTTAGGGAGAAAAGCTTTTATTACATAATTTCTTAATATGCAACCGGTGAACCAATAAATAAACACAAATCCTGCTTGCATAAAGTGTTTACTGAGGATGTTTGGCTACATTTGAAAAACAAAAATGTTTTGTTATTGCTTTAAATGTGGTTAAACATCCAAAATATAATGATAAGTGGGCTTTTAGAATTCGCCATGAAGGAAACCGCCTAAATTATGAAGTTTCCATAAAACTTCATGCAGATGTCTTCCAGGCTCTAGCGAGTGACAGAGATGAATTACTGTAATATGCCTAATAAAAGGTTCCACAACCATGTAATTTCCTTTCAAACCTGCCTTCAGCGACATCAGACGTACCAAGTTCAAACTGCGAAGCAACTGAAGGCAGAGTGAAGTTTCACATTTTAGTTTAGCCCTCAGTCATGCATCATTTTATAACCTTAATGTCATGCACTAAACTACCTGGTAGTAATGGTGAAGGGGGCCAAGTTTTACAAGACATGCATTTTTCTAAGATGGGAAATTGTTTTAAAGGAAGACGATTCCTGGACCAGGAGCAGTAAGGGAAAAGTGTCCAATCATGGAGTTCAGTTAGGTACATCCTTTCTCTGGAAGGACAAAAATAATAAATGAAAACTGCCAAATGACACTCGGATAGCTTAAGTACTCAAAATCAGATGAGTTTATGGTGATTAGGTGTGACTCCCTCAGCCACGCCCCCAAACTACTAGAACAGGAGCTTCTGAAGAAAGACGACCAACCACAACCGGCACAAACTTCAAAGCACGGAGAATTAGTGTGGTATTCCCCACAGAGAGTACTCACCGATACCGATACCGAGGACTTATGCCATTACACATATAGTTACTTTTGATTTGTTTAATTTTTCCACAGATATTATTTGAACAACATTCCCTATTATGTTCAAACATACAGTACAAACACAAATTTAACAAAATTGTCAAATACTGAAATGCTTTTTTGCGGTACTGAGGACAGCGACTCAGTGTGGTGTGGTTTTTGTGCCGCCAGGTTTGCGGGCGCGGAGCTTTTCGGGGGAGCAATGGTTGTGGGCGTGTGTGTGAATCTCAGGCGCGCTCGCTCATGGGTTCCTCGGGCGCGCGCTCAACTCTGACAAACTGCTCGCTCTGCTCGCGCTCGGCTCTGTGTCTGCGCTCGCGGTTCTGCTGAAATGTTAGTGATTCTGAGAGTTTGAATCAACTTTGTGTATTTGGAAGGAATTATTTAATTGGATGAAAAATGCCCATCTTTGATTAGCTGGGAGCGTGGATCATTTGCATTTAATGTAGAGTTGCGGGCGCAGACCCGGAGCCGAGCAGAGTGACCTGCGCGAGCGGGCGGTTTTTCGGAGTTGAGCGCGTGTCCGGGCACCTTTGAGCGGCCGCGCTTACCTGCTATCCGTGCGAACACGCTTGCGGTTGTTGCTTCTTCAGTTGGCTTTGTGCCCGCGGACCTGGTGGCACAGAGATCACGCAATAAGCCCCACCCAGGCCCAATAGTTGTACCGCGGTTGGTATCGGTGTCGTGGTATCAGTGGTAATTTTATGAGTACGAGTAGAGTACTTGAAGCCTGGTATTGGGCCGATACACAATACCAGTGTCGGTATCGATGCATCCCTAGCATATACTATAGCTTAATACCTAAACCTTGAATCGCACTGTCTGGTAAGTATCTGACTGAACACCCTTTTTATTTAGGCCAGTTATTTTTTTATATATACATATATTTTTATTAACTACATCCCACATGGCATCCCTTTGCTGATAGCTTAGGATCACTGTCTATTTGAAATATACATATGGACCCAGGTTTTTACTTTTTGGCTGATATTTTGTGATGCTGCTGTATATTTATATCTCCACACTCTTCATACTCATGATGTTGTCCATTTTAAGAACAGCCCCACAACATAATGCTGCCAGTCCAGCACTTCAAATATGGTTCTCCCTCTTTTTCTTTGCCACGTAATGATTATTACTGGCGAAAATCCCAATTTTATTTGAATCAAACCACGATATCCCTCTAAAACAAAATAATGATAGTGGGTGAACAGTGGCTTTTATTCAGATTAGGAAGGTAGTTTCACTTTGCCTGAAGCCATGGAGGATGATTTATTCTTATTGATGCAGCTGAAATGTAAAAAATGTTGTCGGATTGGGTGAGGTTAGTGGCTAAACTTCTACAGTTTGCAGAGCAGAAAAAAAAAAAAAGAATCCTGCTGATTCAGCAATTTCCTCCTAATCTACATCTGATTGAGTGGTTTTGCCTCATTGATCTGATGGTTCCCCAGAGAGGATGTGCTGATGCCGCATGGTATTAGCCACCCGTTTTGTTTGCTTTAGAATAAAAACAGCACAGTTCATGTAGACTGAGTTGAAGTGTGGTAGGTGCTGACTACGGGTTCAGTATGTCCTTTAATAAAGCAAACTTTATTAAAGGACGGAACCTAGCGTCAAATAACACATTGATAAATTTATAGGTTTCCAAAAGCAACAAATCAGATCCTTCCTGATCTTAGATTTCTATGATTTTACTGCCCCCACTGGACATCTACTGTGTTGAGAAGAAAATTGTTCCCGGTACACATTTGTTTTTTTTTGTAATGCCTAAGGAAGATGCTCAGGGCTGTCTGTAATTTTCTTCACAAATGTAGACATGTAGAATAAAGAAAACACTTGAATAGAACTCATCTAACAACATCAAAAAGATATTTTTTTTAAAGTAGGTTAAGATCAGATGGGAGAACAATTATTGTCATCCAACAATATGGGAGAGGTTGAAAAATATAATGTTGATTATCATAACTTAAAGAGAATTAAAAACCTTAGATTATTGAAAATGTGATCTTTTTTTTTTTTGTAATTACACTCCGGCTGTCACAACTTTATGAGCCACCTGCAAGATTCCTCCGCCTCTAAATGGTCTCAGTCTGGGCCAGTATCACTATATAACGGGGAAGGCAGCTGACTTGACAAGATGGTAAACCACAGAAGGAAATTTCTGAAGTAGCTGATTGTTCACAGAATGCCTTATCTGAGCATGTTTATAGAGAATTAAGTGGAAGGAGCAAGTGTGATAGAAAAAGATTCACCAACAACGAGAATCACCGCAGCCTTGAGAGGATTGCCAGGGAAAATCTATTCAATCATTTTGGGGGAGTTTCACTAGTAGTGACCTGAGGCTGAAGTCAGAATATCTAGAGCCACTGCTTACAGACTATATGATTACACAAATTATACATGTAGGCTAAACCCGTCCTAACTGGAACATGTTCATGTTATTTATGTTTATGCATTTAGCAGGCCTTTTTATCCAAAGCAACTAACAAAGTAGACACGATGTTACAGTTATTATCAATCTGACCATAAGCTATCTAGAGGAAACTCCCTATTGAAAGTTACTGGAGACGGGGGAACAGATAGAGGGAAGTACAGAAAGAGCAGTGGAGGGGGTATAAAGGGTATGGGTAAGAATTAGAACAGGAGATACTCTTTGAAAAAGTGGGTGTTCAAGAGTTTTTTTAAGACAGACAGGGACGCTGCTGTTCTTGTGGCGCTTTGTTGGTCATTCAACCATCTTGGAACAATGCAAGAAAACAGTCTGGATTGTCTTAAGCGTGGTGTAGGCACTGCTAGAAAACAATCCATTGATTACCGAAGTGACAGAGCTGTGACATAACCCTTTGCAAGAGGATTCAAGTAGATTGGAGCCGTACCCTTAAGCATTTTATAGGCCAGCATCAGGGACTTGAATTTATTGTGGGCAGCCAGGGTTAACCAGTGAAGCTCCATTAACAGAGGGGTGACACGAGACCATTTAGGCTGATTGAATACCAGACGCGGCGCTCCGTTGTGGATCTTTTGTAAAGACCAGTCTGGAGTGCTTTGTAATAGTCAAGGCGGGAGATAACCATAGACTGCACCACGACATGGGTAGCATGTTGGGGATGGCCGTGTCTTAATGCTTAGTAATGTGAAGCGACAAGATCCAGAAACGGAGGAAACATGATCTTTAACGGTCAGCTGGTCATCAATCATGAAACCCAAGTTTCTTGGTGCCTTTGATGGAGTCAGAGACATGGTTCCTGTCTGGATGTGAATATGTGGTGTAAGGAAAAAACGTACAGGAATCTTTTCGAATGTAAGCCAATTTGACAAAACCCTGGCATTTTAACAAGGGTGGGGAGACTTTTGAGAACCACTGTATTTCACATCTCAATAAAGCGTTTAGGTTACATTTCAAAACAACTGTATTTAATAGTCACAAGGTCTCACTAGAAAAAAGGAACTAAATGTTGCCAGTAGACTCAAGTATGCAGTCTCTCCGGTTCATCCTGTACCAGAATAAGTACGGGTAAAGCTAAAAGCTTAAAAGTACTGCAAACGTCTTCCCTCCTCTGAATGTACAAACTATCCACACTGCAGCTCTGCAAGTGCACCATTAGAAACAAGCACGAAGGGGATGATCTAGTCTGTGAAGTTTACTATGTTAAAGCAGCTGCTGAAAAATCAGAAGCAACAACCGCTCAGGTGAAAAAAACATTACAACTATGTAAACACAAGCTGTTTCTCAAAGATGTTAAACCTTTTGACAACAGACCTGACCATCCTGTTAAAATCTGTTTAATCTCATTCCTATATTAAGATTATCCTTACCCACACATGCAGCATGCATTGAAACTGCTCTGGTTCAAGCTGCCCCTAGGTAGAGAGGGACCTTTCATTTTAACCTCATTAAACATTGATGCCCTGTAATAATACAGATCAGAGGATCAATTTGTGTCACCACTCACTATTAACAGTTAGAACTGTTCTTTGTTGTTTATTTGGGATATATAAGCAAATATGAGCTAAGAAAAATGTAAATCATAAATTAAGCCTCTGATTTTATTCCACTGGTCTGTTTGCCTGCTTTCCCTCATTCCCACGTCTCTCTCCGTTAGCCCGGTTGCATAGCTCCACTACAGGTTAACATTTTAAGGCTAATTAAAACTCCTAGCAGTGAGGGAAAAGCATATCTTCCCTTGTGATTAGTAAGTAAAATCTGCATGTTAATTAGATAAGTGAGCGATGTTATGCACACAGCTGGTCAGAATACAACAGAAAAATAACTTTTGCAAGATATTGTAAATTAGACTGCTTAGTGTTATTCCTTTAACCCGTTTTAACCTTGTTGCTCCATGTTCATTTATTTTTTATTTAGAGCATTTATGCGTGCAGTACTGTCTAACGAAGCATAATATTATCGTGTTCAAAAGTTTATCTTGTATTTGTATGCCAGCAGCAGATCTGGTGGGATGCAAGAAAAGATATTGTGGATTTACACTGACATCATGTGGAAGGAAGTGCAATTTTTTTTAGGAAGTCACTTTTTTAGAAAGGACTAGACAAAAATTTAGTTATCAAAGATATTAACATGATATAACAGGGGGATGTACACAATACTTGAAACGAGGGTCAACTACAATGTCTGTGCGCACAAATATTACGTATGCTTTATCAATTGAACTAACTAACAAAATGCATAATAATATAAACTCTGAGAGGTGTTTAAACAGAAAGGAATTGCTTTTCCTCCCCCTTCGCAGTAACATCTGTCTCCGTATCTTTCCATTATTCACACAGTGTTGCTCCTTCCTGCAGGTTTGCCTTGGAGGTCACGCTGCTCGTGTAAAACTTTTAATCGCCAGCAGCTGCCAACCGTGATGGGCTGCAAACCATCCGATGTTGGGCAAGGCATGAGATGCTCTGTTGGGGGTTCAACAACAAGCCAGTGGGAGTGCAACTGACAACTTGCCTAATAAAAAACTGCTTGATTCAAGGAGCTGAAAGAAAAATAAACACCAGGGAATTCGGATCAAATACGCAGACAGTCTTTGAGTTAAAGTTTAATTATTTTCTGTTGTAGGTACTCCTTTAAAGGTTTCTCCTTGTGCAGAAGAAGATAAACACCACTTTAGAATGATTTATACTCATTCTGAATAGAAATAAGGGTTCTAAAGTAGTCTGAACACAATATAAACACTATTACACAGCATGGTAGAGTAACATTTAGCCCTGTTACACAACAGTATTCTTATCTTACAAGGTTGGTACTTAAATTTAACATCATTACATTCTCAAGGTGGATCATCAGCTTGCAGATAAAGTTATGTATGGATTCATCTCAAACAGCTCTTGTCTCTCTCAAATTGAACCAAGCAAAAATGTGTGGTGGTAAAAGTTATTGGCACATTTTTATGATGGTTATGTAAGTTCATAGAAAGCAAAAGGGGCAGCAAAATAGCCCACTGTTAGTCCATGAACTGACTGTCTTTGTCTTTAACTTGTTCCTAATAAAGTAATACGCTTTGTACTTGCTGTTAAAACAATACCAATGGCATAATCTTCAGTGAAAGATTGAGATACGGTTCTGACAGTAACATACTTGTGTTTTCAATCATAAGCAAGCCAAAACTCGGCTAACTTTCTTCCTTCATTAATCTTTTAAAGGGTAATGGTTAACAAGTATTACTCCCGTTTACCTACTTCCTGTAGCAATGAGCTTATTTTTGTCTTCTGCTTCGAAATCTTGTTCCCCATCATTTAACCTTTAAATATTTCATCTTGTGCAAACCTAAGGATTTGCTGCATCTACAACTAGCTTTCAGTCTGGGCAAGATCAGTAATCCTTTCTCATCAGGGTTCCCCTTGTTGAAAATGGCTCCTCTTATGAATTTCATTTAGGATAACGTCACTGTTGGAACTCTTTGATATTCCACTGTCCACATCCACCGAGGCTGATAAGAGGCAAACAAATATGAGAAAAATTGAGCTGGAATGTAGGTTTTGCACACACAGTATGATACAACGGGCTGCAACACCTACTGCTGCTGTTGGAGTGATTGGTGACTACAGGGGAGTTGCGGTTGCTGTATTGCTTAGCTGAATTGGTACATCCGGCCACTGACATTTTCCTGTTGTTATGGGTCGCCGTCTGACTCCATTCTGTAAGGAAAAAAATGTTGGATGCAAATTTAGCTTTCTGTGTGATTGAGCTTCCAGTGATAGCTAGTAGAGCTTTGCACTAGCTTTTTGGGTAGGCCAAAACAGGTAATAGCTGAAGTAGCCGTTACGCATTTTCTTGCTAATAAGGTGCTGAACCCAAGCATATTCATAGGAAGTTGAAGAGTGGTAGGATTTAGATAAACTTAAAGTTGCTATCAAAGCAACTTAGGCTTCTGTTACAACAAAACCAGAGGCTAATCTACTCCATGGAATGCTGGATTTAGACAGCAATTTATCCAAAAGGAGCCCCACCACAGTAAAACATTTTCATTTTCTGAGACAAAAATTTTGAGTTTGATTATCTGTAAGCCATATTCGTCAAACTTACAAGGATAAAAGATTGAATAATTTATTTTATATCTATTGAATGTGTATATATATATTTCTATGAATTATGAAATACGTATATGTATATTTTTCACAATATTGTCACTTTGTGATATGTTCCTGTAAGAAACTGATTTGACTTACATACGTTAAATGTAGACATGTAGAGATAAGCTAGTGCAACTGATTTCTCAGTTGGATCTGTGTGAGACTTTTACCAGGTTTTTAGGCTAGATACTGTTGGACAAATTAAGAACTATCCAATTGCAATTTAAACTATGTTTTAATGATGTCTGATGTAAAATCTCTAGGAATGTGTTACTCTGAAAACCTGGTATGTTTATGTTCTGTGTTTAATCTTGGCATTGTTGTTCCTTCGTCAGGATGACCCACCTGAGTTCTCAGGCAATCGCATATTTCCACAACACAGAAAGGTTCTCCACATTCTGCGAACCTTATCCTTTACCGCACAGTGGAAAATGAAAACAAACAAACCTAAACAAGAGATTTTGATCAGTTAGAAATTCGCTTGTTTTAGTTTCCAAAAATATACTATAATTTATTCTGACATTGTTTTATATTTAGAAGCAGAATACAACATATCTGACCAGCTCTCACCTAGCATAGAGTTGAATATTGTAAAGAGGTATATAAAAGTGAGTCTTGCTTCCCCCCAGGGGAACAGAGCAAAGCCCCAGGTGAGGCCAAGCAGCACGACAAGTCCGATGATGCTTCTCACATCAGTCATCGCACTCCTGTTATGGGACTGGTTGTGAGGGTTCTGCTTCTTGATCCGAGACAGCTGGACTATAACGACGATGAAGACCACGAGGCATGAGGCAAAAATCAGGAGGAAGTAGGCAACCACAGCCACATAAAAGGCAATATCATTACGCAGCCAGCAGCTACAGGAGGAAACACAAAAATATACTGAATGTAGATTCAAAAACACAATCAGTTGTGATGGTATTATTCCAAATAAAACTTCTTCACAAGGGCCACAGGCATTTTGGTAACAAGTGATGATGAAAAAAATTATTTTCCATTATTAAAAAGAAGTTGTCAAAAATCTTACAAATTTTCATTTTTTCCATATTGAACCAAACCATAGTTGTTGTGGTCCACTGCTACGGTAATTACCACCACAACAAGAGGAATACCTGGCAGTGATTAAGCAAACATGGTTGTCAATCAAATTGTTAGGAAAAAAAAACAAAAAACTTTTGGAGCCCACTTTAGACGTTTCTTACCCCAGCCCATCAGGGCAAACTTCAGCATGTATTTGCTCAGGTAGGGTGTGAATACTCGCACAATGCTCAGGTACATGTGCAGAGCCTCGAGCCCTGCCCACGTAAATGACGTCAGCAGAAAGTAGTGCAGGAAAAAGGCAGTGCTGATGCACAGATTGACATTTTCGGACGAAGCCAGCCATCCATCTACCAGAAAGACCAGGTTCAGAAGAAGGAGGGATAAACAGAGATGGACCAGGATCTTAGCTGGAATATCTCGCAGCAGTTTTCTGCAAAGAAATACTCATCAGCACCTTATACAGAAAGAAGTAATAGATAACGGTATTTGTCAGAGTGTTTGAAATGTTATGCAAATTGTGTTCTTACTCAAATAAGATATATGTTATGAGGGTGAAGGCTAGAAAAACAGCAGAAACTCCACAACCAATGTAGGTGATGTAAGTCAAAATCATTGCTTGCTTAGAGTCAGTTACTCCACTTCTTGACAGATCCTGTTTTTCAGCACAAACAGACACAACCAACATAAATACCCAAAAACAACCAGCTGTTATATTAAGCTACTCCAGGTAGTGAAATGTGTGTTGAAATACCAGCAGTACTGCAAAGGAGGTAAGATGATTGCAGCTGCAGGTTGTGTATTCATGTGTGGCGTTGATAACAGAGCAGCCGATGTCATCCCAGCCTCCTGTATTATCTAAAGACAAGAAAATGGCACATATTGAATTATTGCCAGTCTTCTAAGGCTTTAAAAAACTCCACATGCTTGTACTCACTTTGCTTAGTAAAATTCCAGAAGACACAGGATGGGATGTAATGCTACAAAACAGGAAAAAACAGAGAGGGATGTTAAAAATTCTAAAAAGTATATGTATAATAAGATTTGTAGGAATAATTTTTTTTTTCTAAAGCAAGGTAAAGCTGTTGTAAAGAATATGTTTTATTGTGACGTTACATTAATAGAAATTCCCCCTGGCAAGAAGCCTGCTCTACTATGGATAAAATCTGTCATGCAGGGATAAAGTACCTTATGGAGCCACTTTAGCAATCAGACATGGTTGAGGTAGAAAACCAATTAATCTATCCAGTATTATTTTTTCTTGTACTCACTTGTGTTAAATTCTTGTTTGCGATCTTAATGGTGATGTTCTCCTTCAGATTGGTGATGGACAGATTAGCCACACTGGATCCTAGAACAGCGCTCACAGCTGTTTGATTGTCTAAAGTAGAATCCTGCAAGAGTCACAAACTTTAGATGGATGTTTAAAAAACCCTTTTTATCAGAAGAATCTGTGAGCATGGTTTTACTGCTTAAATTGGGTGGAAAAAAATATTTTGAAATCGTTAACATTTCTTCAATCTTTTAATGATCCTAAATAGTTTTTTATGTTGGAGCTTCAACCTTTCACTCTAGAACACCGTCATAGCTGAATCTTTCAATACTCCAGATCCCACTGCTATTTTTCTAACACACAGGGAAACCATCTTAGCTTTACCACGCAAATAGTTGAAAATACTGAACACTGAAAATCAACTTGACACACTGTGGTGGGAGCATCATGCTATAGAAACCTTTTACTGTGCATCTCCAAAACCTTGATATTACATCAAATGAAAAGAACCATGTGTAAAATGTAAATATTACACCAAAATTTTCAATTTTCATATTTTTTCAAAGATGGAAAGTAGTAATTTAAGGTAAAACAATGGGAAACGGGCAAATATTTATGAACAATGAAGGCAAAATATAAAACAGTGAGCCTATCAGCAGAGCCCTACCTTAAAGAGGGAATTATCTTTGTAAAAAGTGAATTGGACTCTGCTGGCCTGCTGTTTCTCTTCAGGGCTAAGACCAGCTGTAAGGGAGGAAGGCAAGTCCACTGAGGCCAATGTGGAAGCTGGCATTTTGAACAATGACCCATTGACATTACGGAGCTGGAGAAAAAGAGCAAAAGCAGAATACAACAATTACCTAATGTATAATACATAAAGTTCCAAACTGGTTAATTCAGCCATGAAATACAAATTCCATTATTTGCTATGGAATAAATTTGGCCATCAGCTTAGAGATGTAAGAATTTTTCCAAAACCAGACTAACCAAAGTCTCATAACTTCACAATAAAATAAGACAATAAAGTGACTAATATCTCTACTGGATTTTCTTTATCTCTGCCTTTGTATAGCTCTACTGCTTAAGCTTAATTCACAATCAAGAAACTGGTCTTAACTCATCTTAACTGTTCTAGGTACATTGCTTCTGACTGCTGTTGTGTGGTTATTGGTTCAACTTGATTAAATTAGCAACAAGAAACAGTTGAAATCACACAACAAATACCGGGAGGGTTATTTTAAAATTATATATACCGTGTATCATCCTGTTTCCTATAGCTTAAATTTAGTGTGCAAACAAATGTACCCCATTTTTTAAGCTATGTGCTGCTGTTTTTCCCAGTTATCATTCCATTATGTACCTGTAGGCTAACCATTTAATTTACACTTACAGTTGCAATGCTGGTTACAAAAATGCATTTTTGCAGGGTTAACTAGGAATGGCTTTACATCACAAAGGTACATTTCTTATCAAAAGCAATCTTGTCAAAATGCCCAATAACCAACATTAAAATCTCCAAACTTACCTTAATATTAGCTATAATGTTTGTGAATATTGGGAATAATGAGAATTTGCAGGTAATAAATGGAGATTAGGTTTGGAACATATTTATACCATGATTTGTAGACAAGCTGTCATATTAAAATTGGATATCAAACCACATTCTGTGTTGGGTTACCTCAATCTTATCAGTGTAAAAAAAATCAACAGAGGTTTCCGAAAAGTTGGTCCCATCCACTGTCCGTACTTCCAGAACAAGTGAAGGTGAGGAAAGGATCCCTCTGTCACCCGTGACTGCTAGCTTCAGACCAAGAGTATCCACTATCTTAATCAGCCTGTCAATGACATAGAATAAATATACGATACAAAGAATACCAAAATGTGAAGCTGCATGTTGATAGTTGTGGGGTATATCAGTCAAACCTATTTGTTGATCCCGAAATAACCTCTGGGTCAGCATTTATGAGGTTGGTTACAATATCAATGAGTATTTTTCCCTCTGATTGAGAGACAGATGGACCATCCACAAATTTCTCGATGAACGCCACCAAGGCAGAAACCTAAAACGCTTAATAAATTACAAAACTATCCACATAGAGTTAACAAGACCAAAATTTTCAGTTTGGTAGTTGTTTCACCTCCGAGGAGTTCAGGTTAGACACATCTTGTGTTTCATTCCGTTTTTTCTTTAGCAGTTCTTCCATACTGTTTGTAGTTGTATTTGGCTTTAGCTTGGTAGTCAAAGTAGTTCCAGTACCTCAAAAATAGTAAATCAACCAATTATTTTATTATTAATGATTTTCTCCTAGTTCCAGTAAACTATGTTTTCTTTAATAATAACAAAAATTGAA
Organism: Orestias chungarensis; assembly: GCA_032876305.1. Taxonomy (NCBI): domain Eukaryota; kingdom Metazoa; phylum Chordata; class Actinopteri; order Cyprinodontiformes; family Cyprinodontidae; genus Orestias; species Orestias chungarensis. The sequence goes on along the minus strand of JAVLVB010000669.1, from coordinate 1,364,379 downwards.
AAACTATAGATTTACTCACTGATCACTGCGCTCACTGTGGTTTTGGTCAATAGGAGAGTTGTTGTCTCAGTAGTTGATGACACTTTAGCAATAGCTGCAGTTTTGTTTGTTAAATCATGTGCAATAGTAGCTGTAGCTGCAGTTGCAGCAGTGACAGGGGAGATATTAGGTGCCGTTGGGTTAGTCCCTTGAACTGTGTTGACAGGTGTGGTTAATCTACTGTCATTTTTGTAAACAGTTGTCATGTGTGTCACACTAACTGTCGTTTGGTGGTCAGTTGAGTTAATAAATGCGGCTTCTGTTGGTTTTATGCTGTCTGCAGCTGAAGTTCTATTTTCTGTAATTGGGTTTGAGTGTGAAGTTCTGCTTACTTCTGTAGCAGCTGTTGTCAGGATATTGTTTTGGGTTGAGGCATTGTAAAATGTTGCATGGTTATTGCTGCGTGTTATAGTGTTATAAAGTGTGTTATTATTGCTAGGTGTTGTAGTATGGTAGACCAATGTATGATTGTCAGTTATGGCTGTAGCTTTGTAAGGTGTTGCGTGATTGTTACTGGGTGTTGTAGCATTGTCGGGTGTTGTATGATTGTTGCTGGTTGTTGTAAAATTGTGGATTGTTGTTTTAATATTGCGGGTTGTGGCATTGTGGATTGTTGCATGATTGTCGCTGGGTGTAATGGCATTAAAAACTGTTGTGTTATAGTTGCTGGGTATTGTGGTATTGTACAGTGCTTTTTCATTGTTGCTAGGTTTTGTGCTGTCAGTAACGGAAGTGCTACTTTCTTTAGTTGAGTTCCGGCGTGTAGTTATGCTTACTTCTGTTGCAGCTGCTGCATATGTTGTGTTTTTGTTGACAGTGGTAGTGTTCTCCTTTAGTTCTATGGTCGGTGCAATAGTTATGTTGACTTCACCTGTTGCATGTTGAACAGATTTTGTCAATGTTGTGTAATTGATGAAGGACCTGGTTGTGTAAAAAGTGTTGGAACCATCAAGTGTAGTTGTATTGTTTACTGCTACAACATTGTTAGTTGTGCTATTGTTATTAAGTAATACAGTGTTGGAAATTGTTGTAAAATTATGACTTACTGTATTGTTGGTGATTGTTGTAATATTCTGACCTGATGGGGGATTGTTGCTTGATGTTAATGGTTTGTGTACTGTTGTCAAAGTGATGCTAGCTTTAGTAGCACTGTAGAATGTATGATTGTTCCTAGATGTAAAATTGTGTTCTGCAGTATAACGGCTGCTAGGTGTTGTGGTATTGTTTTTTGTTTTCTGCTGTACTGTTTGGTAACTTGGTGTTGCTGCATTAGAGACTGAACTAAAATTGTTGGTAGGTATTGTAGCATTGTGGATTTTTGTCAGGATATTGTTCTGGGTGGTGGCATTGTAAACTGTTGCATGTTTTTGGGGGGTTGTTATAGTGTTAGAAAGTGTTTTATCATTGCTTGGTGTTGTTGTTTTATGGTAGACTGATGTATGATTGTCAGTTAGAGTTGCAGCTTTGTTGGGGGTTATGTGACTGTTGCTGAGTGTTGTAGAATTATGGATTGTTGCCTGAATATTGTTGTGGTTTGTGTCATTGTAGACTGTTGTATGATTGTCGCTGTTTGTAATGGCATTAAAAACTGTTGTATTATAGTTCCTGGATGTTTTGGTACTGTACAATGTTGGTTCATTGTTGCTAGGTTTTGTGTTATCAGCAAGTGTTCTGTTATTATTGCTAGGTGCTGTGGGATTGTAGACTAATGTGTGATTGTCAGTTAGTGCTGTAGCTTTGTAGGGTGTTGTGTGATTGTTACTGGGTGTTGTATCATTGTAAAATGTTGTTTTAGTGTTGTTGTGGTTTGTGGCATTGTATGATGTGGTAGAAATGTAGCTAAGTGTTGTGTGATTGTGGTTAGGTGCTGTAGTATTGTAGACCTTTACATACTTGTTGCTATGTGTTGTAGTGTTGTATATGTTTGTGTGAGTGTAGGTGTGTATTGCAGCTTGCTTGACTGTTTTGTCGTTGTTGCTTGATGTTGGAGCACTGTGTCTAGACACATTGTTGGTGACTGTCGTTCCATTGTAAGTCGTTATATGTCTGTTGTGAGGTGTTGTTTCTTTGTAAAATGGATTGTTTGTGTTGCTGGTAGCTGCATAATTTTCTGACATCTGAGCCTTGTCATGTGTCATAGCACTGACAGCAGTTGTCTGACTGATAGTGAGTGTTGTGGATGGTGTTTTGTAGCTTAAAACATTTGCAAGTAAGTTGTTCACTTCTTTAGTTACATTCTGCAGCTTTGTGTAAATACTCCCATGAGCTGTTACATGCTGTGTGTTTGTATAAGTTGGAGGATTTGCATTACTTGTAGTTGCTACAATGTTGGTTTTGGTACTCTGATTGTTTTCTGTAGTTACATTGTCTTTTTTTGTTTCCCTGACAGTTAATATATTGGGAGTAGTTATTTTGTACGGAAAAATATCATTTGAGGAATGTCTAACTGTAGTTACACTATCATTTTTTGCTTTACTATATTCGAAGGCGCCAGCTGCAGTTATATTAAACACAACTAAGGGAATGGTAAAGGGTCTAATGGTATTTGTGTCATTTATTTGGGTTTTATTACATGTAAGGACACCCAAAGGTCTAACTGTAGATAAATTGAAATCTTTTGTTTCGCTTGAAGTAGAGACACTAGCTGTAGGAAACACTTTTTTGTCATTGGTTGACATTATGGCGTTGACTGTAGCATTCTTTGCTTTTGTGATGCTGTGGATTGTTAAGTTGTTTGGGGGTATTAAACTTGGATTTTGAGACCAGGTCATTTGTTTCTGCTCAGAATTAGAAATATATATATGAGTCACTGAGGTTGGTGATGTGAGACTGTTGGTTTGGGTATTGGGCTGACTGGTACTTTTTGTTTGAGGCTCTGGTGGGCAACTGTCTGCCAGGAGAACAGCAAGTGTCTGATTGGCTTCACTTTGAGTAGAAAAAAATAACAGAAACATAATGACCAAAAAGCAATGTAGTTTAAAAAATATTTATGTATTTCATCAGCTAGTTTTGCACATTTCAATAAATATGAAATTAGCAATATGCAGTAGGACTGTAAAAAAAATCTAGTGTACCTAAAATTTATTTCCTAATTCTGTTAGCTGGATTTACTGTTACATTCTCAGCAGCATCTTGAATAGATTATAAATGTGTAAAATTAGGTATTAAATTTATAAATTAAAAAATGATTTCTGTTTCAGGTGGATATAGAAAAAAATACATATATACAGCATGCCACTTATACACAATAACTGGACACAATGTCTAATTCTGCTCACTAACCATCCACAATAGGTGGTATACTGTATCTAAATGGCAAAGGAATAAAATTTGTGATTTTCAATAGCTTTTATCTATATTTTTGTGTAAATTCATACCATTCGAGAAGAAGGGGGTCAGGTTGACAAACATCAGAAATTTTCAAGTCAAGTTTATTCCACGTCAGGTTGGATGCCAACAAGGTAGGGCCAGACAAAGCAGAAGCACCACCACACACCACTGAGGCAGAGGCGGAGAGTACCATCAGTAACAGTATTACTATATATATATATATATATATATATATATATATATATATATATATATATATATATATATATATATATATATATATATATATATAAGAGAGAGAGAGAGAGAGAGAGAGAGAGAGAGAGAGAGAGAGACGTAAAATGTGTTTTATATAGTTGGTTACGAGTTATACTAACCCATTTGAGAAAGTGAGCTGTCGGTTGTAATAAATTTGTCCTTTTCAATTATGAGTTGCGCTAGTTTACTGAGGGAGCAACCATTGATGGATTTGGACATCTCCAGTACCACCATGCAACTGTACAACCTGCGTATGAGGAAGTGAAGTTATATTTACTGAGGGAGAGAACATATTTCACTTTAAAAATATTATCAATGTTTTTTTTTTTTATTAGTCTGATATAATATTCTTAATCCTTATTTATCCATTACCTGTAAGCTAAAAATCCTCATAATGAATAAAAACTAATTCTTAAAAAACACCTGTCTGCGTAAATAATCTATCTAATTTGATTCATTTACTAAACCGAATTGCTAAAATAAATTAACATTCCAATAATATTCAAACTTGGTGAGGATGCCTTAAAAGCAATTAATATCCGAGCTGCAAGCAGGCATAATCCCAAAGACAAAAAAAAAAACAATTTACCTCTGTTTGTTTTCCCCATAACATTCCAGATGTGTGCGCTGGATGTAATAAAAGAAAAATAGGTTGTTTGATATTTTCCAAATTCATAGCTAAAAAAAAGTCATTTAAGGTTATGAGCAGTAGATTTTACCTTGTAGTTGGTGATAATGTCTCGAAACTCTTTGCACCTGAAAAAAAAAAAGTGGTTTGCATACACATTGCATATTTAATCTTAATGCACATAGAATAAACATATAACAATTCCTTACATTTTTCTTTAGATAAACAGAAATAGTGGTGGAAATATGGTGCACGAATGTGGTCACTTACTGTGAATTCGACTGGCACAATGAGTTGACATTAGAGATTAATAACTGTCAAAGAAGATTAAAAAGTATCTTTAGGGATTACATTTAGGGATTATTTCATAAAATGTCTGGTTAAAGTAAAATTAGATTTACTCACCAGGTTTTTTAGGAGGTTAATTGTTATATTATTACTTGTGATGTTAATTTTAAAAGCGTAGAGTTGGCCTAAGAACAGGGAGAGGGATTGATTATGATCTCAAATACAGTTCTATCAAAAATAAAAAGCATGAGAACAAACACTGAATACTGAACAAACTAAAATGGAAACACAATCAATAAAATCAAAAACACTTTATAACAAAGGGAAATTCAAAGGTGTTGGAGTAACTCATTCAAACAAGGAGTTCTGTAACATGTCTGTTGTTGACAAGCACTGCCAACCCTCCTCGTTTCCTTTTCCTGCAACCTTTTAAATCCCAATCTGCTCTAATAGTCAGGAAACCCGCCAGAGAGACGTTGGATGTGATCATTTCCCAAGGTGATGGATGGCAGAGAGTGTTTGAAGTTTGTCCTTCTTTTTCCCCTCTTTCGTCCTCTTCTGCGTCTATGGGATTTCTGGCTTCAGTTGTCATATTATTCCTGCTTTGCCAATGTAAATCAGCTGCACCCTGTTGTAAACTACCTTGTTGCTATGGTTATGTTTCATATCATGCAATTTTTTCCAAGAAAAACAGGAATAAATTAAAAAAAGAAAGATTGCAATGAAAGTTGAGCTACTCCAATGTGCTGCCGCCTTGAGCGGCGCAATTCTAGACTCTGATTTTAACAGTCCTACAGCCTTAATGTATTATCTATGTGACAAAGCAAAATTAACTATTTTGTGTTGTCTTACTTTCAGTCTTACAAACAGTGGAGCAGTTGCAGAAGTGACGGCCTGAGCATCGGATGCAGAAGAACATGAGGAGAAACATTAGAGGCAACAGTTTACTTGTTCTGTGATCATTGTCAAATTGCAGGATACATACGGTTGCAGGAGTTTGTTGTCTCTTCTGGAACTGCCTTAAAGTTCATATCAAGGACAGAGCTGATGGAGAATAATATTGAATTAAGTGTTCAGATGTGCATTGAACAAAGAGTGAAATCTGGTTCGCATGCTCACCATGTGACGTTCGTGGTCATGCTGGATTGGCAGATTTCATCCAGGGGAGATGTTGACATGCACCTCACAAAGCCACCACTAGAGTGAAACGCATCCTTACAAATATTTCTACCTGATGTGGCAGGAAAAAAAAGCAAGAAGAGTTGAATGTTCGCCTTTCCTGGATTTTAGCTTTTATCCATATATGTGCATTATATTTCTGGAGCTGTTTTGTATTAACATGCAGGTGGATCATAATTTTAAGTTGAAATGCATACATCATGCAATAAGATTAATAAACTGAAGCTTTGTGACAATTTTGATGTCTTAGGAAAGACCTTCTGTCCTGTTCTGAAATATAGGAAGAAGTTGGAAAAAGATAAGAAAATATTGTACTATTATTCTCTTCATTATCTACATCTAGCATGAATTGTTCAGTAAACATTTAGTTCCACCCTCGCACATGTAGAAAAACACACCAAACTGAAAAAAAACACACCATCTGCAAAACCGTCTCTTTGGGTTTTGGTGACAATGTCGACCATTTGCAAACATATTTACCAACTCTCTCAACATTCCCTGTGATATTGGCTTGCAGTGGTCCTCCGTGATCCTGCAGTGCAGCCTCTGCAGCCCTCTGCAGTTCACACACTGAGACAGGATGCTGAAGTAATAGCACCACATTGCAAGATCTATGGCTGCAAATAAAAGGTATTTAAACAATTAGGGGTAAATACATGCTGGCTGATCAGACAGCGATGTTGAGTTAGCATTACCTTTCAGTGGCAGTAATATTTGGTCTGCAGGACACTTCCTCCACCTGTAATCACATCACTTTTTTTAATTTACTGATGCAACATTAGTGCTGAAATTTGTTGCTATGTTTGTGGAGACGCCTGACCTGAAGTTTTCCAACAGTACAAAGCTCGATGAAGAAGTTGTTGCTGCTGCCGTTACAATGAAACGCTGCTGACACCTAAGTGAAAGATGGCGAGACAGCAGCAGACAAACGCAGATGCAGTGTAATGACAATGTGACACATTCAATTCAGGCTGCCGGTTTCTGCCAGCAGCTGGAAATAATGTAATAAACAATAAGTGTAACGGACAATCCAGGAAGTTTTATGGTAGTTGCATGACTAAAATACATTTTATTAGACATGTATTGAAGCTGTTTTACAGCTAGAGGCAAATCATTATGGTAAAAAAAGGAGAAGTGTGGAAAAATGTCTGGTACACTGCAGTGGTCCAGGTTTGTTCCTTATTGCTGCTCAAATACGGAGGAAATGTTATTATTTGGGAAAGTCTGTATTCTTTATTAAATAAACAAAAAGAATCTGAGCCCTGCAGGGCTTTGTTTTAGTGGAGAATGCTGCACAAAATTGCCTTTTTGGCATTTTGAGGTCCACATTTGCAAATTTTGTCTGAAACCTCCTGTGGCCAGTGAATTTGGCGCGCGGTCAGGGGATGAGCAGATTATTCTTCCCGATAGGAATCTAAAAGGACGCAGCGTCACCATGGTGTTTTTTTTTCAAAAGATAATGTTTAAAAGCTTTCACGTTTGTGCCGAAGTGAGAAAAGACTTTTTGACACTGCAATAAACTTTTACATTTAAATGTCTCTCAACAAATACTTTAAGCATTTTGTTGTTAATTATTGGCCAACTATTATGAACAAATCTAACTAATGGTGATTTATTCCAAATTTTCTTTAAAATGTGAATAGGCAAAAACATGTTTCCTAAAGAGGCAAATATTATTAAAATGATAATTTTTTACTATTAAAGCAATATTTCCTAGCTTTTTGAGGTTGTGCTTTATAAAGAGGTTGTGAGCATTCAATATCATCATATTCAACATGTTAACTGAGTAAGTTAGACCCATGGGGGAAAAAAAAATCAGTAATTGTTAATGCATAGCTACAGCTACAATCAGATGTCAGATTAAATGTAAAAAATAAAAACACTAAATTTAAAAACGAAAAAGAAAACTATAAGCGAGTATCAAACAACCTGAAAATCTAATTAAGGATGGCCGGATACAACTTTTTTGGGTGAGCCAAACACAGAATCATAACTGAAAAGCAGGCACAGCGCAGTAGATTTTTGGAGACGCCGTCTGCTCACCAGTGGCTCCGGGCTACACAGCAATGCTAAGTTGTCGGGTCATTTTAAACTGCCTTCAAGCACATGGCGGAGAAGTATTATGCTGCTGCTACATGACGATTTGCCTCCAGTGAGAATGGTTAGTGGGAATGTGACATTCCCCGTAATGTACAATTCAGCATGACAGAATCTTGCATAAGAAAACCCATCAACATGTGCTAAGGGAAAGTTGTTGTCCTCACCAAATTTTCCAGCTGTTGTTCTGTAATACTGTCTTTATTAGGCTTCACACTTAGGGACATCCAGTAGTAGGCGCCTACAGACAGATACAAAAATTTGAAGCCACAAACATCCATGTTAAATAGTCCCGTCAAACAAAAGTAAGCGATTCTTACTTTTGTTGGAACATAATTGACTGATGTCACAGGTAACCTGGGGAGTTCCTGAAAGAGAAGAACATTGAAACATGTTGTTCTTTACAGAAGAAAGACGGCTAAGTTCTCCTATGACACCCCCTATAGAAATATGCCCTCATTATCCACCGAATGTAAACCAACCTGTTATTAACCCTCCAGCTGTGCTTCGTTCTGCAGACATAATAACGTGGACCTCCTGTCTATGTAGTGGTTGGGAACAACAACCATAAAAAAATATGACTGCCTATTTTAATTTGTATAATATCAATTATAGTTCAATTTACATCATGATACGCAGTGGAATTGAATAATCTTAGCATTACTATATCAGCTACCTCTTACTTGCAGCAGGCGCAAGTGAGAGGTAGTGGGATCAACAGCTGCATTGTCCAGAAATGCAGTTTGAAGATGACGCTGGCCATCTTCATACTGCATTTGTGTTTTTTTTTTCTGTTGTCAACTTCAATTGAATTCTGGTGTAAGTAACATAGACCATTAGTTAAAGCTTTCCACAATGGCTGGACAAGGTTTTGTCGCTGTTCTCCGCGTTCATTTGTTACGTTTTCTACTCTTTATAACGGAGAACCTGGCCGAACGGAGCAACGGCATTGTTTACACCCGTGAACAGCTGATCACGCTGTGTAGGCCTTTTCTGGTGCCCGGAGACAGGTCTGCGGTCCCGGAGGAGATACGGAGGAGACGCCAGGATTGCAGGTCTGGAGTTAAACGGAGGGAGAAGAGGAGACGGCCCAAACCAGCGTTGCCGCCGATTATTTTGGGAAACGTGAGGTCTTTGGGGAATAAGATGGACGAACTCACGGCGCTGGTGAGGACCCAGAAGGAGTACAGGGAGTGCAGCATCTTCTGCTTCACGGAAGCTTGGCTGCACTCACTCATTCCGGACTACAGCGTGGAGGTCCCTGGATTTTCTTTTGTGCGGGGGTACAAAGACTTTTCCAAGAGTAGGAAGAAGAAGGGTGGCAGGATTGCACTCTACGTGAGTGAGAAGTGATGCAATCCCGCTCATGTGAACGTGAAGGAATGGATCTGTACCCCGCACATTGAACTAATGGCTGTGGGAATGCGTCCGTATTATTTACCGAGGGAGTTTACGTCCGCTATTACGGTCGCCGTTTACATTCCCCCATCAGCTGATGCAACAGCAGCATGTGACGTCATCAGGTCAACCGCTGCCAAACTCCAGACACATCAACTCACCTTCATGGTCATCACAGGTGAGTTTAACCATGCCTTACTGGACAAAACTTTTAACAACTTCCAGGAGTATGTTGACTGTTTCACCAGAGAAAACAAAACACTGGATCTCCTGTATGCTAATGAAAAGGATGCATACAGTGCCACAGCCCTTCCCCCCCCTGGCAGGTCTGACCACAAAACAAAAAGAAGAGGACTTTCAGGTCTGGAGACAGAGAGGAGCAGAGGAGAGTGCAGCATGAACTCAGAGAAACACTGAGGACAAGCAGGGATAACTACAGGAGGAAGCTTGAGTCCAAACTCGAGCAGAACTGTGCAAGAGCTGTGTGGACTGGAATGAAGCACATCACTGGGATTAGGGGGAAGGACACGCAGACATCGGGGAGTTTGGACAGAGCAAACGAGTTTAAGCTGTTTTTCAACAGGTTTAGCTCACCTCCTGCCACCCCGCCGTCACCCCCATCGCCCAGAAAATTCACACCACCCCAAGTTGATCCCCCCCTCTCCCTTCTCCTCCCCCCTCACCCCCACCCCACTTTTTTCACTACAGACAACAACACCAACCCCCAGCTAAGGGTGACTATGGGTCAGGTTAAGAGGCAGCTGGAAAAACTACACCAGGGGAAGGCTGCAGGCCCTGACGACATCACACCATGGATCCTTAAGACCTGCGCCAGCCAGCTGTTTCCTGCACTAGTACAACTCTACAATCTGAGCCTGATTCAGGAGAGAGTACCGCTGCTGTGGAAGACGTCCCACTTGGTTCCTCTCCCCAAGAAGTTGAGGCCATCTGACCCAGAGGACTACAGACCAGTCGCTCTCACATCTCATATGATCAAGGTCATGGAGAGACTGGTCCTGGCCCAGCTGAGGCCTCAGGTGAGGACGTTTCTAGACCCCCTACAATTTGCCTACCAGCCCCATTTAGGAGTTGATGATGCAGTAATCTTCCTGCTGCAATGAGCCCATGTGCACCTGGATGGTGGAGGAGACACTGTGAGAATCACATTCTTTGATTTCTCGAGTGCCTTCAATACCATCCAGCCCCTGCTACTGGGTGAGAAGCTGTGGAGGATGGGTGTCCAAGACTCGGTGATCTCTTGACAGGCAGGCCACAGGTCGTCCGTCTGGGCAGTTTCCTGTCTGATGTGAGAACTGTGCTCTCTCCCTTCCTCTGCACCTTGTGCACAACTGATTTCCGGTACAACTCTGAGTCATGCCACCTACAGAAGTTTTCTGATGACTCAGCTGTTGTCGGGTGTATATGAAATGGAGAGGAGGGGGAGTACAGGACACTGTTTAACAACTTCGTGGAGTGGTCTGAGTAAAATCACCTGAGGCTCAACATAAGTAAGACCAGAGAGATGGTGATTAACTTCAGGAGGAAGAGGACGCCTTCACAGCCACTGAGGATCAAGGGGGAGGTGGTGGAGGAGGAGGTGGAGGACTATAAATACCTGGGAGTGGCGATCGGCAACAGACTTGACTGGGCATCCAAGACTGACGCTATGAGACCTTTTATCTGAGTGTTGTTGCCGGTGCCATTTGCTTTGCTGCTGTGTGTTGGGGAAGCAGCATAAGAGCCAGCGACTCGAACAGACTGAACAGAATCATCAGGAAAGCTGGCTCTGTACTAGAACTTAAACTAGAGTCCCTGGAAACTGTGGTGGAGAAGAGGACACAGAAGAAGCAATTGTCTATCATGGACAACAAGGAGCGCCCTCTCCACCACACAGTGGACAGACAGCGGAGCACCTTCTCACATAGACTGCTTCACCTCCGCTGTCGAAGGGACAGATACAGGAAATCTTTCCTGCCACATGCCATCTCACTGTACAATAAAACATAATTCATTGTTTGGCACAAATTTCATCAGTTCAACTTTGCACAACTGCATCTGTTGCACATTTGCTGTACATATAATTTAAAGCATTTTTACATTTTGGAGCATTTTTTACTTATTTTTTATTTAGATTACTACTCCTTGTTTGTATGCTGCAACTGCAAAGTAATTTCCCTGCGGGGATGAATAAAGTACTTCTATTCTATTCTATTTTATTCTTTTCTAATAGAGTCTTCCTGAGCTATCAAGAAGGCCAGCTCCATTCTAAGATGCTTGTTGGACACATTAGAGGTGTTGGTAGAGAGAAGGTCTGCGTCGCAACATGACATCAGTGTTGGACAAAATCTCCCACCCAATGCATGAAGCTGTAGCTAAACTGGAGAGCTACAGTGACAGACTGCTGCATCCTAAATGCACAAAGGAGGGTGTTGAGAAAGTCTCCCAGACTTCTCACCGAGTTCAGATCTGCAAGTATTTAGAGAATTAATAAAGACACCCAACGCTGACATATGTTTACCTGTTGCAAGAGGGAGACCTGACAGACAGACCCCTGTCGTATATCCTCAGGTCTGAGGTCTCCGCTCCGCTCTGGGTTCTTTTATTCACAAAAAGGCGGTAACAAAA
>JAVLVB010000669.1:1323199-1352437 GCA_032876305.1 Orestias chungarensis | reverse complement strand
AGAAAAAGTAACACTTAGCCATCTGCTTTCCCGTTATCTAACTGACAATTTTATGGCTTGGGACAGATGAATAGTCCCCCTCCATCATCCTCTGTCCCAGCTCTGGAAGATACAGGAATGTTTATCCTGCAACACTTGTCAGCACACACATGGTTATCTTTGTCAGCACACACAGACACTCTTCACTGCTTTTTACATACCACATGAACATATTTATTCAACAAGGGTCATTGCATATCCGTCCTCCAGGCTTTTGTTAGTATTTTTGACCATTGCTGCTCCCAGCAAACCCATTAAGCGTCCTTTTTTTTTTTTTTTTTTGGTGACTGCAACTGTTACCAAACAAGTTTCCGACAGTGGGACAATAGAGAATATTCCATGTCTTTTATTTCTAATCTTCTATATCCGCACTTGGGGTTCCAGCTGCAACGAAAATACATCCTTGATTGGCTTAGTTTTTTGTACAGTTTATATATATATATATATATATATATATATATATATATATATATATATTTTTTTTTTTTTTTTTTAAATTTATTTATTTATTTATTCATTTTTTCTGCAAATATTTTTATGTTACATTCAACAGCAAACATCAGTTAATACTGAACTATGATGGGTGGGGGTCCACTGTAGTACATAAAAAGTTTGAGTTCTTGTTTTTGCTCTTATTTTTTAACTTGTACATCCCCATGATAGTGGCTAAGTGTCAAGATCCATGTTTTGGTTTGGTTCAGTTTGTTGTTGTTTTCACTTATATCTAGTTTTTGCTTTGTTTAGTTCACTAATAGTTGTCTTGTTTTATTATTATTATCTTTATTATTCGTTAATATTTTCTATCTGGTTGAGTTCTCTAGTTTGTTCCTCCACTCCCCTGTTCTCTATTTCCTCCTGTTTGTTTGTGTGTTCCCTCATCTGTGCGTGTTTCTCCACTCATCATCATTCACATCTGTTATTAATCATCCAATCATCTTCTCCACCTATCCAATCCTGGTTCCCCTGTATTTAAGCCGCTTTCATTCTTTCACTCAACGCTGGATCGTCTATTGTCCTCCCTAATGTCTTCGCTGCATAGTTTCCTCCCCCACATCTCCTGTAAGCCTTCTCTCTTGCTCACTGTTCTCTGAGTTCTCTGTTCTTGGCTCTTCATTTTTGTCCTCTCTCCTGGTTCTTCATTTAGTTTTCTCCCCTGGTTCCGTCCTGTGTTTCACTGTTTATTACTTTTAGCTTCTCAGTTCTGCAGTCTCCGGTTTTCCCGTGCCTATTCTCTCTCGTGTTTGTTTTGGTTTCTCATTGTGTCAGTTTATTTCCTCCCTTCCCGTATTCATTAGTTGTGTTTATTAGTGTCGTTGTGTTTGTTTATGTTAGTAATTCCCGCGTCTCGTTCGCTCATCTGCTTTGTTTACATTTTGTAGTCCGGCCTTCGCACTCTGTTTTCATTCCGCGTCTCAGTTCTGTAGTCTCCGGTTTCCCCTCTCGTTATTATTATTGTTGATATTTTGTCTGTTAGTTTATTTCCCCCTTCCCATGTTCTTTAGCTGGTTTGCTTATGTTATTTACATTTGTTGTTCCCGCGTTCCGCTTCCGTTCCCTGTTTATTTACGTCCCGCGTTGTTCCGTTTCCGCTTTGCCCTAGCTCGTGTTTATGTTCCGTTTCTTGTTTATGTCCATCTTATCATCCAAAAAATAAATTATTCTTTCATACAATTCCACCTCTGCTCGAGTCATTTAAACGTTACTTGACACTAAGAAAATTTTTAGGTTAGGCATAAACCTAATAAAAGCTGTGCACAAACTTTTAGTTGAATCCCTACCTGAATGTACCATTGAAAGCTTATTCATGTTAGCAAAATTAATGAAATTAACATTCTGGAAAAACTAATTTTTTTCTGTGAAGCATTTTTTGTTCTTTCTTTTTTTTATTCTTAGTGAATGTGTTTTCTGACCCCAATGGAGGAGTTCTACTTTCTTTATCTTGGTCTGCATTGTGGAGCAGGACGTGGACTCATTAGGCTTAATTAGTACATTGTTCTGTCTCTCATGATGAAGAAGAAGCTAAGCCAAAAGGTGAAGCTATTGATTTGTTGATTTTATCAGCATCGCCACCAAGTGTCATTGGTTAGGCATCTAAAATTTGGCAGTTATAAGCGGTTCAGTATTTTTAAAGGGGTTTTGAATATTTACAGATTTCAGCTTTTAGGGGATGGGTGTGGTCCTTAACCCCCGCAAATACATTGAATACAAAACAATAATAACAAAAAACAGAAACAATTAAGCATTGAGTCAAACTAAATAAATGTGAAAATGCAATGTAATCTTTAACTTTAGCACTAAAATCACTCAGTAATATAAAAAAACGGTCTCAGTGAAAATCTGCAACCAGTAATATATTCTTAAACCTGATTTAAAATTTACTTTAATGGAAAGACTCCAGTGTCTTATTTTGTAGGACTGGTCATAATTTAAAACTGTTTCATGCAATAAACCAAACATACCAATGGTAGAATGATATGGAGGACATTATCTGGCAGACTGAGTGTAATGTAATCAGAACAGCCTACCTGGGCTTTGTTTCTGATCATATCCAGTCCTATAGGACCACAATATTATCCATCTTTTGATGACTTATTCCATCAGTAGATGCACTACAGTCACAAAGCTAGGAAAAATCTCAAAACTTATATTTTGACTGTAATAAGAAGTTTAGTGTAATTAATGACCTACACACAAAATCTGAATTTAAATCTCCAGTTACTATGAGAAACTATAATCTCAATAGGGACTACTATTATTGCCTTAGAAAAGGCTCCAACAAGATTCGATTGAGGTGCATCGATTAAAGTTGTAGGTTGAGAGAATGTCACTACTGGTCAACAAGTTACCATTTGTAGTTAATAATAATATGGGATAACATATTCCAAAAATGATCCCCAATAAAAGGTGCAATTTAATCACTGTAGCTATGTAGGTCATGATCTATTCAGGTTAGCTTTTCCACCTCAAGTGTGCTTGTAAATATAGCCTCATTTACATTGTGTTATGTTACACCACCCATTATGTAGAGTATTAAAAAGTTGCTGCCAGCTTTTTATGTTGGCACGCATGCCTTTGTTTTCCTCTTTGTTAAACTACAGCACATATCATCTATGTCCTCTTTTAATGTTTAAATACCCTCTATGTCCATGACTGCTTTGGTCCAAATCAAAAAAGACCCCGACATACGGTCTGCAACTCAAGACTCTCTGAAGATAGCTCCAACCCAACTGGGAAGAAGAAAATTATTTCTAAGATTTTAAGCAAATTTATTTATTTTACCAGTTACTCTTAGTATTACCTCGAGGCTGAAGGTATTTCTCTTTACATCCCTCCTTAGACACACCCTGTGCCATGCCTTTAGGGACGATGCCGGACATGCAGTAACCACCCATAAATAGCTTCATCGTCCCCTTCTAGACCTAAATCGGGATTGGGTATCCGGACTGAACTGTAAGAAAAGACCACCCAGGATCAAGGGATAACCACGTGAATATTCACACAAACGGTCATCTGGGAAAGCTGTGGAATGGTGCTCCTGCCCTGAAGGGTCCAGTGGTCTTCAAAGCCATTTAATACTGCCTTGATGTCTCCATAAAAATATCCAATTACGGAAAGAGATGGAAGGAATGTAGAAAATACAGCTGTTAGTGGCTTGAAGTCGTCAAAAACAAATAACATGTCAGTGTTGACTACACACAGATTATTGTTATAGTTATGCTTATTTGTGCAAATCCTAACTAGCAGGAGATAAAAATAGATTATTAAAATAGAAAGTCCACCATTTTGCAATTGATTTCTTTGCAATGGTTCCTTTCAGGTTAAAGTTAGTAAACGGACATCATGGTGAATCAGGTTTGGCTAAAATACTGTATTTATTTCTTCATTGTTGGCTTCAGTGGCTGAAAATGCGTTCCTACAGGTAGAAGGTTGCTGGCTGAAATCTTTGGCGGGGCTACCTGCATATGTTTGGCTATTTTCCTTTGCCTAGATCCAACATCAAAAAAACACACTCAGTTGAGAAGTATAGTCCAGTATCCACTGGAAGAGGCCTGATACATATCTCCAGTAGACACTGGACAAGAGGCATTGCGCAATCACTCTCTAGGCACAAACATTTTGGCAAACAACATTATGTTGAAATATTGACGCAACATCTAACAGACATCAGCCAGGAAGTTTAAGCTGGGCTAAAATTGTGTCTCCCGGATAAACGATGACCCTATGATTACAGCCAAAGAGGTTATAACGCGGCTTTAGGTATGATAACACCCCTTCGAAAGCATAGCCCTTTCTAGTTTAAAAAACAGTAATATCAAAATCTCTGACATATTCTTTTTCTTATTATTGTTGTTAATTTTAACTGACTTAAACCAAACATTTGGTAAGACTGAACCACAGACAGTGAGCATAGAAGGTGTTTTGTGTTTTTATTCGATTTATGTAAATTAATCAGTGCTAGCTGTATCACCATCATTATCACTTTGGTTATTCTAACAGCTAGAAAGCTGCCTGTTCCAATGAGGTGATGAGGTGATTTTGGTGATGGGGTTAATGTAGGGACTTGCCCATTTGAACTATTTATGGAAAAAGCGCTACAGTGCACCCAAATAATTGGGTGGGTCTAGAGGAAACAAAATAAATATATATATATATGTGTATATATATATATTTATAATATGTAATGCTTGCCTTGCGTTTTTTTTTTTTTTTTTTCCAGATAGAGAAACTACTTTTTAACAATTAGGAAAAGGAATTTCTCTGTAACGAGGTAAAAGTAGTTCCTCTATCTAAAATATATATATATATATATATATATATTTTAACGACACCACAACGTGTCCCGTTGAACAAATGGGCTTTATTCAAAAAAAAAGAGCTGCTATGTTCGGGAGCTGCAGCTCACACTCCTAACAAGTCTCCGAACTAGCAAACCTTCCCGCTCCCACTCCCTGGTAAAAAACCCTGTTTTTCTTTCGGTTCCGGCTAAACAAAAACAGCATAGACACACGAAGGCAGACTACCTAAAACCATATGTGCAGCCGTGAGAACGATACACATAACAACATGAACCCCAAAACCAAACCATAAACACAGTCATTACACTATATATATATATATATATATATATATATATATATATATATATATATATATATTATTATTTTATGTATGTTTTCAGATAGAGAAACTACTTTTTAACAATTAGGAGAAGGAATTTCCTTAGAACAAAATTGTTTGCATAATATACTAAACATTCGTAAAAATGCAAAAGTACACGTGACATGTTGCTCAGTTAAGCTTTCGGTTTAAGCTTTTTTTAAAGTTATTTATCAGTAGATATACTGTCATGAGTTGTTTACCTTTGGATGGAGCTGCTGCTGCCAGGATAAACCAAATAACTTTAAGGAAACAAAGTCTCCATCTCCACAGCCCTTCACGGCTCATCCTCCTGGAAACATGATGACAGGCGATTTTTATCTTTTAGGTAGCTTTTACACGTGCACAGGTCCACTCCTCTTTAGCACTCAGTTACATAAACAAATTCAAATCAACAGTTTGCATAGTTGAAGTCAATTTCTAGGCAACTTCCTCTTGTAAAGCAAGGCTGATCTTCCTTTATTGCAATCAGTGGAATACAGTAACGTGAAAGATGAAGCGACTGAATGCTATCTATGCTTTTGTGCGTATGAGGGAGTTTGCCTCAGGGTAGGGAAGGAGAGGACACAGGCGCATCGGGTTACACCTCACGACATTCACACGTTTAAAAGACATGAGTTATTGTTTCGAGTGCTATTACATCTCAGTTCACACTTTAATGTGGTGGTATAATACGAATTCTAGGTATTCACTAGATAACACTTATACAACATTATCTGAAACCAAATACAAGATAGTGTATAACTGGAAAATACAGTCAAATTCTACACATACAAAGCTTTTGACGAGTCAAAACTCATCTTAAGCACATTTGCTTTGCTCTCCGTAAACCTTCACCTCACACTCACGTCTGTTACAACCTTAAACATTTTTTTCTCCTCGATTTTCCTGCTTTCAGCTTCCTCCCATCATCTCTGACCGCTTTCTTTGTCCCTGCTATGGAAATGTATCTCTGCACCATTATGCTATCCTCAGCGTGGTCTCATCTGACCGGAGCACCTTCACCTTCAACCTGTTCTGTAACTTTGTAATATTTTTTTATAATAGCTTTGTTTTTCAGTTGCCCCTTTTGCATTAAGACCAGCTCTGTGTGGTAGACGACTGATGTGAGTTGCTTGAATCTTTTTTTATGAAAGAGTTAAAACCAAGGGAGACAGGTTTAACAAACAAAGGGAAGCTGTGGCAAAAGAAAATGACATATCAATTGTCATTTTTTCAAAAATCTTAACAATAAGTGATTCACACCATAAATATATTTAAAAATATGACTACAATACAGTAAATCAAACAGGTTATTTTAAAACAGACTCCTTTTCATTTCATTACAACATTTGGGTAACATTTAGAATGGTCTTTATGATCACCACAGTTTTATATTTATCCTTCACTTAACTCTCAGAATCTGTTTTAGGTGCTAACTTAGCTTAAAGTTTTCCTAATTGACTAAGACATTCAAGCTCAATCACTGGCTCCTGTTAAACTACATTGAGGTCACATATTTGGTTCGCTTAGTGATTTTTGTAATATTGACACACCTCGACATTGTAGCTACAGATACCTTAAGCAGCTGGCATGTTAGACGTTTAGCTGAAATTTCCATTTACTCACTAAGTTGAGCTCAACAATGTGACTTAGCCTTTTTTTCCACTACGAACGAGACATTGTTTTTTTTGTTTCCTATTATCTTACAGAAAAAAATAAAACCGAAGATATTCATTATACAGACTATGCCAAATATTTTGTTTTAAATATGATATCTTCAGAGATGTCGCAACAAGCTATGTATAAACTGTTTAGCATAATCTGGAGGTTTGGATAAATTAATGATACATTTTTAAGTGGATTTGTGTTATAGACACTTAGGACCTGCACATCTTGCTGTGATCGATGGAACCATTAAATCTGCTCACTATCAATAAGGCTTTAAGGAAATTTTAAATGATCTAAGGCACACGTAGCTCAATCTCTGTATTGTCCAAAAGACAGATTGAAGGTTTTGGAATGGCCTAGTCAAAGTTCAAACCATTATGTAACTGAGGCACTGCTTCATAAACTGAAACGGGATGCCTGTTCTCTACATACCCTTTTTTGTCTCACAACAAAACAGTTTCTGCCAAGATGATTGAGCCAGATTTCCTCCATAGCAATGTAAAAGCTAAATCAGTTGACTCAGTAAAGGCCCAGTCAGTATTCCTGTTAGGTTTTCACTTAAATAAAATTCGAAACATTTGCTCTGATGAGCAGATATGTGAAAAGAGGCAAATCCTTTTCTTTACAGCACTATCTAGTGACAAGAAAATATAATACGGTCTTTTCATTACTAAACTTGCATTGACTTTGTTATTTAAAAAATTTTTTAAATCCCCACCTATAAATGAAGTTGCAGTGTCTTGTGCAATCCAAAAAAGTATTGACAGTCCAACAAAAAAAAAAATTGACTTACGTAATGCTTGTGAAAAGAATCTTGTCTATGTTTGTCAATGAATACCCGGTAAATCCAATGGAGGAGAACTTGAGATCTTCTCTCCGGTCAGCACACGTCTTTCTATCGTTCCTGCACCCCCTCCTTGATCCGTCTGTTACAAGTCCAAGTTTCGGTAACCCCCTTAAGCTTTACTTTGCCCCACTCCCGAGTTCTTTGTTGGTTTTTGTCAAAGCACCGGCATCCACCGGGGTCTGTGTGGGTATGTTCAAACAACACAAAAGGCAGGTGCGCTTGTTTGTTGGTTGAGGAAATCAGCAGTTCTGAATTGCAGAACTTGCCTGCAGGATATTAGAGGCGAAATAATGAAACACACCCACAAAGGTACAGTAGATGGGAGGAGATACAGACAGTAGCAGTTTTGTATGGCTGGAAGGTAACAGCTGGCAGTACAGGATGCAGGGTCAGGCCCTTCCTTCACAGAGTATCAGGCTTTTGGTAGTTTGTGAAAGCATGTGTCTGTGTTTGTGCTTTGTGTCAAGTACAGAAGCGTTTGAAAATGTTCTTATCTGGTGTAAAATGAGGTAATTTAGGTTGACAAACCAGTCAAACATCTTATATCTTCATCTCTCTGCCACCCATAAAGATACCTTGGCAAAAACCTTCAACAACAGCATCTGTCATTAGGTATGAACAAAATCAAAAAGTCAGCAGCTTTCCGAGAAGACTATAAAAAATAAAAACATGATATGCCATGCCTTGCCTGGACCATGAATGTGAATGTGGGTTCTGTTATTTTTGACTCGTGATAGTATTGGAAGCAGTACATTATTTTTCACAATGTATATCATGTGTCAGTCTTTGTTTTTACCATGGGCGAACAGAGCTGTATTAGATCAGTGGAGCGCAGCACAACTGCAGTGTAATACTGCTCCCCTTCGGTGACTCAGCTCTTTCATAAGGGACCTGGTTTCTCGGACATATCGTGATGATAAAAAAAACGTCCCCGCATACAGATATGCTTTTGTGTAATCACTTAATAAAGGGGGAAAAAAGCCATTCAAACCAACTTCCTCTGATAATAAAAAGTAAATCTTGCAGTCTAAGGAAGAGGTTTAAATACACCAAAGGATATGTTTTTTATTGATTGGATGGATAGTTGATGTATTCTAAGACTAAACCTGGAACATCGACATTAAAAGTCATAGTCACCCTATAATCTTTTGCCCATTTTTTGATTATTTATACATTCTTTCTTCTTTTCTTTTTTTTTAACTAAAACTAATGCAGTAAAGCACTAATCACAAGCTATCAAGAACGCAAATTAGTCTGAATACAAGTTTCTGTTTGCTTATTTAGAGACCCCTATACACAATGTAAACAATACTCATTTCAGTAGACGGGGCTTAGCTGAGGCAAAAAGTCTCAAACACGCTAGCTTATCAACACGGGTTAGCCTCTTTTAAAAGGGTATTTATGTAGGACAGTTTAGTGAGTGCGGATGGTGCCTCGCTTGTCCTGTCCATTCCGTGTGTTGGATCCTGTGGACGCCTGTCTGGTGCCTGTTGGCGGAGGCCGGGATGGAGTGTTCCAGCCCCGCGGTCCCTGCGCTACTCGGCCCTGTAGACGCAGGGTGAATCCTGGCAGTCTGCTGCCTGTTTGTCTTGAGTACCCGACGCCAGCTGATGGAGTAGACCCGCCGACTTCTGCCAGGATCGGTTTGATAAATGCCAGGTCGCTGGCAAATAAAACTTTCATCATAAGGGATTTATTTTCCTCTCAAGGATTAGATTTTTTGTTTATAACAGAATCATGGACAAGTGGTTCGGAGGACACCAGCATTATTAATGAACTTGTACCCCAGAACTGCGGCTATTTTAATTCTCCAAGGATGTCTGGTCCCGGTGGAGGAGTAGCGACTGTTTTTAAAAGTTGTTTTACTTGTAAACAGTTGCCTTTAGCCTCGTTTAGTAGCTTTGAGCTTAGCCTATTTGAACTTGGCAGCTCCCACACTGTGCTGTGTGCGGCGGTCTATCGGCCACCAAAGTAGATCAGTGGACTACTATTAGGGCCCAGATCATCCCCCCTGCTGATGACCCTTCAGTCGTTGTGCGTTGTTCTGCTGTTTCCAGCAAAAACTGATACTCGTGAGCATGGACACACTCTTGATCTGGTTTTGTCTTATGGTCTATCAGTTTCTGATTTAGTGATTGGTGACTCATTATTTTTTGACCATATGCATGTTCTATTTAAGATAATGCTGCCCTGTGCTAAAGCTACAGCACGCGTTGCAGCTCGGTTCTGTTGTGTTCTTAACCCTTCTACTGCTGGTCAGTTGTCTTCTGTTTTTAATCAGAACTGTACGATCCCAGTGGCTGTGGGAAAAAAACACTGAGGAACTCAGCAACTAGTTTTATTCTACCAGTAAATTAGCTCTGGAATTGGTAGCACCACTAAAAATTAGACTTCCAAAATTCAAGTGTGAACCCTGGTTAAATTAGGTCACTCGGGCTGCCAAGAGAGACTGTCGCAAAGCTGAACGCAAATTGGAAAAGGACAAATTACAGGTATCGCTCCAAATATTGAAGGAATGTTGGCGCCGTTGTAAAAGGATTGTAAAGGACTCCCAAAGAAGACACCTGTCTGGTCTGATCGTATCAAACAGTCACAATCCTGCTATTTTATTTAAAACTATTAATCTTCTTCTAAAGGATTCACGTAGTGGTTCTATGGAGTCTTACCCTACTTTGTGTGAAAGCTTTTTTACACTTTTTTGATGAGAAAGTCACTACTATTAGGGCCCAGATCCCCCTGCTGATGACCCTTCAGTCGTTGTGCGTTGCTCCTTCCTCTTGGCTCTAGTTTTACAAAATACGGGATTACTTTTCATTGTTATCCAGATGACATACAGATATATTTACCACTAAAGTACACAGACTCCACCTCCCTCCGGTCTCTGTTTTTATGTTTGGAAGATTTTAAGGCCTGGGTGGCACAACATTTTTTGAAACTTAATGAAGATAAGACAGAGGTAGTGATTTTCAGCAGATCCACTGTAGATTCCCTGACCAATCTTTGCTCTCTGGCTCAGTATGTCAAGCCGGCTGTTACAAATTTAGGGGTTAAGATGGATGCTGGTCTAAAGCTGGAAGCACACATTAGAGCCATTGTAAAAATCAGCTTTTTCCATTTAAGACAGCTAGCCAAAGTGAAACCTATTCTTTCTCGATAGCATTTCGAAACAGTGATCCATGCATTTGTGACCACACTGCTGGATTACTGTGATGCACTTTATATAGGAGTCAGTGATTTATATATTTCCCAGCTCCAGAGGGTACAAAATGCTGCTGCACGTCTTTTAACAGGTTCCCGAAAATTTGACCACATTTCCTCTGTTTTAGCTTCCTTACACTGGTTGCAGGTACATCTTAGGATTGATTTTAAAATCATTTTATTTGTTTTTAAAGCTCTTAATGGCCTTGCCCCTCCCTATCTGTCTGAGCTGTTACATTCTTACACAGCCTCCCATTCCTTTAGGTCAGCTGATCAGCTGCTTCTGAAGGTTCCAAAGTCAAAGTACAAACTCAGAGGGGACCGTGCTTTTTCTGTCGTAGCTCCCAAGTTTTGGAATGATCTTCCCTTGGGCATAAGACAAGCGTCTTCACTCAGTGGTTTAAGTCTCTCCTTAAGACCCATCTTTTCTCTTTGGCGTTTGGCACAATCTAAGATGTTTCACTTTGTTTTATCGTGTTTGTATATTAATATGTATTTTATATTAAAAATGTTACAATTGCATTGTATTGTATTTTATGATTGTGTACAGCACTTTGGTCCTGTCAGTGTATAAAGTGCTTTATAAATAAAGCTGGTATGGTATGGTATGGTATGGTATTGCATTATGTTACACTCACCCACGAGACCGTTAATGTTACTTCAAAAAGTTGACTCTGACTGATGGGACGCCATGCAATTATTAATATCGTTATGATTCAAATTCCTCATTTTGTCCCTGTCAAACGTCACGTCACATGGTACGTGGGCTTTCTGCAGCTGGACCGTGTTGGATAGCGGGCGGTATGCAGGTTCAGCACCTCCTTTGAAACTCAGCATGGATTAGCAGAGAGTTCTTATTCTGATACACACCATGAGATTGCAATTTGACACACACACAGAAGCGGGGTTATTGCAAAGTAGCGAAAGCATTTTTAAAGTAATGTAAAGCGAGTGGTGCAAAAACTTTGAGTGCAAGTAATGTGTCAGTTATCGTATTTTGGGGAAGGGGCAGATTCCTGCCTTAATGGCAGCATTGTGGTGTGGAGGGGCAGATGCGAAAGGTAAAAGAGGGGCGGGGGAGTTCACCGTCCTGATGGCCTGGTTTATGAAGATGTTAGTGAGTCTGGTGGTTAGAGAGCAAAGTGTTCTGTAGAAGGTTTCCATTATGAAGAGCTGTGAAGCACTTGCTCTCTTCACTTTGTGTAGGAATGGAGGGCACCTACCATTGTTTTTTCTTTGTATTCTATCAGATTTAGCTAGTGTACTTTAGCTGGTGAAGTCTGTCCCCAAGGTGTGATACTCTTAAAATAATTACTTGATTGACAAAGCCTTAGCAGGTGCTCTGAATCAATATCTTGCCTCCATTGTGGGGTAAACCACCCCCGTCTCTCAAACGTAGTAACGTCCATAACCGTGAACATACTGCTTTCTTGTTAGAAACATCTGGAAAATAATTTTGAAGCTATACAAGTTTGGCCGCTACATTGTGAACAATGCCCTGAAAAACCGGATGATGAATGACACTCTACTCCAGGCACGTTTAAGGGAGGTGAGAGGCACCCAAGTGTCACGTCAGACCATTCAAAACCATTTACATTAGTGTGGTCTGTGTGATAGACGACCTGTAAGGGTAGCTGACCACACCAGCAGGCACAGGTGTCATCGTCTTGCATGGGCCAGGGAGCATTTACGCTGGACGAGGGACCAGTGGGTCTCAGTGCTGTTCTCTGATGAAAGTCGATTCACGTTGAGCAGAAATTATGGCCGCCGACGATGTTGGAGACGTCAAGGAGAGCGCTTTGCATCAGCCAGCCGAGAGCCAAATATCCCTAACTTTTTGTGAGTAGTGTATATATATGCAAGTGTAGGATTGATTGAAGGTGTGTGTCTATTTATTCAGTGTGTGTAAATGTCTGGTTTTAGCTGTATAACTGGTTTGCATGGGTCCATCTCTGGAAGCTAGGTGCTCAGGTCCTAAAGACTCATATCATCCTCGGAGCATCATACTAACATGACCATGTTGACCGTGTGCTTTCTTTTTCTTAAATTATGATATTTTGTTGTACTAAATGTGAAATCACACACACTTCCCAAAAACAAATCCACTTATTTTCAGCCTTGAGAATTTTAAAATACTCTCAGAGGTCTAGGAAGTCCCTTACAGGTTATTGGTAAATGTGAGCAGATATTCTAACACTTATTACGGTTAATTAATGAGCAGTTAATTCACAACTGAAGCCTGCAGAGCTTTAGATGTTGTTCTGCGTTTTTATTTATTTATTTATTTGTTTTGTGACCTTTTGGGTGACTCGAATCTTGGAATAATTTTGGGTTTGCTGGCCAATCTGTTAACCATGTTTTTATCCACTGATTTATAATAAATAATTCATTCAAAAGCTATACAAGTTAAAACTTCATCACAATTACTCAGTTTGATAAGTCATAAATATTATGTAAAAGGTTAAATACCGTCATTACAGCACTGTGTATCACATCAAGCTCCTTTTAAGAGGGACTTTCAAAACCACCAAGTCATCCAGATTGGTCATTTTGATTTGTTTAACAAACAATGCTAAAACAATTACTCCACCTAACATGCTGATCAAAAGCTTAACTGGCAGAGCTAATGAGTGGAAAGTTTGTGGGTGTTTCTTTCTGACTGTGGTGCTTGCTAAGAGTCTAAACAGGATTTCTATTCAAGAATATGTAAGAAAGCCACATGAATTAACAATGGCATGAACTCCCACACACAGTCCTCGAACTTCAGCCACAAGGATATGTTGTTAAAAGCACAACATCTGCTTTCACCTAACACAGATATGAAAAGATTTTAGAGCTGTAATTCATTCAGAAACACAATTAGTAAATGGAAGAAACACAAAATTGGTGGTTTATGCTTTAATACCAGCCCTGTATTCCGTACTATGCCAATTTAAATGATTGATGCTTATTTTGTCAAAATTGTAAACGTTCCTTTAAGAGTTAAAACAAATAAAATATTTCAGGGGGAGAATGTATATATAGCCTGACAATAAAATGTAATAAAGTGATGCACTAATATCCAAAAGATTACTGATCCAATCACTAAACCTTTTGGTACCCCATTAAATACAAAATAAAGTCAACCTTGTGCAAAGAGGTTATAGAATGGTTATACTACCTTTGGTTGTAAAATCATTTTACATTTTAAATAGAAATATTCAAATAAGTAAACAAATCTGTAAATAACTGGCTACAACTATAGGTTACCACAGTTGCATCTGAATAAGCCTTTTGGCATCCACAACAATATTCTTCAAAAACAAAACCAAAGTAGACATGTCTTTTACACAATCTATCACAGTGTATTAGCAGAAACACCCCAAACCAACTATTATGCATGGTGGCGGAGGAGTGATAATTTTTGGCTTCTTTTCCCAGATACGTACAGTTTGTTTTCCACCTGGATCTTGCACCTGAGTTGCAACTAAGTTGAAAACAAACTAACGTGTTTTCCAGTGTTACATGTAATCATGTAATCAGACAAAGGTAAATCCATTAGATGATGAAGATTGACATAAGCAATAAAGCAACAATATGAAAAAGGAGTGGGTCAACTTTCCTTTACAAGAATATAAGAATTTTAAAAAGCTGTATAGGGACTTTAAGTCGCTATATTTGTACGTTTACAAGCTACACAAGAATTTGTTCCCAATTTTCAGTTGTGTTTATATTGTATTAGATTTGTAATGAGCTCCAAGCTCTGTCCCCAACACTCCTACTGGCTGCTTTGCTTTCACAGACACAAAATCATCTGTCATCATCCTTGTCACAGCCTTCAAAAAATTCATGTCCACATTTCTGATGATGTATCTGATCTATTCTGATCATTACCCTTGACTGTTCCCTGACTGCAAGGTAAGGTTATTCTGCATTTAGCTAAAAACCTTACTTTATGTAGCTGGATTCTGCCTCTGCCGTGTCCTTTTATCCACCCTTCCTTTCAGACCTGGTTCCTGAACACTGGTCTTGGGATTATAGACGAAGCAATGGTTTTCTTTCCTACATTGAAACCTGAACATTGGATTTGGTATATTATGCTTCGGGAAAGATTTGGTAGCATGTAGGTTTTGGGCTCCGTAGTTTTGTTTGTTTGTTTCTATCTGAGTATTGATTTTTGGTCTGTGTACATCTTCCCTTTCACTCTGTGTACCCCCCAGTCACATTTAGCTTTAGAATTTATATAACAGCTCAGAAATCAATAAACGATTAAGGTATTGGTAGTAGGTGAAAAAGAAAAAGAAAAAAGAGTACACATTTCAATCTTCAACAGTTACATCTCAGAGTATTTTGTTGAGGTATATTGCTCAGAAAACTTCCTGGAAAAAAAACTGTCGGATTATCCAGTACGTATTGTTTTCTCTATGTTTTGCCGTACATTCATCTATAAGACAGTTGCCATCTTTCTTGTTGATTCAAATTTTTACTTGTCTACTTTTGGGTTTTGGTCCATATTCTGGCACCGACTTTTACACAGCTCATTACAAAATGGTCCCTTAGTACCCATTGAAAGTTGAGGAGCTACTCCATGGTGCTTGCTACTTTGAGCAGTGCAATTCAACCTAATCTTGGACTTTCCCTTCAGTTTGTTACATTTCCACAAATATGTAAATCACAAAGCAATGTTTTATTTTTTTCGACTTTATTTGTCCAGCATTAGAGTAGAAATACTAAGTTATACAGAGGATTACCTCAGGTCATTGAAGCTAAAATTGTGCAACATTGTATGGCAAAAAAAATACAGCAATAGCCAATAAAGGGTAAAATCTAAAGCAAGTTTTACAGTAAACAGTGTTTTACTTCCAGGCACATAATCAATACTCATTTACATGCCAAAAATTTCTTCCCCTACAAACATTACTTCAAGGACCTGCCTTTCTCCTTCTTATAGTCTATGTGTTCTATCCTTTTTGTTTATTCTTGGTCAACTTTCAACCCCGGCATGGTCAAACAGTGGTGATATGGTCCACTACTCTAGTACTGTCATTCATTTCAACACACTCAACTTCCTGTCTCTCACCCTCTCTTCCTGGCCGAAGATTCCTGGTCTTGGAGGGAGGCAGAAAGGTAAGGAGGGTTGGGAGGAAGGCCAGCGTGTGCAAGGCTGAGCAGCCGGCCGTTAGAGTGAGGCAGCGAAAAAGTGTGTGTGTGAGGTTGGAGCGCACAGAGAAGACAGGCACCAAGGCAGCGCTGTAGCAAACGAGTGTCTGTAAAGAAGGAACACCGTGTCGTTCTAATGCCAAACGAACCCAACGAGTCCTGCTTTCACCACGGCCTGAGGCGAAGCCACAGAGTAGGGGGCCACTGCAGTCCGCGGAGTGCCCCAAAGCTGAGATGAGGCACAGCACTGACACGCAGTCCATCTCTACGCCCCATAAAGTCATGAAACCCAGAACCCCAAACTGGACAGAAAGAAGGGTGAGGCCAAGCCACAGAGAAACCAGAGGCTCCACGACAACCAGAGAGGCTAGACCCAACAGGAAGAGCACTGCTAGTAGTGAGTGTCTAAGGGGGGAGCTGACGGCTGTCGCATACCTGTCTAAATACACAAAGGAGGGGTTGAATATCAGGAAGCGGACCCGAGAGGTGAGAGATAGCCGGCGGAGGGTGTCCAGCAGCACAGACATTTCCTCACGCTTGTTCTCCGTTGTCTTGGCAACCAAGAAGATGCGCGACGCGGCCACATCAGGCTCCTCCCCTAGTCCACGTTCTGCGAAGATGATGTCATCTGCAAAATGGGCGAAATGAGCCTCACGCAGGAAAGAGTGCCGCAGTGTATGAGTGAAGTTCTCTCGAGGCTGACTGGTGGACTGATTGCAGTCTGACAGATAATTCAGGTATGCCTCCAGCCAGCTGATTCTCTGGAAGCCTTTTGCATACTCCAACAAATCCTGCTGGACAGAGACGTTCCAATAGGGAGCGCTTTCATAGATGTAGAATCCAATCACTGGTGAGTAGGCGCTGAAGTAGCGCTGCTGTGCACGTGTGTACAATACTGTTGTTGTGTCCATGGCAACCAGTGCACTTGGGTCAGAACCCTGGGTCATCTGTTGGTAGCAGAAACATATAAGACAGTGAAAACATATTTTGTGTAATTTGAGAAATGTGTTCGACTGAACATAATAAGCTTTTTTGACATTTAAACTTCACTTTTTTGAGTTTGTGCTGGTATACACAAGATTTTAATTAGTTATCAATGACTGAAGTTTACGTAGGGCATAATACAATGTTATGCAGAGAGCCATTATGTCTTACCAGGTTTCAAAATAGAAAAGATCATAAAAAGTGACTCTCAAACAAGGTAGGTGGGTGTTGAGACCAATTTTTCATGAAATTGATACAAGAAACTAGTTGTCGAGGTTTTTCCATATGCTCTTTTAGTCAGGGCAATGATTACTTGTTAGAAGTATCAGAAAGTGCCAAAAAGAATAAACAAGGGTTCCAAATGATCTTGTCTCGTAAAACCACATACAGTGGCTTGCAAAAGTATTCATACCATATTGGGAAGCAAACACCATTTTGTAGTTCAAGGAACACATCGATAAAATATGATCTCACATGCTTTGAAAATCTCACGGAGTGCTATTCAGTCCATCATTCGGATGTCGAGGGAGGCACAACTAAGAACCTACCAATACAAGGCTTTCCATATACACTTACAGGTCAAACAAGGAAAGTATTGAACAGCAGGTCAGCCGAGAGGCCCTTGATGACTCTGGACAAAATGCAAAGATCTACAACTCAGGTTGGGGATTCTTTCCACAGGACATCTATTAGTGCTGCACTGCATAAATGTTGTCTTAATGCAGTGTGAAAAAGAAAGCCATTGTTAAAAGAAAAGCATTAAAATGTCCTGTTTGCAGTTTGCCAGAATTCATTTTGGGGCACAATAAACATGTGAAAGAAGGTGCTCTGGTCAAACGAGACTAAAATACAAGACAAAGCAAAACTCCATGTGTGGTGCCGTACTGATACAACACATCACTCTTAACACACCGTCTCAACTGAGTATGATGCTTGCAGCATCATACTCTGGGGGTGCTTTTCTTCAATAGGTACAGGGTTGATGGGAAGATTTATGGAGGCAAATACAGGGCAATCTAGGAAGAAAGCCTGTTGGAACCCTAAACACATAACCAGGGCTATAATGGAGTGGTGTAAAAGAAAACACATCCATGTGTTTTCATAGAGTAGTAAACGTCCAGACCTAAAACTAATTAAGTATAATTAAGTCACTAGTTGCAAAGCTAATAAGGACACATTCTAAAAGACTTGCAGCTGTAATTCCAACAATGGTCTTTCACATAGAATTCCAACGAGACATATTTATATTTGAGGTTGTTGCGTAAAAAAAAAAAAAATGGAAAAAGTTTGAAGGGTATGAATACTTTTGCAAGCTGCTGTACTTTCATCAATTGAGCATGAAAGTTTGTGCAAGAAACATTCCAAGGTGGGTTTGGAGGATATTAAAGTACAAATTTTAGGAAAAACACCTTAAACCTACTTGAGAGTACATTAGTACATCTGTGATGCAGTGGGCATATTTGTGTTTCAAAGGCATTTTGAACCCTATTAAAGAGCATGACATAAGGAACTCTAAAACAAAAGTACATGTTACATTAAAGTCTTGTAGTGTCTGCTACATCATTGAAATCGGGCTTTCACTGGGCCTTTTAAACAGATAAGGATCTAAAACATGTGGCTGACAAGTTATGGGTTTATAAGTGGTATTAGTGTCTCACCTGGAGAAAGCCCATCAATCCAAAGGAGATGTAAACCAGATACAGCAAAACTACAAAGGGTTTGACATAAGTGTTTGTGATCCAATCTCCATAGAAATGCCGTACACACCCCAGCAAAAGATGGGAGTCCTGAGGGTGAGGATCCGTGGTTGTTGTTGAATGAGTGTGAGGAGGGGAGTGTGTTTGTATGGAGTTAGCCATGTGTCCCTCTACGCTAGAACTGTTTGCCACATGAGTATGGTTGGGATTTGGCACTTGAGTATGACCCAGTCCATGAGGTGGGTTGGTTGATTGCGTCTCGTCCTGGTAACGAGTGTACATCAAACACCGGTACCATGCCGGTTTTGAGTCTAGCCTTTCTGGTTTTGGTACTCGGCGACAGAAGCAGCCATGTCTATACCTTGTCTCCAAGTACCCTGTGAACACCAGGCAGGAACTGTAGAAGGACAGCATGTAAACGTAGCTGATAGTAACGGCAAGGGCGCCAGTGCGGCAGAAGAGCTGGACGGCCTCCATGTTGGTGAGCGGCGAGGCAGCCAATCCCAGCGTCATCAGGTGGATCATGGTGGAGCCAGAGAAACGCAGCATGACATCCTCAAAGACGCTCGCCACCCGCTCTTTCACGTGCTGGTCCTCCCGGGTTCGCCTCCAGGATGACAGGATCTCAAAGGAGCCAAAGAGACCGTGGCCTATTGAAGAGGGCAACAGGAATTAAAATCTAAATCTCACTACAAAATACAGTATTCCCACAACAATACCATGTAGTGTTAGGAAGTAAAGGTTCAGCGACATTTGAATAGAACACAGTATAGACTTAGTTTAAAAATGGTTTTTAAAACTTTTTTTTTTTAAATAATAAAGCTGAATCTTTCAAAATAAAAAATAAACCTCTTTGTAATTTGGTAATATTTTTTAACATCCAGGTACAAATCCATTCATACCCAGCCTCGTGGGCATGCATTCACATAAATATTATACTGTATATGTCGAACAGATGGTTTTGTTGTATGTTTTTCTATACGCTTTTGTTGCCATGACATCCATGAGTCACCAGTGACACAAGGACACCCCTCTTCCTGCGGCGACTTCACCATGGCAAAACACTTAACACTTAGCAGAGCCACATTGTACTGACAATTGAATGTGGTGGCAGGAGAGAAAGTGCAAGACCAAGATCCGTAAGAGTGTTAGAGTGTCAGAACGGCACAAATGTTAAATCCATGTTACCAAGGGAGACCCAGAGAACAAGGAGAGGATGAGGGCAGAATTTGGCACAGAACTTGGCTTTTACCCGCTTTCATTTTAACAGAGGGTTGTGGTCAATTGATACTCAAGATTAGAAGGAAAACACTAACTGCATCTATATCTGAGCACACAGACTACAATCATTGGCTATATATGATTTCCACATGTAAAAAAAACAACGAAGAAAGCCATCATACGGAAACGTGACTTATGAGGTTATAGCTTATAAGGTGTTTCAAAGTGTCCTGCATACAGTCCGACCAGATTCCTTTGTTCCAATTGGATTAGAATTAGAAACAATAATTTTTCTGACTACTTGGACCCGATAGCGGCGGTGTAGTGCTAGTGAGTGCACATGTATAATAGAAGCCATAATTTAAAGATGGTGTTATAATCTGCCCTTTAAAACAATTGCTTATTATTGTTTTAAACAGCTACTTTTCTAACACCTTTGTGTTTTTATAGGCAGGAACAAATGGAGATTCAATTCCAGGTGTTTTTTTTTTTTGTTTTTTTTTTTGTTAACGTCAAGTGCTAAAACTTTCCCTGTCTCTGTCTACCAGTTATTGAGTTAAGTTGTGTTTCAAAGAAGGCTTGCAGCTCCCACATTTTTCTAATCAGTTCTCATTTGCACCTTTCCCTCATGCTTCCTCTCACTTCACAACTAAATTAACTGTTAAGACATCATGATCTCAGCGTGCATTTGAATGGATTAACATTTAATGTAGCATTTCAGAGAAACTTTGAAGCCTCGCTTTAGTGTTAAATCATTCTGTATTCTGTGCATTTGTCCTCTCGTGTTTTGTAAAGACGAATAAATCCATTTAGCAAATGTAACATCTAACTAAATGCAAACCAAAAGAAAAGTGGGGTTTAAACTCCCTAATCAGCCCTGGGAAAAAGAAAAAGCATTCTAATTTTTATATTCAAGCTTCAGGAGATGCAGAAATTGTAATGAGTTGTGACGTATTGAGAAAGTATAAAGTAGTTAGGAGTGAGCAACAGACAAGAAGTGAAAGCTAGTAGTGCAGAATGCAAATGAGCAACACAGGAATGACCAAACCCGGGGCAAGAGGAAATCAGAACCTATATATGTATGCCTGAACAGTGATCACTGGATGGAAAGCAGGGGGGTGATTACAAACAAATTGCATCTGTGAGGGTAAACAAGAGACAGAGACAGCTAAAGATATGTACATGTCAAGAGGTTTTTTGTTAGATTTGAGTTTTTGTGATGTGAACTTATGATTGAACTGTGTTTATACTCTGCACTGTAAAATATTATGATTTTTTTTTTTGTGTGTGTGTAACCCTGTTGTGAAATTCTGTCTGTGAAGATGTGGTATATAAATAAATTGTACTTGCCAAAGGACTAAATTCAAGTAAGTTGGATATAAATGGAGATTTTCTAAATCCATAAATAAATCCCTTCAATATAATGAACACCAAAAGAACAACTATCAAAACCAAGAATTGAAGAACCTAAAACAAAGTGACCAAATTCTTCACCTTGTGTTACTTCAACATTGCAAACAGACAGAAAGATGGAGAAACTGCTTCTTTCAGGACCATTTTATTATGCCATACCATCCAAATGTATTAAGTTGTCATTTTATATTTTACTTTACAAGCACATAAATCGACTTTGACTCAGTCGGAGAGTTTCAGGCATCTTGGTGTCTTTTTCACAAGTGTTGCTGGGATGGAGCAGGGGATGGATAGGGGAAGTAATGCTGGCGCTGCTTCGGTCTGTTGCGGCAAAGAAATAGTTGAGTATTGAAAGCTAAAAATTCAAATTTTCAAAATTGTGGTTGAGGTTTTCTTTCCAAGAGTTGATTTAAATCTGCTGCAGAGGTCAGTATTACAGCACATTTACAGAAACATCTTAATGAAGATGCTAAGTGCTCTCCATAAGTTTCTGATTTAATGAAGAATCCTTCTTTGTACCATCAACTCCAGTGGTTCCATAATAGTTCTCAAAACAGAACCAGCTTTCTTTATTAGGTTGTTGAGCCTTTTTAACTCCCTGGATAAGAAGCTGCTACCCAAACAATGATGGGAGAAGAGATTGCACTCTTTGAAACAGAATTATGTAAGATCTTAGGAATCTTGATGCATTGAAGAGGGCTAAGGCTTCTTCAAGAAGGAGAGTCTGTTAGTTTTTGTAAATGCATTCGCTATTGCATCTGCAGCCCAGTGTATTCCTTAACCACCTCTCCTATGCTGGAAAATGTGTTTCACCTAACCTTGTTTATTCTTAAAAATCTACAATCATCTCTTTTTTGTTTTGTAGATCTATTATAAAATGACTGTTTCCACATCGTGCTGCAAAGGAGTAAACCAGTTCTATTGTACTCAGCATTTTGACTATGTCTGACAACTGTCAACGGGGAGTGGAGAGTATTTGAGTGTTTCTGCAGAAGAAAACAACTGTTTCGTGCTGGAAGTCTGAGGGGTTGAGACTTAAAAGGGATAGTGAGAGTGTCGTCCCCTGCGGTGCTACATTAATATTCCATCTTCATTCTGACCTTCACCTGAGCATGACTGAAAGAAAGAGAATTTGGATACAAGCCGCTTAAATGAGCTTCTTATGTAGTGTGAAGGGGGCCTTACAGCTAGGATGAAGAGCGTTATCTCTAAATCTGAAATTTTTCAACATTTTTAATATAAAACAAAATTAAGAGATAAACCTAAATGTATAACAATTATGATTCTGAAGAGGTTTTATGATAGCATATAATAAATATTGATGTAAGTTACTGCAACAGAAAAAGCATCAGCAATTTAGTCATGTATATTAACAGTGTGCACAAAGTGCATCGTTTTCATCCACTCGTGTTTAATTTTCCTTCGTTTGAGATTTGACTGACACTCTGTTCGTTATATCTGTCATTACTCTATGTGAGTCACTCTTGTTTGATGGTAAACAAGCTTAAGCTCAGCATGCAGACAACTGGGTCTGTTGGTGGAGAAGCAAACACGGGATTTACTCTGCTGCGGATCACTGATTAAACCAAAAATGAACTGATCGGAAATAATAAAAGCTAAAATGAAGGGGGGGCACAAAATACTTTTTAAAAATGTTTCATCTCTGAGTGTGACCTTTGCCTTCAGATATGGTGCCGCAACATATATTATTGAAACGTGTATCTAGAACCTCTGGTGATTTGTTGGTTTTGTTTTTATACCCATATTAAGAAGCTCCAAAATCCATAGCTGTTTTTTTTCTTACCTTTTAGTCCTGAATTCGCTTCAAGTAAGAAATGTGTCATTTGTTTCATCCTCCACCCCCTCAGTGAGTTCCTGTCCTACAGCCTGTCAATCGTTTTGATGATCTGTCTACTTTGAGATGCCTACAGGACTCTGCAAAATAAATCCAAGCTATTTCTCGCAGAGGAATACAGTCCAAGCATCAATGTTCTTTGCAAGAGTATTTATACTCCTTGAACACAGGATGACAAAAAGTAGTTCATACCATTAAATTAAGAAAGAAAATTATATATTTTTAAGAATATTTAAAAGTTGTGCATTTGTTTTTTCCTTTTCTGAAATACTAATTTATATAACTTTATAGCTTTGCATTGAAAAATGCATTTGATATCCATATATTTGTTATACATCTGCAGATGCTGGTACTAATGGTACCGTTTGGTTGTGCTTACCACTAACATATTTTTAACAGATACATTTAAATTTTAAAACCTACCGAGCATGACGAATGGGATTCCCAGGTATGTGGAGTTATAGGTAGCTCCAGTCAGGTTCAATATTCCAGCAGCAGTTAGGCCTGACAAAGCGACTGACAGCAGAGCCAACATTCCCAACCAGGGTTTGGACCTCACGCAGTCTCTCATGGAGGAGCACAGGATGGCCAGCACCCCGCAAGCCCCCAAACTTGCCAGCAGGGGGCGACGTGCCAGCACTGAGGAGAACTGGAAGTCTGTCCTTAGGGAGGATGACGTGGTGGGATAAAGACCCAGCTTTGGGTTCAACGCTCCAAAGAGCTTCAGCTCGGCACAGAAGGCTTTTTCCCATTGACCCGCCACCTGGTCCATTAGCCCACTTCGGGATTGAAGGTAGTAGGTGAGCTGCACTGCTTTTGCAGAACGGACGCCTTCACCTTTGGCTCCCGTCGCTTGAGCCCGCACTGCACCACCAGGCCCCCAACCCTGCACACCGCCCAGTTGGTGGCCAATATATGCTTGCCTTCCGTCTGCCAACTGCGTGATGGGATACTGGAGGATGGGGATGCTTCGATTGGAAACCCGGGCAGACCGGATCTCTTCCATGACCCGGATAATGTCGTCAACAATGCAGATGTTCCTGTCGTCAGGGAGACAGAGGTAGGAGAAGGAGTAGTTGAAGCTGTTGGGGGTTACTGTCGTAGCCGGGACCGTAACCTGCATTTGGTAGATCTGCCGGTGGAGCTATGAGAAAAATAACAGAGACCTGAATTTGTTTGATGAACTGCAGCAAGAGAGAAAACTTAAGCTGTGACATTTTCATTTATAAACTTGTAAGGTAATGAGTAGACATCTCACCAAGCAGAGCAACAATAGCCATGTCACTGTTCCAATTGGTTTCTATGGAAAGATGACAACAGTGCCAGCATCCACGGTGCTGGTTACTAAGCAACAGCCCTTGGTGGTAGTCATTGGCACAGTGAGCTGACTATTACAGTGCAGCATCAGCTTTAAAGAGAAGCCTTTCTGCAACAACGTCTATCATATTAAGACTTCAATTTCAAATGCTTGCTTTCACCTCAAAAAGTTGTCAAAAGAAAACCTATACCGAATATCGAAGGTGCTTTACCTACAATAAAAGCTTGGTGCCTTTTTCCCTAGATGTGAACAAGATTCAGTCTCTTGAAGGCTGCTGCCTTAAATAACTCCAAGACACTGCAGGTATTTCACAGAAGGGAACACTCCGAACACCAAGCTTTCAGATCAGCGTTTTGTGTTCAAATACAGAAGCTGCTAGAACTGCAACAAATATAGTCACAATGTAAACTATGTAATTACAATTGACCATATCTGAAGGCACAAATATTTACTTGTAAAAACCATCACAATATTTTCACATAATAGTGTTGCAGCGAAATCTCAAATTAAAATGAACAGGAAAATACAGATATCTAATCAAATGAATTATTTAGGAAGGAAATCAAGGATATGTATTACTGGAACCCTTTTAAGATTATATATAGAGGCTAATAAGTCAGGAACTACAGTCAAATTATTGTATAATCAGCTCTAACCTGTGACTTTTGGGTCAAATTACTAATTATTAAATGCATTACAATAAATAACATCCAGGTACAATGGATCTCCACCCATTAAAAGTCTAGTATTTACAGATTTCTTTCTATGAAAAATAAATCCAAATTAGTCACAGAAATTAGTTTATTTACTGCCATTTTTATACCTAATAATATTTTTTAAAGGCCCTATTGACTTTTTTTTTTCACAAAGCAGCCAATCCAGAAGCACCATTTATTTTCTGTGCGTATTAATGCGGTATATTTTCGTGCCTGAACTATTACAATAGGCTTTTAAAATCGTTTTTAGAAGGGGTCAAGTTTTCACTGATTTAAGCTATTAACAGGCGGCTGTCGTCCGCAACCTCCGCAAATACCAGGCGTCCCAAGTAAAGGTTAGAGAGATCTCTTATTAAGCATAATTAGGGATAATCCTGTATTTATTTTTACCTCATGTCCAGGTTCATTCAAAGAAGCACCTCTTACAAAAAGTCTGAAAGAATAGTGTAGTTCTGTTTTACGAAATTGTAAAAGACATCAGGAGAAACCTTGAAGCAGCTGTGACACAAATGACCAGAGAAGGACGCAAGTTCATCTTGCTGCCAGTCTCAATGAACAGGACGATAGGGTAGGGATTATAGAACTGCAGAAAGAGATTCCTCTTTGTTTCTGTAAGTATCCAGACCAATCATTAGACACTTTGAACAATGCCCAACGATTGCTTATTAACTATTTTCGTTTAGAAACGGTGGAACCTATTAAAGAAAAAAGGAATTTAAAGAAATTTCATTTAAAATTGAAAGCCTTGGTTTACACTTGTTCAAGAGCAGAGTACTGATGCAGACTAATAGACTAGTTGCTTCTCAGGTTGTTGGTCTGTTTAGTTTTTTTAATACAGTTTCCAATATTCTTTGCACATATGGCTTTTTAAGCCTTGGTTTACTGATGCCATTTCTGTTTGTTATTTATTATTTTGTCTATTTCGTGTTTATTTATCCCTGAATAAACAGGTCAGTTTCTCATTACCAACTATTGTGATTTATTCCAACTCCATCTCCCCTAATTCAGCTGCCTAGTTGTTATCAAGAGTAAAACCCTTTTCAACATGAGTCTGACAACAAAGTAAGTAGGCCACATAACTTTAAACTTTAATAGATAATCGGATAGGCCGGTATCGGTATTGGCCGGTATCGGTAAAAGCAACAATATCTGTATGGGATCGGAAGTGCAAAACGCTGGATCAGGACATCCCTGCACAGAGGAAACAATAAGTTAGTTGAATGGGAATGAGTCACAGCTCTTGGTATACACAGAAAGCCGGTTATGTTTCCTCATCACCCACACTGGCATCACTCTCTGTTGTATCTCAAAGGAACATTCAAAGGCTTGCGGGGAGGTGTTAGAACGCACACATGGTGAGCGACTGCAGGCACGGAGCAGAACAATTACAACATTTCAGGCCTTGCAGACATCATTGGATTATATAACAGTGGTATATCTGTTTAGAGTCAAATTAACGTTTGACTTACATACGTGAAAAGTCGTTCAGCAGACTCTTAAGGCGTTGGAGAACAACATTTTTCAAAAGGGTTATGCCTACTTTTAAGCGTGGGTCGTGGTCAAAACGGCTATTCAACATTGAGGTGCCATGACTCCCACGCCCACAGGGTCAGAGATTGAAGAAACCTCATGTCCATCACCACAGACCAGCTGTGGTCAGTTGGTGACATCATTTTAGCCCCGCCCCCTTTTCAACAGGCAGTCAGAGGGAACAAAAGGAGAAGTCATCCTTTTGCACTCTGACCAATGCAACCTTCAGGCCGCACACGTTGATGTTAAGTCCCACTCCGAGTGACACCAGGAAGACATTTGTTTTGGCAGACTTGCAAATTTCAGATACCATACGGTTGGCCCTTGTAGGGTTGAGAGGGTCTGGTGGTGCCCGTACCCCGCGGTCATCGGGTGAGAGGCGGACAGACACGCACACACACGCAAACCTAAGGGCAATTTAGAGGACCCAATTATCCTGACAGTGATGTGTTTTTTGGCGGCGTGACAGCACAACCGCTCCTTCATCCAGTGAGCCAGGCTGGCCGGCTGTGTCAGGTACCTGCAGGATGGTCTCCAGGTGGACCGGGTCCAGCACGCTCCCCCTGCGGGCGGTGACGATCACGCGCCCGTAGCGCCCGCGCGTCTGCAGGTCCGAGTAGAGCGCGTGCTTGGAGCGGTTGACGGGGAACAGGCTCTCCACCAGGTTGCCCTCGATCTTCGCCAGGCTGTGCTTGGGCGCCAGCAGGCTCTCCACGTCGCCCTCCACGCGGTAGCGGCTGAAGCTGGCGCCCAGCAGGACGGACAGCAGCACGGGCGCCGAGGCGAAGAACACCGCGTGGCCGGCCACGAAGCGGCCGAGCGCGCGGAACGACGCCCTCAGCCCCGCGTGCAGCACCTGGCGCAGCATCCTACCGGCGCGTGGCCGCGCACCGAGCCTCTCCCAGCGACCGGAAAACCCTGGGGCGCCGCCGAGCATCGGGGGCCGCCGTGCGCATCCGTGGAGGAGCGCGGAGCGGGAGCGGGAGCTCAGCGGCCGGCAGCGGTCCCGGGGGGCGCCGCCTGTTCCTCGAGTTATCTCCTCCGCCGGCGAGAGCTGCTCTGTTGTTCTGGTTTCGTCATAGCCGTCTGTATTAATTTGTCCCTGCGTGGTTGCGTGCGCAACAGGAGAACGTCAGTCCTCGCGAGCGGAGTTTACCGCACAGCAAACAGTTGCGCGCGTTCGGGCGTCTGCGTAGATCCCCGCAGCAGATCAGATCCTTTCATATAAGATCTCAGATGAGATGCCCCGGCTCCACCCCGCAACATGCGGTCTGCAGGGTGGTCGACTCGGCTGGATGTGTGGGTTGGTGACTGATGCGGTTCACGCAGATCAGCCCCATTCTGGATTTCCTCTGCAGCATGAAACGTTTTGTGTCGCTTATTTCCCTTCTTCATCGAGGCATCTCCAGCCCACCCATCCACTCTGCCAGCCAGACAGAGACCTCTAATTAACGCCCTTTAAAGCAGAGATCTGATCTCAGCTCCGCCTCCCCTCCTCCTAACCAAAGTCAGAGCACACACTCATGCACTCCCGATCTGCTTATAGGATGGAGGTGTTTCATAAAAACAGACATGTAGAGAGATCACACGTATCTCTGACTGTTCACCTGTGGATTTCATTGGACACAAAGGTTTCCATCCAGCTTTCGGTCATTACATTTCAGTGCTCAGTCTCATGTGTCCCTCAGCAATCTTTTCTAGTTTTTGATTGGGATTTCTGCATTGACTTGAAGGTTATCAACAGTTTTAATTGGAAAGTTCTCCCATGTCAGATTTTCAGACGCTTTTCGCTTCTGCGCATGTATGACATGACAGCAACATGTCTGCAGTTGACTTTAAAATCTTTTGTCATACAGTAGTTGTCATCTGTTAACGTCATTCTCGTAATATGATGACTAACAAATGGGTTTGCCAAAGATGGGACGGAAGTCCAAGACCCCAGTATTTTTTTTTTAGCTATTTTTGTTTAATCTGATATTAAAAAAATCTTGAGCCTTTAAAAGTTCCTAAGGGGTTCATTGGAAGTTGGAGCTGCAGTTGTGGTGGCAGAAAAGCATTGCAAAACAAGAGTAGGTTTTACACGAAAACCGAACGGAGAGGTCTCGTACACCCTGGGAGAGTCACACACTCAATAATTACCCTAAAAGGCTAGCTTAAAAAAGTCTGGTAGAAAGTTACAATACCCGGAGAGAGCCAACACTTTGGTCACGGCGCCATCAGTGGACTGGCAACATCTGTGGCATGGAGCAGCTGCTACTGTAGCTTAGAATACCCATGGAACCCAGCAGCCTCCTGGTGCCTTCTGGGGACAAGAACGGACACCAATGCACACACCCAACCAACAGAACATCAGATACCTAAAACCACATACCGGGAAAGACCCAGCGCCGGGATTCTAACCCAGGACATTTTTGCTTGTAGGCAACAATGGAACAAACCATGACACCATGCAGCCGTCTTGGCATATCTCAGTC